>VYZM01016283.1:714929-807000 GCA_013398915.1 Dromas ardeola | reverse complement strand
TGCCCCCCTCTTCCCCCCCGCCCGGGACCAGGGGCCGCGGTCGGGACCGGGACTGGAGCCGCCCCGTCCCGCTGCCTCGGAGCCTGCCAGCTCCAGCCGCACAGAAAGTCTCGGAAATCATACATACGTACATACCTATGTACCTACATGCTTTACATATTTTACATATTTTCATGTCTTTTATACATTTTCATGTATTTAAATATTTTCACGTGTTTTAATGGTTTATAAATTCGGTATTATGTATATTTATCTCCACGTTTTAGCTATTTTGATTATTTATATAGGTGGAACTAAATGCGCATGTTCAGGTGCTGTGTGTGTATAAGCCCTAAGTTACCCCTCTCCCTGTGAGCTCGTCTGGGTTGGGTGAAATACACCCTGTTCATACGCTTTCAGTGCACGGGGAATGGGCCAAAGCCAGCTCCTACAGCTCCAGCAGGAGGGTGGCTGCAGGAAATGCCAAGCAGTTCCCTGTTATCTGCCGCCTTATCTCTTTCTGCCTACCTGGGAGGTGTGTGTGGGGGGGGAATTTTCACCTTTCACAGAGGGACTCGTTACCCGGGGCAAGCGTCGCCATTTGGTTCAAGCATGTAGAGCGTGGACTGAGTCAAACTGTGCAAGGCACGCTGACATTGAACTTTTGGAATGTCTTGAACTGATTCTTTTTAAATCAAACCGGTGCTGTTTTCTCATGTAAGGAAGACCAGAGAAAAGACCTGATTGGGCTTCGGGAGGTGCTAATGGGAAGGCACAGAGCAGGGAGAATAGAACATGGGACATAAGAGAGATGATAGAGAGACGATACAGTGAATGAACACTCTCCCTTTTAAAAAAAAACAGAGACTGCTAATTCATTTTCTAAGAACAGCCTGGATAGAGAGCCTCAGGAAAGAAGCAGGGTACTGCTGGTTTTTTATTTGATGTCCTGTTCTGCCAGTAGCGGAAAGGCAGTGGCAGTAATTCTGCCCAGTGGAGAGATGTTAACGCTGAAACGAAAGTGTGAGAGAGTGATTTCCATCAGCAGCGATCGGTCTCAGTCCAGTTCCCTAAGTGCGGCAGAGGGGAGCCATAGAAATAATCACTTGTAACGTTAGCCCTCCCTCGCCAGGTCTGTGGCATGAGGCATAAGAATAAAGCATACCACTAACGGTATGTTTGACTAGTATCAAATTAAAGGATCCTGTTTCAAGGTGCCAAAGGATTAAAACAGCCAGCCCAGATGAGCTCAATGCTCCAGACAAGCCCGGTATTTGCCTTCTGATAACCATCAGGGGCTGATGCAGGAGGGACGGGAAATTTTGAGTGCACATGGACGTACACATCTCGGAGAGGGATTTCCTTCCACTGCCAGCAGGCTCATAGGCTGTTCACTACAGACAGCCAAACTTTTCCTTTTCCTCACCCAAGTGAAAATACTGACTATTCCTAAAATTGCCAGAGCTTGGTAGAAGACTGCATATCCTTAATAATGTCTTTTCAGCAGGCATTCTGTAAGTTAGTCTTGTTTGTAGCTCTGTAATTTTTCATTTTGTAACCTTATTTTATGAGTTGTCCTTTTCTCTTTGTGTCATGAGAATGTTTGTTCTTTAGCAATTTCCAGAGAACCTTTTTGCGCTGATCACTGTTATACAGGGATCAGTCTTGCTGATGTGTGTAATTACATCTTCGGAATGAAATGAAAGCAAATTTCAACTGTTGTTCTTCATCTGAAAGTCTCTAAGCCTTCAGTTGTTATTGTCTCCTTTTGCATTTTGGGTTTTTTTTTACTCTATTACATGATTGTCCGTGTGACTTTTCAGAAGTACAAAGTATACTTACACGCTCCAGTGGAAGTTGCTCATTAATGCCTTATAAACTCAGTTTGATAATCTAGGACAAAGCGTAGCATTCAAGGGAAGGAGGAACTCAAATTTACACAACAGCATTAAAATACTTCTGCTATCACTCTGGACGGTTTCGTGTGGAAAACCACTTTTTTAATTGGTGCAAATAAAAGGAATACTTTGCGCTGCTCTATCTATAATAATGGTTGAAGTTTGGGGAGGGCTTAAAGGGGGTCCGTTAATCCACACTGTACTACACTGAGTTACACTGATTCATCAGTGGCCACATTGTTCAAAATCTGGTAAGCTCTGACCAAGCAGCACTTGCTCATGAGTGAGCTACAGGTCAGGAGATTTGCCCGTTGGTACTTTAAAATGTCTAAGTAGTATTACTGAGACTCTTAGGTATAATTTCTACATACAGAGGAATTTCTTTCCAGCACAGCGTCTTTGTAATACTGCAGATTGCTGTTCTTATATCCTTTTATTGCTATAGTTCTTCATTTCACTGTACAGGTTCTTTTTTTTCTTGTCATTTATGCTAGAAGCCAGGTGTCTGCATCCTGACGTACAAAACTTTTCTGAGGTGGGATTTCAGAAATTCTCAGTGTTTATCCAACTTTTCCTTCTGTCCGAGCAATGAGCATTACTACTGTACATTTCTGTGGGAGCAGAGGAGCCAGTTCTGAATGTTGTAAAAAAAATCTCTCCTCTCAGACTGTCCACACATGAAAGTTACTCCCTGTTACAGCCGAGGGTGAGTTTATAGCCAGGGAGCCGATCCAGGATCATTCCATGTGTCAAACTCTGTTTTCTAGGATCAGCATGGCAACTCACAGACCCGTTCCAGAACAGGTTCTGTTTCTTCTGGAATTGCTCTGCCTGGGAGCAAGCCCATGCCACTTTTTCTCCTGATAACCTGGGAGATCTGCAGACAGGAGGCTGTTTTCAGGAGAGGCGGGTGACACCAGCATGGAAACACTACTGCCACTGAAGAATTCAGCAGTCTGCAGAGCTGTCGTGGTCAAAGCTTGTCACCCCTCTTCTGTCAGCCATCAGGCACGTGTCTGCAAGGAGCCCCACCTGGGCTGAGGTAAAACCCAGTGCTGCTGGCAGCAGCAGGAGACCTTGCTTGCCGAATGCTGCGAGTCAACTAAATGACTATATAAATGGCATTCCTAGGTGGAAAAATAACGTCTTTTAATAAGAATTACTAGGGCTGCAGTATGTCCTGCTGTGATTTATTTATGTGTTTGGTTTGGCTGTTTTTTCTTCCTAATAATCTCCACTATTCTACAGTAGTAATACAAACCACTAATGTTCTTTTGGAGAATATGACTTCAGATTGTACTGTTGATAATAGGAGAAGCAATACAACTAAAATTATGGTGTTCTTCTGTAAAAGTGTTAGTTTGTGTGTGGAAGAAAACGCCAATTGTTGGTAGACCATTCAAGTGGGATCCTGACAATGACTAAACAAATAGATTCCAAATGTCTTGAGTGAAGTGGAAAGCTGATGTCCAGTTCCCCTAATATATTTTTGGTTTAATCCCTCAAAGCTTGGAATGAGGGATCTTGAGTTCCTACAGATCTTGTAAGAAGTGGAGATGAGTTCTTTGTAGTCCATCAAGATGTCAACACTTCAACCATTCTAGAGCTCATTTACTTTAAGAATGTTGATATTGAGCATGCACTGACATTACAGGGTCTGCAAATGTTTATGTGCTTCTCCTCTGTATTTTCTGGAGTTTTCACACTACAGAGCATTAGTAATATCAACTTCAACAGTCTCCCATCAAATATCCCAAGCTTCAAAAACTGGAACTTTTTTTTTTGCCCATGCACTTTCAAATAAACGGTCACCACGGCCTCTGCCGAGAGCTTGAATGTGTCAGTGTCAAACCAAGCTGCCCTGTGCTGTATTTGAAGTGAACAGGTTGAACAGGTCATTAATATCCTGTGTTCATGTTTCTCATAAGCAAACATTGCTTTAAGAAGCTGCACGTCACCGAAGAGCGCTGGTGCACTGGACTAACGGCCCTTTGCTTTTGCCGCTTTGCAAGTTCTTTGGTTCTCTGTTGGTTGTTTGCCAGGGAACTGCAGAGTTGTTTGGGGATTTTTTGGTGAAAAGCTCTGCGGATTGCTCATTTTTCTTCCCTCAAGGCAGACTTGCATAATTTTTAAACAAGACTAGGATGTGTAGTAATAGACTTAAATGATTTACTTGAGTATATTACATGCAAATACCATGAATTTCCATGCCTTAAGCTAAATCAGAGGTTTAGAGGAAAAATTCTTGGTTAGCTTTGAATGATGTCCTGATTTTCAGCTTTATCTTCTCAATCTCAAGAAGAGAAATCATGCCATGGTCTTCTCTAGGCAACTTCCAGGCTGGCAGGTATGCAGTCCTAGGTGAAAGAGGTCCCGGAGATAACTGGTCGTGGGGAATATCCGCATGCCACAGGTCACTTTAAATAGACACATCTCCTTCAAATCAAAATGATTGCAGGCATTTTATCTTCAGAAAGGGAAGATTGTAACACTCGCCAGCGGCATCAGGAAGTGATTGCACAAACTTTTCTCATGGAAAGAAGGAAGCTCTTGCTTTGTCTCCATCATGGCGCAGTATGCCTGGTGTGGTGGGTGATTCCTCTTCACTGGGCTGCATAAGGCACCAGAGCAGAGAACTGGCCGAGTTAGAAATACCCTGGTGGCCTTTTTTCTTTCACAAGCATGATACCTGTACACTGCCCGTCATCTGGCTTGTTTGTGATCATAGCCCACTGTGGCCACACAGTGTTTTGACAAGGATCCCATTTCATGAATATTGTGTTTGTTGGGCTGTGCGTCTGTAGAAAATCTAAAAATAAACTGACTGTAAATTCCGGTTGTGTTTAAGGAACTTCTTAGTTCCCTTAGAGCTCTCTCCTTAGCATGACAGATGAAAATTCAAAGAAGTTTTATGACAAAGGAGGAGGAGAAGAATGTTTTTCAGTCACTGTGAACGATGATGAAGCTGAAAAGAGAACACAGTGAGGAGCCTGAGTGTATGGGAGGTACTGAACGGTATTTCTTATCTTCATTGTTTGCTATTTTTGACATAGCACACTAGATGTAGATTGTGTTTAATAAAGCATTTAAGCGGCAAGTTCTCTCCCTGAGGAGCTTGCTCAATGCCAAGGGAAACTGAAGGGGTGTCAATGTTTATCCATAAAGTAATCACACTCGTGAATGCATACCGAGTCCAGTTCAGTTCAGTTCAGCAACCATAGGATCTATTTCACTCTTAGATAAAACTTTGACGTGTTGCTCAATGAGACGTCTGCAGATCAAAAATGTGTTTACCCTCATTCACGCCTAATTTCTTGGTGCCCGTAATCTCTTCATCAGACTGTTGTCTTGCGCAGTTTGACATTTAGCTGTGTATCCTCGTTCTGCTTTTTCTGGTGATTGCCTTTCTGTGATGTTGTGAATTACCTACGCATAACACAAGTCATTTAATGATATTTTTTGTACTTTTTCCTGGATAGCACCAGTTTCTTTCTGTACTGGTATCAGCAGTTATTTTTGCCACTGTATGCAAAATGATGCAAGAGATAGTACTTCTCATGCTTCGGAGAGCTTTATTTCTACATCAGAGCTTAGAATAGGGAAATACAGCTGAATGTGGGTAGATGTGATTTATATCCCATCTGAGTAGAATGAGACATGTAGTCTGTCCAGCTGGAGCGCTATCTTTTACGTATGCTGTAATGTCGTGGTACTGCTTAACAGCCCACTAATAAAAGTATTGTAACTCCATCGCCAGAATCACATGCAAGGCGTCAGTATGTTCCTTTCGGGAGATAACATTTCATTAGCAGTTTATATGTGTTGGAAATTTTTCTTAGGAGATGGGTAACACGAAAACCAAACTACACTCTACACCTGCGATAGCTGTTGTGCGGTTTCATGAAGGTTTTCTAGCTCGAGGATCCTGTAGCGACACGGTGGAGCTGCTGTGGAGTTTGCCACTTTGGTCATACATTTGACTTTACAATCTTGTTGAGAAACCTGAATATCGCAACTCAGAAAGTGCCTCCCACGTTGCGTTTTTTGGGTCTTTCTTCCTTTCTGGGTGAGTTCTAGCAAACTCCTTTATTGTTCTAAACTGAATTTCTGAAAGAGAACCTACTTGCTATACCGGGAGCCCTTTCCAATTACATGCCAGCACACTGTAATAGGATTAATAGCTTGTGCTGGGTCTGTAGTCTTCACTCTTCCCACACTGCTGTTATGGAAGCAAAAGTATCCTAGGGGACAGGCTGGCTATAAGGAATTTGATCCCATCACCATGGGATTCAAGTGGTGTAGGTCCAACTAGATTTTTCCTTCAGATGGCCAATTAGATGGTCTGGTGCTTTTTTTGTTTAGATTACTCAGCCAGGATGTGGGAGATGTTGAATCATATCCCTTCCCTATCTAAAGGGATTATGAACCCAGATTTGCTACTTTACAGGAAAGTCCACCAAAGAATAATCTTGGCCAAGTTGTTTTCCAGTCCCTCCTCTTAGAGTGAATCATTTTTTGTCAGAAAGAGAAAGTTGGGAGAGTGCCTGCCACCTTGGTGGGCTGACCTGGATTCCAGGTGATGTTTGCTCAAATGCGTAGTACAAGAAAGTTGGCCCTTGGGCAGAAATAGAAAGTGATTCCCAGGGAGGTCTCTGACCTCAGAGCTGTTGGGTAAGCCTGGGCAGGGGTGAGGGCCTCGCTTCTTCCGTGGGCTGCCTTTCGGGAGGAAGAGCTGGTCTGTGTGGTGAAACCCAGGAGGGTTGGGTGTCGCATCCTCCCTGGCGAAGGGTCCTGGCTGCCTGGGAGAGATGACTGCTTTCCGAGGGGGAAAAAACTCCTCTCCCTGGAGTTTCTTACGGGCTGGTGCAAGACTTCCTCATGCAACAAAGCGGCTCTCGCTTACCCCTTCCTCAGCTCTGCCCATGCCTGGCAGGGGAACACCATGGCTCTGCCCGCCCCAGTCAGGCGCTGCTCGCCGTAAAGTCCCCTGGTATCGCTCGTCCCTAACGCAGAATGTACTGCGTTTCCCCCACTGAATGTTAAAAATACACGTGAAACCAAAAGTTAAAAGTAAAAACCAGAAGCACTCTGGATCCGAAAACCCCCCCGGCTCTTCCCTACGCCTGAAGCTACGTGCGACAATGGCGATTCTGGTGTGGAGAGGGAATACATTTGGTATCTCCCTTTGTACTTCAGCTCTGTAGCATCAAGCGTCACTTCCTGCTGCTCTTAACTTTGATCTTCTACATGGTTATTTATAAATGCTCAAATCCTGGGATTTCTGTGGTCTACTTTTTCCTGATACTGCTTGTCTGGGCTTGTTGGGTTGAAGTGCTTAGACTTTCAAAACACGTCTACGTGAATGCAGCAAAGTGTATTTTCTTTCTTCCCTGTGAATACAGTAAGCATTGGCAAACACGAACAGAGAGCAAAGACTTTGGTAAGAATTACAGGCACGTTTAAGAAAGGATAAATTAAACTCTTGTGCCTCTTTTCACAGTATTTTCATTATGTGTTTGTAATAGCCTATGCAAAATTTCTGGTGTGAAGTTGCATATTCTATACATTTTGTAAAATTGCTACTTTCTAAAGTTTTATTTTCTACTTTTTTTTTTTAAAGGAATTTTTAAAAGTCGTATAGAAGACATTCCTTGGATACTGCTATGCAGTTATCAACTACATGCTATGTCTCCCATTTAGCCTGGGTGCCCATTCAGTGAAATCTGCTGCTTTCTGCCTGACGTTTAGCATGTGGTTCCACAACTGTGATGAGCTGATATCAATGTGGGAAAGATGCTCCCAAAAAGAGTGTCACTGCCAGACTGTAGTCTGACTTCTGCCACGAGTCGCTTTTTCTCACCACCCCCCATGTGTGTCAGCGCTGGCATTTGAGCAGCTGTGTCAGACTGGGGAGGGGATCTAGTTGAAAGCTAAGCCACCAAAGGAATTTAATAAAAAGTAGTTTTCACTGGGATCTGTTCTGTGATCTGAATCACTGTGTGTCTGCCCGGACGCTTGTGTTGGTATGATGGAACCAGCTGCAATGCAGCTCCTAGGGTGGTACCAATAACAAATAATAAAAGTCACTGTGGCTTTGCGTTAAGATGACAAATGTTTTGCCTCATCTCAAAATAACATTCACCTCTCGCATCTCCAAAGCAGCACATGCTCTTGAAACCAGATGAAAAAAAAGAAAAAGTTTTAAGACGTTGACGTGTTCATCGCTTTTTATTAACAGAGAAAGCTAGTAGCTAATTTAAATTTTAATTCATGAGGACTTTTGTCTCCCCACCTGCTGTCAGTTCCAGATTATGTTTTGGACAGATTTGCTATTCCCTGAATGGTCTTTTTGGCCAGCCTTACTCCCTTTTGCCCACGGAAAACCACTGCACATGTTTTATGCCATTGTAACTTCACTGATTTTGACAGGACTCCTCTTGCCTGATGGAAGAGCAAAGAGAGCCACGTTGAAGAGTGTTGCAGCCACAGCCCACCATCAGGGCATGCTTTGCCATCCAAATAGGTAAGTCCAAAGCCGACAATTTTTTCTACTAAGCAACGTGGTGGGGTTGCAAGACCCTTTAGACTGCAAATTTCGTGAGCTCCTAACCTCTGGAAAGCAGAGGTTTTGAAAGCAGCATTGGCGTGTGGACAGATGGTGTAGCCAGAGCTCCCAGGGCTCTTGGGTCTACCGAGAACCTCTGCAGAATCAGAAGCCTGCAAACAGTCAGTAAAACAAAGCTGACATTTTCTGGCTTCTGATGAGGATAAAAAAATGCGTGGGAGGCTCCTTTAATGTTTCTAGAATTCCGTTACTTTTTGTTTCATGTTTCATAGCTTGCTTATTGTGTCAATAACGAGCAAATTTTTGTATATTGTTTCAGAGAACCGGTCGCGGGAGTAATGCTTCTCAAAAGGGAAAGATCAGTGTCACACAGAGGGAAAGCTGTTTTAAGTTTAAAACTTCCTCAGTGATATGGTAAAATTACTGTAAGAGGGTGAATTCAATGGCAACATTTCTATTGAATTCATTATGAACCTGGCACTGCCTTATATGTAAAAGGAAAAACAGACAAATGGATAAAGTGGGAAATGGCTTCTACCATCCCTCCTACGCTCTGTACAATTTGTTCACTCTCTTCTGAGCCTCAGCTCCTTCTCATTCAACTTTGAGAAAACTTTTCTAAAAGTAGTACCATCAGAACAAAGGCTAGCACACTAAGAAATAAATCTAACTTTTTTGAGCTACCACAAGGAAGAAAACGCGTCAGATCATATCAGAAAAGGGGGAACTACTGCTCCCAAACTTCAGATGACATCTGTTTGAAATCCTTTTTTTTGCCATTGACGCAGGACACTTCTTTGCCAGGGTACAAAGTGACTCCGCCTGTTCTGCCACTTCTGCCTTTGGGTTAGCCCCTTAAGCACTAGTAATCGCGACATAGCCTGGAGTAACAAGAAGAGCGTAATGATGAAATGTCACCATGTACACAATGGGACCATGGCATTTTATAATTCCAAAATGCAGTCCTGGGTTTTCTGGAGTGACAAGCTTTTTGTTTTGAAATAATTTTTCTGTGGCCACTTGCCAGCAGTAATACCTTTTTTCAAAGATTTTGAAATAGATTTTTTTTTTAATTTGAAAATAACATTGAAACACTTTTAATTGGTTCAATAATTCAAGGGCTTTTTCCTGAATAGCTCCTCCTGACATCTGTAGGAATCTGTAATCCCACAGTGCAATGTCTCTTGATACTCCCGAAGGTTGCTATTAATTCCCTACTTATACCTATACTTTTTGCATCCTCAGAAACTCCCCCTGCACTTCTCTTTCCCAAAATGTCTTTTCCCCAAAATCAGCTTTTGCCTAGATGTTCCTTTGTGCATATCTGGTAGGCTTCCTTTCAGTGATAATACAGCATCACACTATAAAGTATAAACAGTTTCAGGTAGCACTAATCTTGAACTGGACTGAAAAAGCCGTGGGATGCCATTCCCGTGGTTAGCATCAGAGAATATTTTTTTCCTGGTAAAGCACTGGTAAAATCCTTTGGAGCAGCTTGTGCAAGAAATTATTCTACTTCTGGTCTTTCCTATTTTATTTTTCTCTTTTGACTCTTGCCTTAGCACTTCTAACCCGCCATTCTCAAGCAAAAGTTCATCAGGAAGAAAAAGGACACACGAAAAGCATCCTTATGTTACACTACCACAAGCCAAGGCTACTCTGCAGCCTTGCAAAAGCAATATCAGTGACAGTTTTGCATTTCCTTCCCTTCAGTAATCTGGAATGGTTTTATTAAATCAGAAGTTATTTACGTGAAATAGAAAATATTCCTTTTTTGCTGGGAATACTCTAAAAAATCAGGATTGGCTCCTGGTGTCTCCAAATTGCAGGACAGCTGTGATAGCTGCTCAACTTCCTTGTCTTGACTAGAAAGTGAATTAGAAATGAGAGTCTAGAATATTGGGATTTTTTTCTGTGCTAAAATTGGGCACATTTGAAGAGGTGGCTATTTAGAAACTTACTGTATTTTAGGTGACATGTAACTGATCGTTACAGGGGACCATTGTCTCATGATGTCCCTTGCTCTGGAGGTTGGTAGAAATGCTGTGAGGATAACGAGGATGATGTTACACACCAAACATAAATGCCCCGGGGCCAGGGACTGCCGGCATCGGGGCCTGGCTGCGTAATGCCGCAGGGCTTGGTTGGCACCCAGCGCGGCCGCAAAGCAGATAATTAAGAAGCCACAGTGACGGGGTTTCTGAACCACAGCTCCCATCATCTTGAATGTCATCCTCAGTGGCATAGCTGTCCTCTTTCTGATGAAGAAAAGGAGCATAATTTCTTTACCCGTACCTATATGATAGACTGTATTTATACTTTACTACAGTACAGTCATGTGTAATATGTGTCAGCTGTAATGACAGTGAGAGGAGCGAGGGGGAGCCAGAGCTGCTTCCCCATCCAGGGGCATTCCCACCCCTCGGGTTCAATCTCCCTCGAGCTGATTCACAGCAAAGCTGCCCAAAACTCAACACGGTGTTTTACAGACCCAGAGGGAGGAGGAATCGGCTCCTCTCCTTGCCGTGGGACAGACAGCAACTATGGTCATGCTCCACTTTGTAGTGTAGAAACTCTGGTAGAGGAATAGTCTCTAATGAAAATCTCTGTCTTGGCTCTACAAGGAGCCACGCAATGGCTTCAGGACCTTCACATGGCCAGGAATTGTTCTTAAGTGTTCCCCAAAGGGCCGCATCATGAACGCTAATTTGAGATACTTAAGTGTCTCTGTTCGCATTTCCTTTTCTCCAGCTCCTTTCACAGTGTTGTCTTAGATGGGGAAGGTCTTCAAATAGATGCTTAGCCCCGTGTCTCTGAGCAACCCTGGTGACACTGGTGGTGACGCTGCGCCCACACAGCACTGAAACAGATGAGGATGTCCGCAGGACCAGGGCTCTGCTATGATGAAGCTTTTTTTAAGGTATTTTTGTCTGAAGCCTTTAGCTTCAGCGCACATTTCTCAGCACACACGGAGCTGGCAGAGGTAGAGAGGTACCTTCATCTCAGGCAGAATTTTATGCGACGTGGCAGGAATATGTTAAATGTTTCCTGAAAATAAATGAAAGCTTTACAGGCTGAGCAAGACAGCACCAGGAAATAAAGACATTTGATATCCTGGCATCAAACATCATGCTTAGGCATAGTAAATAGTCAGTTTTATGTAAATAATGTAGTCTTACCCTATTACAAATAACCATTCGCATTCGCATGGTTTGCGTCATTTCTCTCTGCTGAATTCTAACTTTCCGGTCTTCTGCATTTTATTCATTACAGTTAGTTTACAGAATTGATAAATCTAATTTCTGAAAATTCATACCGTGTAGGTACCATTTTTTCCTAACTAAATAGCAGTGCCCACAAAATTTAGCTTTTAAGCTTAGTGTTCTTACCATTGAGCTGCAACAGAAGGTTGGGGTTATTGTTGGCAGTTTTTCCTTCTGTCATGTTTTGGGGTTTTTTAATGATGGTTTTGTAAGGGACTGAGCAGATGAGAGTTCGGTCTGGTTTAAATTGCTAGGATGAAATTTCAGAATTTCCACTAGACATGCGGTAGGACATTTATAGTATGTTTTGAGCAGAAGATCAGGGATTTTATTCACTAACTGTATTTGAACTTAGAAAGCGAAACTGTTTAAATGTGGAGTATCACATTAAAAATTGCTTAAAAATCTATTTCTACGTGTAGATTTCTTAAAGATTACAGGAGAAAAGATTTTCTTGTATAGGCATCTCATGTACCAAGGGATTTTTGCCACTTCAGGAAGTGCTCAAGAAGAGTTCAAGAAGATTGGGAGGAAGCCAACGAAATCCATCTTGTTGATATTCCCCATATTGCAAAACTATTTTAGCTATGGGTACTATAATAGCAGTGCTGGTAACTGTTTTGCTGGGAATACTGATTCGAAAGGATAACACAACTGGGATAAACAGACATGTCTCGACAAAGAAAGAGATTTTTAGAAGGAAATTGAAATCTCGCCTATTGGTAGCTAACGCGTCATCCATGATTTCACCTCTTCTCCTCGCTGTTTTTCCAGCTAGTAACTCTGGAAAAGAAACTGCAGAGCTATGGCAGCGTTTTGGATCCCCGTGACCTGGCAGATGAGCTCTGACAATAGAGATGCAGTTGAGGAAATTACTGCCTCCACAACTATGAACATACTGCCAGCTATTGCTCAGTTTGGCTCTTTTTGCACACTTCTGGGATGATCATAAATCATTTTGGATCTCAAGTGTGTCACCATTTTTCTGCCCCTTCTGCTGTTCAAGATACAGCGAATCCAGTGTTTTCCCAGAAAAAATCCTGGATTATTGTGGGACAAAGTGTGCCTATGAATTTTGGAGGGACTGGTACATGGAAGCACAGCCCTGGTAGCAAGTATTCTTAGTTTCAAATCTCTCAGGTGAGGAAAATAACACACATATGAAGACAAGCAAACCTGGGGCCTTTCGTTAAGAAGGTGGGGAGAGGAGGTGACCCAGGCAGTCTTACATGGTGGGCTGCAACAGCATGCAAAGCTCTAAAGAAAATTTTGAATGAAAGGACAGGTAGAGGTTAGGAGGTGAAAAAGACAAAACGAAACATGACTTTACAAGGCTGGATCATGTCAGCACAATAGAATCCTTGAGAAGCTATTTCCTACACAAAGGAAAGATAAGTTTCCTTCCTGTGAATTTCTTTTTTTTTTTTCATGGAGGCTTGTAGGATGCAGTGATGAGGGAGCTATGAAAAAACAGGTATTAGGTGTGCCCAGAGCTGTCTAAAAGGGAGAGAGCACTGCTGGGTGTTAATAAGTACGTGGAGAGGGAGGAATTAATGAGCTGGGTGCTGCGATGGCAGTGAATGTGCTGGATGGAAATAGCTGTGGAAGGGAAGGACCCTGGTGTATATGGTGGATATGCTGCCCATGTGGTTTTAGGGCGTTCTGGTGAGGTATATCCAGCAGAAAAGAGGGAAGCTTACTGCCCTGATTCAAAGATATTTGTGAGATTTCATTTTAATGTCGCTCATTTTTCTGATTGCCTATGTTAAATGAAGATGGACTGAGACTGAAAGGTGCCCAGAGTGGTCAGAGGAATGGAGAGCTTTGTGCTGGAAAGGAGCTGGGAAGTGGATTCTGTGTTCAGTCCAGCAAAACAAAGCCTCAAGAATGCTTCCTATCAGCAGTGTAAATACCAGAGGGGACATCAATGAACACATGGGGCTGACACAGCTGTGAATAGCAATGTGTGTTTTCAATGAGAAACTGCTTCCTCACCATGGAACAGATTTCCTAACCAGAAAAATTTTCGCAGTGGGATTGGTCAAGCACTGGCACAGGTGTCCAGAGAGTGTCCATCCTTGGAGGTTTGCAAAGCTTGACTGCACGAGTCACTGAGCAACTTGATCCCACTTTGAACTGGATGTTTAAGCAGGGGGGTGGCCTAGAGGACCGTCAGAGGTGCCTTCCACCTGAACAATCCCATGCTCCATTAGACCAAAGAAGCTCCCAGACACCTTTCACAGCACAATAGTGAGCAGCAAAAGTAAAGAAAGGAAAAGTCCTCAAAACCCAAAATACTGTTAAGGCAGACCTTTACAACAGGATTATTTTGTATGTGTAGGTGGTAGACAGGAAAGACACCTGAGAACCAGGGTGTTCCTTCCAGGTTGCGAGCCTTACAGGGAAGACATGCAGGGACAAGACAGAACATGTCTTGCCATCTCTCAGTATTTGGGTCTCACAGCTTACCAGCAGGAATGATGCCTTCTCAGCATTTTTTGATACAGTTATTTATTGGTTTTCTTTATCACTTGTTTCCTCAGTGTAGTTTTCACAAGATTCAGGGTATTTTGCAGGAGAGCTGGGAATGGTCAAGTAATGAACAAAAAGAGGTGCTGAGGGATGGGAAAAATATTGTCAATAGTCCCTCTCCAGCTTTCTTGTAGGCCCCCTTCAGGTACTGGAAGGCTGCTATAAGGTTTCCCCAGAGCCCTCTCTTCTCCAGGCTGAACAACCCCAACTCTCTCAGCCTGTCTTCATAGGAGAGGTGCTTCAGCCGTCTGATCATCTCCGTGGCCCTTTCTTGTTTGTAACTCAGTTTTCTGCCAATGTTGTTCCACTGAAATAAATACAGGCAATTTGTCTCTTAGTCCAGCAGACCTACTATTAACACAGAAACACGCGTGCAATGACTGGGCTGATACTTTACTGAACTCAACAGAAATATTACAATTGGATGCCCAGGAAAACATATATTTTGAAACTGTATTTTTTTGCATTGAAGTAGCAGGCAAAAAATAAACATACAAGGGAAAAACTGAGTAATTTAAAAGATATTTTCATGTAAAAGGATACCTTATTCACTGCTTTTGTTTGTATCTGAAAAGAAAAAAATTATCCGCTTTTGGTAATCTGTAGATTGAGCTACAAGTGTTGTTTCTGATGCTAAAGAGCTACACAATGAGTGTAGCTACACAATGATTTCCAGTGACTAAGGCTCTGCTTGCCCTAAGCTACGTATCCAAAATATAAGCACAAATCTTCATTGGGTCATGATGCAGTTCTCCTGGAATGGCCAATGGGATGCACCCTAAAAAGCTGCAAGTCTTGGCGTGTATATGCCTGTGAGGTGCAAGTCAGCTATATGTGTGATACCTGTATAACTCTGCATCCTCTCCCTGCAGCTTTTCTCTGAGTTTGCACATGGACGCACTGCTTCAGCCTCACACCGAGAGCCAGGGCACGGCTTTCTGTCTCCTGCGGTCTGCTGCCTCTCGAGTGACCATCTCCATCGCATGGGTGGCTCAGCGTGACCCATGTCGCTTGCAGCACACGCAGCAGTATCGCTGCTCCCAGCCCACGTTGTGAGCTCTGCATTCATTACGTGTGTGTGTGGCCATGTTCAGAGGGGCTTCTTGCTGAGGTGGCAGGTGCCCTGCTCTCCCAGCATAGCTGTGGGCAGGGACACGGGTCTGAGCACTGAAACAAAAACCTCCCCAGGAAAAAAAAAATAATCTTTGAATCGTTTGGAAATGCCCTGTGTTCACAGCCCAGAGACAGACAGCGGCGCGTGGGTTGGCATCTCTCCAGTGGCTTAAAGACCCAGGGCAGTTACGCATATGCCGAAAGGAAGACACGTCATTCCGGGGAAGGCATTAGGCACTTTCGGTTGGACTGCCTGACACCCGAGGACACAGCAGTGGAGAAGTATGCTAGCTTGGCAGTTGGACGCTGCAGAAGGGGCCAAGTGAAAACCGAAATGTGTCCGTGCTTGTACAGAAGAGGAATTCTCAAATGCTTTCTTCCACTTCTCTTGCATACGTCTTTCCTTTTTCCACTGTGGTCAACTGAGAGTGGCTGTCTTATAAGCAATAACCTCAATCAGCTGCAGATGTTCACCTCTGATAATGTCTTTATGTTGGACACATTTCCTGTCAGGACATGTCATCTTTCTCACCACAGTTATAGTTAGTGGGATTGATACTTGGAGTGGCTAAAAATTTGCTTTGCATCCTCTTCTGAACCCTCCAGTCTTTGACTATCACCTCTTGAATAAGTCCTTATTATTGCCCTTTCAATAGCTCCTTTCAGCTTTAGGAGTGCTCAGTCACAAGTGTCTCTGGATCTACCTCCTGCAGCGTGGTCTCTGCTCTGTCTCCTGTTTTGGATCCGAAAGACCTTCCCGTATTTGATCCACCTTTCCCAGGTGGACTGGCTGTCCTTCTCCATCCCTGTGTCCTCTGGCTGTGGCTTGTCTGTCTTAGCAGAGGATGTAACATATCTTAAAGACAGAGCTGCTGCAGAACATCCAAAAACCAGTGAAAGGAGAGCTGTACTAGCTCCGGCATGCCAAGGACTCCTCTGCAGGGGCTTGAATCCAGTGCTGGGCCTGACTACCACTGGCTTGCAAAGACCAGTGCCACCTCAGGAGGCAAGGGTCATGGCTGGTGCACAGTCCTCTATGGAGAGGAAGAGAGGGGAAGGTGTTTGGTCTGAACTCAGTGTGCGTTGAGGCAGCAAATGGGAGGAGGTGCCTGGGGATTGGGTGGAAGTGAGCCCACAGAGGTGGGGACGTTTTCTCCAAGCACTATATGAAGAGTCAGCCATTGGCAGTGTGACCAACCTCATGTGAGCTACATGGTGGATGGATCTCAGGGACAAGCAGGGATAATTACTACAGATATCAGTTGTGTTCGTGATGTGCGTTTGTTGTTGGGAGAAGCCAACATTACTTCAGGAGAAGGAGAGATTTGCTGGATCTTCAGGATGGTGCTGTCTGCACACAAGTGTTTTTGTAAGAACATTGCAGTGGTGGCTGGTACGCATGACTCTGTTTTTCCCCAGGAAAGTAACTAATTTCTAGATGTACTTGCAGAGAGGTTCAACAGCTGCTTTAGGCTGCTACCAGACAGTAGTTAGGCCATAGATTAAAAGGACCTGATGGCTATGATTATTTTTTTTTTTATGTTGTCCGGTTGCACCTCAAAGGACACAGTGAAATAGATGATCACCCAGGAGATGGTGCCGATGTGTGTGATTGATTGGAATTCAATATTGATAAGCTTTGAAACAGCTTCAGGAAACAGCCAAGCTCCAGGCAGCTCACATAGATGCATGATCTGAAAGTGTCTGAACCTAATGGTTTTGACAGTGAGGACAGGATTTACGCATGTATGTTTAGAAATTACGTCAGGAAGGACTTAGATGTAAAGTAATTCCCTAAGGGTAGATGTGCTGAGAGACCTTAAGTTGTCTGAATGTCGTTGTCTGCTAATGTGGCTGGTGTGAATACTGAGGGAAGGAGGAGAATGAATGAAATGAATCCATGGCAGGCTGTGTCTCTACTAGTGAAGATGCTAGAGGCTGCCAGAGTCTCCCTAGGCAAGGAGAGTCATGCCTTTGTGTTATTCAGTCATCAAAATATAGCTGGCCTCACTTCAGGATATGGCAAATATCACTCTCCAAAACAGTTTTTGGACATGGTTTTGGGGTTAAGACCAATCAATGACCACTCCTGGCAATTGGTGAGCAGCCGTCCTGTTTTGGAAAGTGAGATGGTTTAATAATGGGCTTCAGTGCCTGAGAACAGTTTTAGTCATGCTTAATTCACTAGCAAAGTTGTAGCATTAGATGTTTGGAAAAGTTCCTGGCATGTGAATTAGAGCAAGCAAATCCTGGCCAAACTGTCTAAGAAATGGGAAAGTCTGGGCATGAAGTTATTGAGCCAATCTTCTGCATTGAGTGATAAGCTGACTGGTTTGGCTCCTACCTTGTAATCACCCCAAGCCAGACCTGTATTTTCCACCTTTGCCATGCACTGCCACAGCCTTTCTTTGTTTTTCTGACTGCTTGTGCCAAATATAGCTGTGGCACTTCACAACAGCCAAAGGGTGGAGCGTAGCAAGGACCCATAGCCTAGGCACACCACCGGAAGGCACAGCCCATGTTTGCAACCCAGCGCTGGGACCTGCCCTTCTCATCCGACCCAGCAGAGACCTGGTCGCATCACCTAATGTGCCAGATGCATCCTCTGTTGTGTCGTCCCATGCTTGCAGTGGAGAAGTCAAAGTCTTCATTAGCATTGATGGAGAAACACCAGCGGTCCATGGTAGGTCAGTCCTTTCTTCTCCCTTGACCAGCTCTCAGGGAAAGTTATGTTGGTTGTATTGGACACAGGACAGTCTCCCCGCACAACAAGGCAGGGGAGGCTCCCCAGTTCAAGCAGGACAGGGAGATGCTGGAGAGGGTGGAGCAAAGGGCTACAAAGATGATTAGGGGATTGGAACACCTCTCTTGTGAAGAAAGGCTGAAGGATTTGGGTCTCTTCAGTCTGGAAAAAAGACGACTGAAGGGGGATACTATCAACACTTATAAGTACTTAAAGGGTGGGTGTCAGGAGGATGGGGCCAGGCTCTTTTCGGTGGTGCCCGGCAACAGGACAAGAATTAATGGGCACAAACTTGAGCATAGGAAGTTCTACCTAAACATGAGGAGGAATTTCTTTACTTTGAGGTGGCAGAGCCCTGGAACAGGCTGCCCAGAGAGGTGGTGGAGTCTCTGTCTCTGGAGACATTCAAAACCCGCCTGGACGTGTTCCTGTGTAACCTGCTCTTGGTGACCCTGCTCTGGCAGGGGGGTTGGACTAGATGATCTCCGGAGGTCCCTTCCAGTCCTACGATTCTGTGATTCTGTGATTCTGTGATGGTGTGGGGCTTGAAACGTTGGGAGCACCTGGCTGCACAGGGTCTTTTCAGGGGAGTCTGGTCTGAGGTGGCATATAGCGAACAAGGTCTTTACCAAAATCCCCTTGTAAAAGGGGGCCAGTCAAGGATGAGCTGCCAGGTGCGGAAGTTTCAATGGGTGTTGCAGCTTTTGGGTCAGATACTGCTGTGCTGATTTCTGGCTGACAGGCGTTATAATAGAGGCAGCAGTCGCTTCAGTGTAATTACCTGAGTTTTACACATAGGCTCCAGTAAGCACAGACTCCATAGGCTCAAGGTCCGGAAGGCTTGTGCTTCAGTTAGCCTCTATTCAAGACAACAATTAAATGCACACAGAAGTTAAAAGGTATGCCTAAGATCCGTTGAAATTGAATCCCTGCTTTAAATGTTTTCTTGATCCTGCTTAATCCAGTTGCCATTTAATTTATTACCTCGGGAAATCATTCTCTCCAGACTAAGATAAAATTACAGCCCTGTAATTTCAGGACCAGACTTTACACCTGAATGCCGAAAAATATCGAAATAGCTATTATAAACCCAAGTTATACAACTTGACTTTGCACCTCCGCTACACATAGTGAAGGAACAACAGAAAAAAAAAAAAAGAAAGAAAAATTATTAGGAGAGATGTTTGCCCTCCAGCTGGACTATGTTCTTGTAAAAGCAATAATCTGTGTCAAAGTGATCTAAACAGAGCAATCAGCAAAAGAAATTAAACCTGTCATTCTTTGACATAGAATACCACTTGATAAGAATGCAGAACAGCTGTAAGCTAAATGAGCCACCTAATACTTAATTTTTCATGTTGTCCTTTTTACAGACTTCACAATAGTGTTACTAGCCTATGGCTCTTGTATGGTAATTAAATGGTTAGTGCTGGTAAATTATTTCTGCCATTTAAAAACGTATTTTTCATATTCTTTTGAAAAACAAACAGGATAAACTGTAACTGGTAACTGCTTTTGGAATGTGAATAGCTTTCTAAGTCTTCTGAGAAAAGAAAATGCAATTTCCAGGCCCCAGTCCTAGAAAAGCAAAAACCGAAACAAGCTCACTTGCATTTTACATGTATGCTTTTAGAGAACAAGTTTTGCTTACTATTCTTTCCACTTCATCTAGAAATATATGTTAATACATACTTTAAAAACTAAATGAAAAAAAAAAGAAGCCATATCACCTCCAAACAATTCAATCAATCCCTATTCTCATTTTGGCCTGGCTGCTTTCATAGTTTTAGAAAAGAAGAACTTGGCAAGTGAAGAAGCTAAAGTTTTCCCATTTTAAAACTCTTTATCTTCCATTTTCGCTATCATTTCAGGCAAGTTTACAAGAACTATTTCCTGGACTTGCTTGGTGTTGCTAAAACATATCCCCTACCCCTCACTCAGCAGAAAAGACCTGCTTCGTGCCCTGCATTGAATGGATCTCACCTTGACAAGCATTTTCATTGCCTTCTCCTTTGGACTCGACAATGCAAATAACATACAGGAGCAGCGGTGCAAGTCAGCTGAGGAAATACTCCCTTTACTACTGCTCAAATGTGGAAAGAAAAACACCTTCCCCATCCCTCAGGACAAAATGGCAGTGGAAGTGCTGGCTCCAGGTGCCGGGGAGCACGGCACTGCCGAAGGGGCTGCCGGGGGACGATTCTGCATAGAGATGGGAAGAGTGCGAGGATCCTCTCCTCTTTTCTCCCCCCTCCACTCAAGCCTCCTCTGACAAACTCGCCACCTTTCTGCGCCATTTCCCAGCCTCTTAAAAAAGGGAACTCAATTAGCTAATCCTGTTTGTCCACTTCTATTCTGTACCACAGGTGGTTCCACAGTGTGAATCCTATCAGGAGATACAATAGCAGCAGTACCACTCTCACATAACCTGAATTAAATGAGCATTCCAGAGAGCAAGAGGCTAAATATACAAAAAGAAATTGTTTCTTCCTCCAATTGCTTTACTGGTTTTGAGCCTCTGGGGCGTATTTAGCTGTTTTTCAAGCTCTTACCTATCAACACAAGGCTTGAGAATTGCTTTATTATTATTATTATTATTATTATTATNTTGCTTTATTATTATTATTATTATTATTATTATTATTATTATTATTATTGAAAGTCCAGTCCACCACCTTAAGGACTCTGTGGCTATTATGGCTCTAATAATGGTACCAACTCTACTGGAACTACCCAGGGATGTGAATTTCAAACTATCTAGCAAACAAAAGTAGAGGTGTTCAAGGTTTTTTTTTTATCATCTCCTTGGTATTTTCTTGCAGTTTGATTTGAGATTTTGGGGAGCAGTGTTGTACCTTTGGACCAAAGCAAAGGAATGGTAATGTGAGTGAGTCACTAGACTGGTAAATAGTCTCGTAAGCATTTTCTTAGACTGAATTTTGATGTGCATTCAACCTAATAGAAAGCCCCCAACAAGCAGAAACACATGGTGAGAGATGGATTTCAGCTGAAACAGTTTCCAGATGTGGTTCATGCCTACACTGCTGGTGGAGAGGGGGCAAAAGAGAGGGGGAAGAAGATGGATGGGGATGGGAATAAACGACGTGGGACTGGAGGGATTATTGCTGTCTTTTTGTTTTGTCATAGACATGGTAAGCTATAGCCTCTGTTTAAGTTAATGCTGAAGAGAGGGCTACTTTTCAGAGAGGACTCCTAAGAGGAGAAGATCCAGACAGCTTTGAGCTCGCTTGCACAGCTGTCCCCAGGAGAGACACCAGTGAGGTCATGGTGGTCCTTGAATGACCTCTGGCAGCCTGAGTTGGAAACTGTGCTGCTCAGGCACGACAGAAACAAGGGCCTGAGCCAGGAGCCTGACCTAGCTACATCTGCGAGGATGCAGTCATGCCCAATGATTGCAAAGTTGAATTTAACTCACTCTTGTAATTTCAGCTGTAAGGACTGGTGCGCTTCTTGCAGCCCGTTTCTTGGCTCATCTTCTGGCAGTGGCCCAACACCAACAGCGTATTCTAACACGTTGCCAGGGTTTGTCAGCAGAAATTTAGGGAAAAAAAACCCACCAGCATTGCTCATTTTAATTTTTCAGAAGATGTCAGAGTGCTGAGCAATGAGGCTTGAAAGAGAAGAACAGCAACAAGGAAAGAGTGATTGTTCACCATGACTGATAAAAATAATATTGCAGATCCCAGCTTGAGTTTCATGGACTTGTAGTAAATCCATGAATCCATCCAGTAAATAAAAACCTCATGGTTTTGCATATTGCACTATTTCAAATTCATGAGAGCATCATTTTGTCTTCATCAAATCCTACCTTTTCATGCTGTCTGGCACACAAATGATCCAGAAACATCTTGTAATTACCCAGGTCTCTGCGGTGACTAGGTCATGTAATCACACCTGCCTTCACTGTCACCATGTATCGCCTTTCCCTTGTCTGCTATTTAATTTTATTTAGGTTTTATTTAGGCTATTTATTTTACTTAGCTTCCCTTTCCTATTTACCTGCTGCCTATTGTCTGTATCTTGGGTTATAAAATCTAGGGGGTGAAGTCAGCTTCCTGGTGAGTTATCCACTGCCACTGACCATGACATTTACTTCTGGCTGGGGTCTCCAGACTGAAGTGTAACATCAAACTGTGAAAAGAAAAACACTATGTAGGTCCATCTGAAGGGTATAGGGAAAATTAACATTTCCTAAAAGGTGAGCATGACAGCCAAAAAGTCTGAAAAACTCCTTTAACTCATGTTCTGAGTTAGTACCCAGGTAGCCAGATACCATTCATTGCTCTGCAGCACCACTTAAGTAAATCAGACAGGAGAGAGCAGTTGGATTGCATCCTACCCTCTCAATGTCTATCTTGGGATGAGACTTATTCCTATCTTCTTTTGACTCCACGAGATGAAAGGTCAAATTAGGTGACCATCTTGGAAACACACTTCATTGCTCCAGTGTCCTTGCGGTGGTTCTCAGGCAAGATAACACATGATTTATTAGACGGTGTATCATCTTTTCTGAGGGATCTTCCCCTAAAAACACCACAGAGTATTGGGCTGTGGTGATACGAGGTTTTCTTCCTCACATTTTTTTTCCTGTGTAAAAGCTGGTGATCCAGGTCTGCGTTACTATTAATTTAGACTACTGTACATGCTGGAGGGCTCACCTGTGGTTCACCAGCCTGTTTTGCTAGGACCACACCGCAGGAGCTGCCAGAGAAAAATCAATGCCAAAAATCACTTCACAAAAAGGGGAATAATGTCATCTGTACTTCTATTTGTGTTGTGCAGTTTAAATACACACCGGCTACACAAGACAACATGAGGTGTCTCTTTATAAGCCATCGCCTTATTCCCAGGTACTCAGGTTGTTAATGAAGGCTGGAGGGAAGGGTGAAAGCAGCAGCCAAAATCCCAGTTTTCCCTGACTCACTGCTGTGTCCTGGCCATGTCCTCCAGCCACTTCCAAGCAAGTAATGTTTTCTGCTGAGTCACAGTATTACAAGGCATCTTCCCCTTGTGATTAATCCCTTCTTTAACCCAGAGAAGAAACAGCAAACCTGCTTCCAATTTCTGCTCTCTCCTGCCCTGGGGGAAGTGCCTGGGTCGTGGAAAAATGTGGATTCTCCTCTGTTTTATATCACCTCCCCTTTTTCCTGGCTGCTGCTCGCACCCAGCCTTATCTCTGGGGTATGGGAATCACCATGGCTGCCTTAGGGAACCTCCAGTTATCGCATTTATTATCCATCTTACTAACCAACTTCTGCCAGAGAACGGCTGTAAGTGCTTTTTATGGGGATTTTCTTTGGCGCTAACTGCTGTGGCAGTGAAGTGCTTGTAGTACTCCTGCTGCCTTTGCTGCTCTTACTGTATGTTGCAACAGCTTGCAGGGCCCATTTCCACACACTGTCACATGTTAAATCACTCTTGACATCAGCGGGTAAGCTTTCCAGAGCCTGCAGCCCAGCCCCGACCATGCCGGGACAGGAATCCAGCTCCTGAGCCGCATTTTCTCACTCGAGCGTTATGAAACACTTTGGACTTGACTCGTAACATCTCTGGGCTGACCTCACTTTGTCTGTAGAGCAAGGCCGCTGAGCAGCGCACCGACCTCGGGAGGCACAGAGCTAGAGGCTCCTATTTTCAGCAATAGCAAACAGTATGTGCTAAGGCAGGTCGGATTCAACAGCAAACCATGAGGCGCAAATCCCACTTTTAATAAATCAGGTGCCAATATGGGGCAGTGACTTATTTTGCTATTTATCACGTGTTTCAGAGAGAAAAGGGTTGGGTTTTTGTTTTTTTTGGCTAAGATCCTGCGGAAAGCCTATGCAGTGAAGCGTGTGAGCTCGCTCGTGCTAAGCTCACATAGCTAATGCCGCAGGACACCAGCATGCGTCAGGCACCTGAAGGCACCACAGCTTGGCCAAACCTTGTGGTCCGGAGGCCCGTGTTTGTGCAAGGTGTTGTCACTTCTGACACCAGAGGGGGAAGGCAAAGTTACTTTCAATTAGAGACTTGTGGCCAGGGCTCGATTAAAAGTTAAAAAAAAGCAGAGCAGTACGAGTAGAAAATCACAGTTATTGAAAAATTGGCGTTCCTATGCACGTTGGAGAGACGTCACAATCCCTGATTTCCTTTGTATAAAGCTGGTGTCACAACAGCCTTTTGTCATATTTATCTTATCCCCCGGCTCTCCCCGGCTGGCCGATCCTGACACAAGGAACAGCTGTCACAACAGTGCTGCAAACAGAAGGTTGGGATGAACAGATGCCAGGATGTGAGCCGAATCTACTGTATCTGAGGCCTGGAGTAAAGTTATCTGGTCAGGAAGGTGGGGGGAATGTGAATGAAATTTGGCAATTGTTGTTGTGAAATTTCCAAATATCCTAGACATGGACAGAAGAAGAAACAGATTCAATTTTTTGAACAGGGTGGGTTTTGGTTTTGTTTTGTTTGGTTTTTTTTTTCAGATTAGACCGCTCTTGCCAAACATTGGACGTCAGAGGCAATAACTTCAAAGCAATGGACTAGTGTAAGATGTCTCTGGGAGAGGTGTGTTGAATGAGCAGAAGTTCCCCGGCAGCCTGGTGTTGCAGCACGATGCGCTGCCGTGGCAGAGGCTGCCGGGGCTCTGCTCAAAGGGCTGCTACTGCTTTCACATCCTGTTGCGTTTCAGGAACCCTCGCTCAGTCTCCCTGAAAGTGAATGAAGTGGTTTCGTTCTCGTTACTTTGCAGATGTCCATGTTTTGTTTCTTTTCAGAGGAAAAAGGGAAGGTGAAGGGCCATCTCTTGACCAGAAAGCAGGTGTACCTGCCGAGAATGAAACATAGAAGCCAAAAGCCCTGCAGCTGGCTGAAATGCTGGAGGTATTTACTGTATTTCCAGGGATGCCAGTGAAGAGAAAAAAAAAGAATGTTATCCCTTATCTCCCTTCCCAATTTCCTAAGCTTTATAATCTGATTTTTCACTGGCTGAAGATGACTCACTGAATAACAGACCCAAAGGTGTTCAGTGCCTCTTGAGAGCCATGGCTAGTTGGGATAACAGCAAGCCTGCTAAAGGGAAAATGAAGGAGAAAATGGTGGTGACTTCTCCCGGACTGAGGGCAAGAGCTGTTGTTCAAAGCTTTCCAGGATTGTGCAGGGTCCTCTCCCGCTTCCTTTTTCTGTGAAGGAGACTGTGATGAACTGGGGTGTCTCCTCTGTGTGATGAAACAGTGATACCCGTCTGACTCTGTGGCTGTTAGCTGTAGTGATATTACAGTGATTGATCAAACCGGCAGTCCCTACTAGATTAACTGCAGTCATTCTCTTCATTGTACAGGCAGGGAATTCAAGATGCAGGAAAGCTACCTTGTCTGAAGACACCTAAAAAATTAGCATCAAAGTTAATGAAAATCCTTGAGGCCAAATGCTAATTTTAAATCCCCACATTAACAGTTATATACAACTTTAAAAGTATTTAACTGGTGTTTTGCACACACACATCTTTACTAATAATTCAAGCCATGTGACAATTTAAATTTATACGTCTAATGTTAGAATTAAAGGTAAGAAAACCTCAGGCCTGGAGGTTAATTACAAAATGCAATGAACCTGAACCCAAGGGTAATCTGCTGCGTGTTTTCTAGAGATGGTGTTTCAAAGACCAGGGTTTCTTAAAGAAATCGTAGAATTATAGAATGGTTTGGGTTGGAAGAGACCTTAAAGATCACCTAGTTCCAACTCCCCTGCCATGGGCAGGGACATCTCCCACTAGACCAGGTTGCTCAAAGCCCCATCCAGCCTGGCCTTGAACACTTCCAGGGATGGGGCGTCCACAGCTTCTCTGGGCAACCTGTTCCAGTGTCTCATTACCCTCACAGTAAAGAATTTCTTCCTAATATGTAATCTAAATCTACCCTCTTTCAGTTTAAAACCGTTACCCCTCATCCTATCACTCCACTCCCTGATAGAATGTCTCCCCATCTCTCCTATAGGCCCCCTTCAGGTACTGGAAGGCTGCTATAAGGTCTCCCCGGAGCCTTCTCTTCTCCAGGCTGAACAAACCCAACTCTCTCAGCCTGTCTTCATAGGAGAGTTGCTCCAGCCCTCTGATCATGGCCCTCCTCTGGACCTGTTCCAACAGGTCCATGTCCTTCTTATGTTGGGGACTCCAAAGCTGGACACAGTACTTCAGGTCGGGTCTCACGAGAGCAGAGTAGAGGGGCAGAATCACCTCCCTCAACCTGCTGGGCACACTTCCTTTGATACAGCCCAGGATGCGGTTGCCTTTCTGAGCTGTGAGCGCAAATTGCCAGCTTGTGTTGAGCTTCTCATCCACCAACACACCCAAGTCCCTCTCCTCAGGGCTGTCCTCAATCCATTCTCCATCCAGCCTGTATTTGTGCTTGGGATTGCTGTGACCCATGTGGAGGACCTTGCACTTGGCCTGGTCGAACTTCATGAGCTTTGCACAGCCCCACCTCTCAAGCTTGTCCAGGTCCCTCTGGATGGCATCCCTTCCCTCCAGCATGTCGACCGCGCCACGCAGCTTGATGTCATCAGCAAACTTGCCGAGGGTGCACTCAATCCCACTGTCCATGTTGCTGACAAAGATGTTAAACAGCACTGGTCCCACTACTGACCCCTGAGGAACACCACTCGTCATTGATCTCCACTTGGACATCGAGCCATTGACCACAACCCTCTGAGCACAGCCATCTAGTCAGTTTCTTATCCACTGAGTGGTCTATCCATCAAATCTGTGCCTTTCCAATTTAGAGACAAGGATGTCATGTGGGACAGTGTCAAACACTTTGCATAAATCCAGGAAAATGACGTCTGTTGTTCTCCCCTTATCTACCAATGCTGTAACACCATCGTAGAAGGCCACTGGATTTGTCAGGCATGACTTGCCCTTGGTGAAGCCATGTTGGCTGTCACCAGTCACATTCTTATTTTCCATGTGTCTTACCAGAGATTCCAGGAGGATCTGCTCTGTGATCCTCATGCTTCATCTGCTGAATGTGAATATGCAGATTTTGCCCTGGTAGGGCAGGCTAAGAGAGACCCCAGCCAGCTCTCATCAAGAAAAGGATCAGAGCACATTACAGTTACATAGCAGGTTTTTCTCAGCATCACCCAGAGCAGGACTCATAACAATTGGACTCTTCACAAAAACACTCTATTTAATATTCACAGCACTCTATTATAATTGACCGACAGGTGTTTGGAGTTTAAACATATGTTCATTAGGATTATGATAGACATTTTGTCATAGCACTAAATGTTATGCTCCATTCTTCCAGCTTCAGGGTTTGCTATGAGCCACACTTGCTCCCTACAGCTTTGAAAAGATACTGAGCTTTGAGTTTTCTCTGTTAACATACACTGTATCTCAGACAAGTGGGATAACTGAAAGACGTTATAGGAGTTACAGTTGGAAGATTTTTAGCCTATACTGCAGCTCACAAACATCATCGCATTCCTCTCTACAGTTGTATATTCAGATGTCTGTCAGTGCAAGTCTAATCTTTCTTCATTTTTTTTTTTAATGCTAATTTTGCATCAGTGTAACAGGGTCATTTCCTATGAGCGTGGATGATGATTGCTTCATCCCAGTATCACTTCTTCCAGCCTCCCCCTTATCTCCTTACCATGTTCCACGCTATGTAACCACAGCTTTTCAGACTGGTTTTGGGGCTTTGGGCCTTTCAGCAAGGAAAGTTGTTCTGTTTCTTCATCATTTTCCCTGAAGCTTTCATCTTTTCTAGTCTCCTAATATAACCAGGGGTGCCTCGCATAAGCCCTGGCTGGCCCTGTGTCGCACTGCTGGTCTTTGCTGCTGAAACGTTAGCATTTCTGTCTTTATGGGTAACTCTCACTGAGAAAATCTGTCTGCTTATTCTTCTTGGCCAACAACAAGGGTTAATAGGAAAATAAATTCGATAAATCATATTCTGGGGTGAGAGGGCTGGGAAGGTGCTGGTTCCCCAGCACCGGGCAGCGGTGTGAAACTCCCCCAGTTCTTAACGTTGGCTCGGTGACACTTTCTGGGGTTTTGACAGCGCTGCATACACCAGCAGCAGAGATCTACAAGTGAAACTGGCCTGGCTCGCCGCCATCTCTTCGGCTGTTGATGCTGTTGCTGGATTTCCTTGGAACTGGTGAAATCACAGCCTCTAAATGCTGCAGCTTCCCAGCAGTATGCTGGAGGAAAGGAGCTGGTCACTAAGTCTTTTATAATGTTTGGCTTAATGTCAGTTGACATGAAAAACAAATTACATACTCCAACATCCCCTCTGAAATAGGATGACCTTTTCCTGCAGTGCTCTGAAAGCTGTGTAACCTTGTCACATCTCCCTGTTCGATCACTAAGTGTGTTTTTCAGTAGTGACGGGGACTATGTCTCAGTGTCCTTAGGAGTACTCTGTACACACAGCTTGGGTACAGCTCTTGCTTTTTACCTGTTCTGACTCCAAAATAAAATTGTGCAGAATTCAATGCACATCCTGGAGAGGTCTAGGTTTTGTATTAGATTAATTATGTCAAAGAGCACAACTCTGGCAACCTGGACTTCAGTTTCAAAAATCTCATGGTGTGTCTTCTTCTTACCCCTCAGAAATCATGTTTTCATTAGCTCCCTAAATTATTTTGGAGAGACACCCTCTTAGGAAAGATTTTCTCACTTCACTCTTCTGGAAATGGTGCCTTCAAATACGCTTCTGGAAACAGTGATCTAGCAGAAGTGTCGTGTTACTGGGTGACTGGATTGCCCCCCAACAAGCAAATCTTTTCACTTCTGAATGTGTTATGATGTTTCTCTGGAATAAATTATACTCAGGTATTTCTACTCAATGTAACAGACATTAAGATAGCTGGGTAGTTTTGGCAGACAGAAAGCAGATGGGTATTTCTGTGAGCAGATAGGAAGTGAGTAAGTTGTTCTGTCAGAATTGTAGTGGAGCAAATCGTGCATCCAAGCAGCACCAGGGCATTCCTGGTGTCCTCATCCCACGTGAAGAGTAAAGTAAGTATCAGTTACAGAGACAACAAAATGCTTCCAAATAAGGTTCGGTGGTTACCTTAGTCCATTCCCATGTGCGCTTTTTTCCCGACCTTCTTTTTCTTGTGTAAAGGAATCAAATTGCAGCAAATAGTCTGTCTTTGACTTCCAAAGGTTCACAGTGGTTGCTGGGATCTTTCTCTCTGACTTACTACCTCTCCCTGGGCTTTACCCCACTGGGCAGCACTGGCAGCAGGGGAAATATGTGTGTGTGAGTGTGTTTGTCCTTCTTGGCTGGCTCATCACAATATTTTGGCTTCTAATCAGGCTGAATAATACAGTTCTATTCTGACTCTTTATCTTATTCTCTCTTTTATTACCCTGAGCATTGATGTAACTGTGACATAACGTTGTGTGTTGAGCTACCTGTTGATCTGCCATGATTCATGTGCTAACGGGTGTTCTGTTCGGACCGTGCTGGCTGTGTCAGGCTGTGAAGTCAGACGTGAGCTATTTCCCAGGAGTGGCTTAATGCGCTTCTAAAAGATCTACATGTACTATCTGTTAGCAGCCTGACTCACCCATGTCTTTGGCAAAAAAACCCAACTTCCATGGCTTTTGGGAAACAGGCACTTGAAAAATGTCTCCTCTCTTTACAAGGAGAAAAAGCAAAACCCATCAATAATTGGTGAGTGATACTGTTGCCAAAGTATCCCACTGCTATGAGATAAAACAGAACAAGAATCACTCTTGGGCTGACTCTGGAAAAAATAATGACAACAGAATAAAGCACCTTTTCAACATGGAATACAGCGTTAGTCATCTACAAGCATGCTGCATGTGTGCCGGTTCTGGAAGGGGAGTTCAGCACTTTCTTCAGGGAAACAAGACGGCTGAGAGCACTACATGTTCACACTCTAATCTGTGGGCAGGCCAGGAGAGTACCAGACTGACCCTCTTCGACCTCTACCTAGCATGGGTAAAAAGCTCCCAGTTTTTTGCCTTCGAGGCCCTGGGAATGGAGGTTACTGGAAACTGAAGGCAGTAACAAAAGGATTCCAGCAGAACTTGGTGGAATGATGATTTCTTCCATTTTCACTTCCATTTTTTCCATTCCATTCCATTTTCCATGTAGTAACTGAGATCATTGTATTTTGAAGTAGCTATCTTGAGCATCTTCTGGCAGTATATTCATGGTGGCATGAGGTTCAGTAGAAAGTGCAAAACTTCCCTAGAAAGCTGGGGATTTAATTGAATACTGATCTGAAATTCATCATTGCCATGTGTAGTTTAAAAGCTTACGTATAGCAGGATATAGCTATCTAAAATATCGACCTTATCTTGTTGGGATTTAAGGTCTGACTCTTGCCCTGTATCTTATGTTAAGAAAAAAGCTGCTAGAACCGAATGACAATCCTGTATGTAGTCTTTCCATTGGGTGGGGAATGGAGAAGCACATGACAACATCCCCTTTGTGGGAATTTATGGTCGATCTTTGGTACTAACAGTATTTTATATTGACATTCATGGACAAAATAAAGGGAAATGAAATGCACTGGAGACTAAACTGTCTGTGGAAGACTGCCATATAGAAAGGCTACCAAGACCAATAGCCATCTTTGCATATAGCTTTCGAAGGTTTAATTTATTCCTCTGCCACAGAACTGGACAAACTGTCCTCTCAAACAAAGGATCCCCACCAGATCTGTGTATTTTCCTCAGAATGTATAGCTCATGCTACATCTCCCGGGAAGGCAGGGGAGCTCTGGGAGACAGACACAATACACTGAACTCCTCTCGTGTCCATGTCTGCTCTCCGTGGGCTCTGCAATGCCTCTGGCCCAAGAGAAGGGCACGGGGAGCTGGAGGATGTGGCAGCAATGGGACTGGGATGCGGAAGGAGGCTGAAGAAAGTGGCAGTAGGCAAAGGGCATGGTTTTACAGCCCCAGTTCAGGGAAACAGTGAAGCACCTGCAAGGTGGCAAGTTTCTTAGCTTTTTAGGACCATCCGGAGTACAAGGAACCGAAAATGGTCTCTGATACAATGCGAAAACAACTATCCCCAAATGAGTTACTTGGTTTGAAAAATTACTTATTTTTTGGCAGTGGAAAACTGTGTGGAGGAAAACTTTTTTTAAAAAACCCATGTTTGTCAGTCTTTCAAAATATTTTGCATTTCTTAGAAATGGCGTGGGTTTTTTTGGATCATCAGACTAGGATTTTAAAAATAGCAACATGGACTCCTACTACCTTTCTAACAGCTAATCAGTAGTTATATGCCGGGATGAATTTTTTTATCTAACTTATATGAGGTCCTCTCTGGCTGCTCAGTGATAACTGATGAGGAGGTCCTAAGAATAAAGAAAATTTCCCGAGTCTTACTTAAACAGCAGAACTCATTGTTGGCCAAAACAGTTGAAAAATTTTTCTTATTTTAAGATAAGTTATTTTTACACTTTTACCTTGCTACAACACCTGTCAAGCAATTTTTTAGAAAGAGTCTTCATCCTACAAATGTGCTTTAAACATCTTGTGAATTCTCTGGCTGATAATTTTGATGAGCAAGATGGATACAACTGGCACTCAGTCTTTGTGCAAAGTCCTGCTTTATAGTCCAGTGTTAGGTTCAGTCTTTAATAGACCCCTTGTTCTTCCTTCTGCTCCAACACCCACAAAATGCCCATGGTGACTCTTGAATAAGATGCCCTGGCTGATATACCATATTAAGGAGATACTGCATATAGGAAATGCAACCTCCATGTTTTGAAAAAGGTTTTGTGTGCTTGTTGGTGTTTTGTAACATTCTCTTAATAGCCAGTTTAGGTATATTGTAACGATCTTGAGTTTAACCCCTAAATGTCTTACTAGCTGTGCTCTGACTGTATTAAGGAAATGATTTTTGAAGCAACAAAGAGGAGAACGGGCAAATTCAGCTGTTATTTGAGAAAGTGTAGTAGCTGGTTAGTCTGGGAAGTTATGCAGAGATCGGTTTAAGATAGACATGACGGCTGTGAATTGTGGTGTGTGTTACCTACGTTCTCACATTAGGGCATGCGTTATTTGGCTTGTTCATCAAATTGTAAAATTAATAGCTTGCGCAATCCGTGTAATTTGTTCCTTTTAAATTCCCTTCCTTCAAGTCTCGATGATAGTGTGTTCCAGTAAATCAACAGCAGAGAATTTTTTTTCCTTCCTGGCATTTGTCTGAAGCTTCAAATAATGTTGTTTTAGCCCTTACAAATTGAGAGCAACCAATAGTAGTCGGACACATCTCTCATTTCAAAGTTGGCAGGAGACCCTGTGAAATCCCACATGTGTACCTCTGCCAAGTGGAGACGGAAAGCAAAATGAGGGAAGGAGAGCCACCGCTCTACTGTACAGCCGTCTGGCGGGTGGTGCGTCAGCAGAATGACTCTCACTTGACACAATCAAGTAGGAGACCGTGGGGGGCCATGTACAAATAATTAGGTTAATTTCTCCTCGGGGCTTTATTCACTGCTGGAAATTATATGTAAAACGGAAGAAGCAGATGAGGAATGAGGTCCAAGGGGAGACAGTGTTTGAAAGTCTGTTTGAAAGTCTGCTCATACTGTAACCACCTTCAGTGGAAGCGAGGTCCTCAAGGGCTGATTTGCTTCTGCAGAATGGTCTCAACCCTTTTAAAAATAATGAAACAACACTGAAAATTTATCTTTTTTTTTTGTCTTTTTGTGTCTTCTTGGTTTTGGTTAGTCCGCAGAGCATTTTAAAATGCCACCTTTCCTGAAGTATTTTATAATCATTTAGGTACTAATTATACACTGCATATTAAGGATATAGCAGTTGCCGTCCAAGGTGTAGGACATAAAATGAAGGTGTTCAATGACCCACTCCCAGTCAAACCCTAAACCTAATATTGAGAGAGACGTTTAGTTCAAAATGAAAAATAAACAGAAGACCTTAGTTTGACGAACTTGTAGAGACACATTAATTCCTAAAATTGCCCCAAAACTTTTTTTCCTTGGCACTGGAAGTTACCACCAGTAGGGAAGGATTCAGCCATGGTCCTTTTGTTACCTCCTGTACTACAGAAGGTGAACCACTGGCAATTTCTTAGTTGCCGTAAGAAGCCCCTGTAGGCCACTGATAATCACCAGGCTTTGAAAGATAAACAACAGTAGTGTTTTCCTTTTCCAGATACATAAAGCCAAAGTCATTGCAGTGTTTAGCATCTTAGCAAAGAAACTGTGATATCTGAAGGAATGGAGACAGTATCAGAAGGGAGAAAGACGTGAGGTCTTTGCCATTAATTCATTTGTGTAGCTGCAGCTGCCTTGAAATAATTTAATTTCACAAATGAGGTAACTTTTGTGAATGAAACATTTTATGAAAAATGTTGCTGTTTTTTTGTCCAATCTATGGATAGCCTCAGGAAAAGCTCTTTGTCTTCAGTTTCCCATGGGAATAATATTGATGCCATCTTTTCCCTCAGGTAAATTCACAGCTTTGAGGTTTTAGAAGGCTGTGGTAGAAATCTGGTTGAGGTAGTTCCTCTCCACCATTCCTGGGGTAGGAAACTTCAGGAAAGACACAAATGGTGATAGGTGAGAAAGGGGGGGGTGTCACCTTTTGAACAAAAAGTGAAAGTGATGAGCAGCTGTGGCCTTCCCTGAGCAGCACTCATCCTGCACCCCGTATGATGTGAGAATCCCATGGAGAAAATATTTAATGTTCCTGGGAGTAAAGACAGTTTTACAGCGTACAAACCCAGGAGGAGCCTGTGTGATCCAGGCCTGCTAATGTTCTTCCGAGTAAGCAATCTCCTTCTAACCCACTTAACTTGGGAAGACTACTCATCATGGAGAGTAGTCATGGATTTGAAGTGGATGAACCTTTATAGCATGTCTACAAAATACCTTTTAAAGGGCATATATGCATGTAATTTCACTTGAAGAAGCAAAATCCTTTTACAAGTAAAGAAAGTGTTTTAAAAACAGCTGGAAGCTCTTTTTTTTTAAAAAAAAAAACAAAACAAAACAACCAAACACAAAAAAACAGTGATATTGGTTTCCATGTCCTTTTTAATGAATATGGAAAACCTGATATTTCTGTTCAATTACATCCTCTTTTTTCTCATTTCCTACCTTAACTCTGTGGAGCAGGTTGGCCAAGGTTTTCCCCATTTGGTGGAGGATCTCTTGGATGTTTCTGAGACCAGGCTTTGCAAGGTCCCATGCTGATGGGACAGAGATGCTGATTCATTGGCCAAGATCTTTCTGCTCTTTGAGCCCAAACATTAACTAGCCAGGGAAGCTGAAAAGTTGGTAAATTGAAAACTGTAAAAGGAGAAACAGTGAAGCTAAAAAAGTCATAGTTGCTCAACTTTCACTTTGCAGCGTCAGTGTTTTGTTCCCTAGTTACTTTCTCATCACTGTGGATTTTCCTACAGCAAACAGGCCCTAGAATTCTACTTTGGCGACTTCTTTCCTTCCAAAATGAAACTGAAATTTTGGAGCGCAAATTATTAAGAAATGAATCTGTTTACCATTTTGGTTATAGTATGTTACATATAATTGAAAAATCTCTTTATCAAAATCAGTTTATTTTTCAAGCTCTCTTCATGATCTTTAGCTAGTTTTTGTTACCAATGACAAGGCAGCATAGACATTTAACAGTTAGTATTTCCTTTAAAAAAGAAAATTGCTATACACCATTAATGGGGTGAAGGCAGATCCCACACTCTTTGCATGGGTGACACTGCTAATGTCTGGCTAATGGCATGGGATTTGAAGTGCCACCTCCATCTGGTTTACGTGCTCTTTAAATCTGCCCTTGTTGAAAGTCAGTGTCATGGCAAAATGAGAAAAAATAAACACTACAATACAGTTATTACTTCTGCTGTTCTTCTCTTAAACATATGACATCAAAGTAAGGGGAAGTAGGAAGTGTCCCACATTAGTCAATCTTGTAGCTCAACATAAGCTTTAACCTATTGCGATAGAAAAACTGCAAACTTCCTTTAATCACAATGTGATTTGCTAAATGCTTGTGCTCTTACCACATACAAATGAGTGGTATTGCAAAAGGTAGGACAGAAATTCTGAAAGATGGATATCCTGTTTCACTTGGGGCAAGGAAAAACATGCTCATATAAGAAAATGAAAGCAAGTTATGTGGTAATGGATTCTGCAACTAGTTCAAGAAAGCAATAGTGAATTAAAACCACAGGTTAACCCCCCAAAAGAAGTCTCTGCCCAGTGCTTTGTTTTTGTTAAGATGTCTTATTCTAAAAGGATTTTTAAAAATATACAGTATCTTGTCCCCTACCTGATTGATGATCAGTTATACTGATTTCACAGACTACTCTAGCTGTCTCTAAGACTCTCCTACTCAAAATTGGATTTGTTTCCAAGAACTTTCACTGTCCTAAAGTTTATGCCTTTTTAATTGTCTGAAACATTTGATCACAAAACTTTGTTTTAAAGTGTGTTTTCCTCTACTTTGAGCAACGGCATGATCCATGGAAATAAGTTTTCTAGTCTGGTGAAAACAGGACTTTTTCATTTGGCCCCCTGAGACATGGTTTTGATAGATCAGCCTTTGTTAGAGGTACAGTCTCTGCCTGCATCAGTGCAAAAATGGTATCCAGCGTGTGGATGTGAAACATGCGCAGGTACTGGAGACAGCGTGTGCTTGTACTGAAGGTATTTGTCTGCGCAGCAAATTCATGATGCTAGGACCCTGTTTCCCTGCTGCTTCTGATGCCTGACCTGCATCGTGCGTGTGCTATGTCTACGTCATCTGCACAGAGATTTTGCAGGATCTCTTTCTGGCACCCTTGCCCCGGTTGAGCTCTGCTGCCATGGGACCACAACACTAGCAGAGATGCAGAACGGCCACCACCACTGCAAACACTCTATTTTCCAGGTCTTTTCTGATCAGATTTAAAATTTCATGTGAACAGTGGTCAGTGCCAGTCTACCTTGCTGCTCTTACTCTTAAAGTTGCACCAACACTCATACAGTGAACAAATCTTCAATAGAAAAAAATGTTTACATACCAATTAGAAGGAAACTGAACATTGTTTAAGAACACAGAGCTAATAATGGCTGTTCAGAGTATCTATCTATGGTAAATAGATATCTATGAGAAGGAAAGCTGCTCACTATTGGGACAGACATAAAGCTAGACTATGTTAGCCAGTGACTTTAGCATCCAGGACTGTGGAATATAATCGTAAACTCGATTCTTCTGCACTAAATGTCTATTGGAGCTCTGGAATGTCCACTTCTCTGGAAGAAGTAGAATAGCGTCATCAATGAACATTGCTACTACAGTAGTCGTCGTTTTTCGCACAATATGGGAATATATTAGACAGTGCAGGCTTCAGCACGAGTCTGTGGGATTCAGTTAGTGATTTTCCTCCACTGTGAAAAAGACTGTTTATTCTTATATGTGTTTATTATCTTTTAATTATTGCTTAGCCATGCAAAGTCCTTCACTCTTATCCCATGGAAGCTTTGTTCCCTGAAAAGACAATGTAAAATCATCTTTGGAGATCTGAGTGGACTTCATCAACTGGATCCACCTAGTTAGTCTACATGCTTGTAGACTTCAAAGAACTCCAATAGATTTTTGAAACATAACTTTCCCTTTGGAAAAGCTTTGTTGAGTTTGTTTTGGTACCTCATATGCATTTATTTTCAACTATCTATTTAACAGGTTTTTTTTCTACCAGTTTCCCTGAAATATGAGTGCTAGGCCTTAGCCTAACATAGCTCCAAGGACTGTGGCTTTGAGGGATCAGTTACGAACCATAATATATACACATATATACTACTATATACATATATATACACACATTAAAACATGCGTATTTTTATATATTTTGTATATGAAGCATGTAACATAACAACAATATATTGTATATTATTTTAAGTTATGTGTTACAATAATTTATATATATATATAAAAATTATGTATTTTAACAAACATTTCCCCTTCCTACTGTAACCACATATCCTGCAATTGCAAGGATGATTTCAGGGAGTGACATGAATGGCATTTTTATGAAACTTTTCATGGAATTATGAAATTGGTACTGGAATGATTTTAATTTGGGGATTTTCCTAAACATCAGAGAACAACAACAGCCTACATCAGATCTCAGTAAAGCTCATTGAAGAATTTGCATATAGTTGTAGAGGAAAGAATAATACAGCGCAACAAGTATGACTCCAATGGCACTTCCATCATAACAATTTAATTTTTTCCATGACTCATTAAAAAAACCCAAAGGACCTCTTTTTAACCATACTACTTTTAAACATTCATGGAGTTGAAGCAACTGATTTTTCCAGACAACGGTAAAAGAAAGGCCTGTGTGTAAGGTGTGTTGTGGCATTGGTGAGGGACACAGGTGGATCATGCAGCACATCAACCCTTCCTGGCTAGCAGATGTCCCCACGAGTAGTGGTATCTGGTCAGAGTCAATCAGGTTACAGAGACCTCCAGTTTTTATTGGAGCTGATGTCAGCACAGCATCTGTCCCCAAAGGAAGTGCCCATTTGCCATGGTCCCATAGTATTAAGGACATGCGTAGTTCTCAGAAAGATCCAAGGCCACCGACTTTGTGAGGAAGAATATTTTGATGCTAAAACTGCTCACATGATAGGCAAAAGAGTCTGTCTAGGAATCAAAGGTTCAGTCAATGCACTGAGCCTCACTTGAGTCATGCTTGAGCTTTGCAGGAAATGGTGTGTGTGCATTCAATTTTAGATATAGCCCGATTATTTTTGTTCTGCAAAGTACTATGTGCAGGAAACAATTTTCTTTGATAAGTTCCTCATTTGCAAAACTAAGTATGACTTTCTTTTCAATCCATTGTAATTTCCCCTTTTGTTTTTTAAATCATTTGCCACTTTGATATATTTTGCCATTCACATTTATGACCTGAATGTAAAAGAAATATCGCCTGAATGTAGAAGAAGTATTATGCAGAGGAACATATGCTTTCTGTGTTTTGGGGGACTCTGAAGCCATTATATAAGAAGCTATACTCTACATTTTGAAAAGCGTTGTGGCTTGTGAAGGAAAATATTTCATCACATTTAAGGAGTTGAGAAATGTCAGTGCATGAATAAGAAAAATAGTGTCTAGACATGACTTGTTTTTTCTCAGTGCAGTTAAACATTAACACAACTTACTGTGTTTCACTTAACGAATGAGGATCCTGCTCCTTTGGCAAAGAGGCCATCCAATTTCAATGCCCAGATACCCATTTTACAAAGGCACTTCTTGCCTCCTCTTTTAACAAGTGGCTCTACTAAAGCTGCTGCAAGTCTAATGTGGATCTACATTGGCACTAGAAGGACAAGTTAACTAATTCAATATATTGTATATCTCCATCTGTTATGGGTCTGGGGTGCATTGGTGAGATTTAGAAACAGACCCGGGGAAAGAACCGGCACTTAGTGCAAAGCTGTGCACAACAAAGAGGAATTCTGCACTGGGGGCATCCCAGTTGGGATCGTTCCCATGAGTGACTCCTTTGCTCAGCAGTGGACCCCAAAGAAACTATATCTCCTCTGTTACTACAAAGATATCCCCACTGAACTGCACTCCAGTAACAATCTATTGTCTTCAGGTGACAAGATGTCATGGTTTAACCCCAGCCAGCAATTAGGACCACACAGCTGCTCACTCTCTCTCCCCTCCTTTCCCCCAGTAGGGTAGGGAGAAGAGGGAGAAAAGGAAAGGGAAAATACCTCATGGCTTGAGATGAAGACAGTTGACTAGAGCAGTAACAGAAGAGTAAAATAATAATAATAATAATAATAATACTGGTAAAAGAATAGGCAAAATAAAACGATACAATACAAGTTGCTCTCACCATGCCATGGGCAGTTGCCCTTCTTGTCCTGAGCAGTGATCGTGGATTCCTGCCCGCCGGCCAACCCCTATTTATATACCAAGCATAACGTCTATGGTATGGAATATTCCTTTGGCCATCTTGTCCTGTCAATGCTCCTTCTCAGCTCCTATGGGAAGCCAAAAAGGTTCTTGACTAATGCAAACATTACTTAGCAACAACTAAACCAATATGTGTCATCAACATTATTCTCATACTAAGTCCAGAGCACAGCAGCTACTAGAAAGAAAATTAACTCTATCTTTGTGTCCTGCTGAAACCAGGACACGAAATATTTAAAGTTGATTCATCCATTTAATTGAAAGAGACTATGCTTTCCTTGAGCCTAGCTGCATTGGACAGAAATACAACCATCCAGATGCCACACACACTGTGTGAAACCCAAGGTCTCAGCGCTGGTACTTCCCACAAGCTTTCCTCCTGGCCCAAGGCAACAATGCCTCCCTCTCTGCTCTGCTGCTCAGATAAAGGCAGTAAAAAGAAAACTGGCAGAAGTAGTTTCCTACTTTAAACAAGAAATAAAACCTCACAAGACCCTCAAGGGGAAACAGAGGAACAACTATGCTCCAGGACCAGGATGCCTCATCTAATCCAGTCTATGAGTGTATATATCTGGTAAAATTGTCTGGGATGGTCTATGGAAGCTGGCCTTGACAAAGTAGATGAAGTCTTTCCACATGTTTATGTTGTGCAAAGGAAACGTTGTGCCTTGAAAAGATTCTTGAGACCCAGAGCTTGGGATCTTTCCTGTACCTTATGCCCAGAACCAGACATCTCATGAGAGAGAGGTCAGGTTAGTCAGCCATTATTTGCCTTTGAACAATCTACACTGATGGCTCCCAATCATCTTCATGTGGCTGGAAATGATTTCCAGGAGGATTTGCTCCATAACCTTCCTGGACTTAAGACAAAGCTCATTGGCCTGCATTTCCCTTGGTTGTCCCTCTTGAAGACAGCTGTGATGGTTGGACTCGGTGATCTTAAGTCTTTTCCAACCTAAATGATTCTATGATTCTATATGATGTGTTTTTTCTAAACACCAGACATCTGCCTCAATCACAATGACCTTTCAAAGATGACAGAGAAGGGTAGCACAATAACTACCTCAGAACTTTCAGGTGCATCATTCCTGGTCCTGTGGACTTGTATCTATCCAATGTCTCCAATAATCCTTAACCGTGTCTTCCTCAGCTGTGAGCGCGCTTCACTCTACTGGGGCCCTGAGTGCACTAATAGGCTGTAACTGCCTTGACCACCCTCACCCAGGACCTCCACCCACACACCCACTGACCGTGAGGCCAGAAGCTCTCTTAAGCTCAGGCCCAGGCTATGAAGCCCTTCCTGAGCTGTGTTGCGGCTGTTGAACCCGTTTCTAGTTCTGTTTCCTGGTGGTCATGTGTTATTATTTGGATTTCCTGGGTTGACCTTGGATCCACCTTCTTACCTTACCTTTGCCTGATGATTGCTGGATGGTTGATGGGACTTGTTGCTGTCAGTGTTCTTGCTCAGGAGCTGTTGGACCATGCCCCAGTGGTAAGATCCCCATCTGTGCTGTCCTTACCCTTGGTCATCTTCCCTACTGGAGCAGCCCTTCCCTTGCTGCCTCCTGACATGTTCTCACAGACTAGGCTAGTAGGATCAGGGAAATGGGAGACCAGGTGGCAGACCTTACTGTTGAAACCTAAGGCCAGAAAGAAAAGCATCGAGAACTTCAGCCTACTCTATGTCTTTTGTCACTAGGTTCCTTGCCCCACTACACAGCAAGGCTGTGTCTTTCTTAGATTTCGTATTGCTGCCAATGTTCTTGCTGACCTACATGCCCCCTGCAAGTTCCAACCCAGCTGAGCCTTGGCCTTTCTAGCTTCACAACTGTAAATTCAAGCAAAGTTTCTATGTTCCCCCTGGGTAGCCTGTCTCTGTTTCTACCTTCTGTGTGCTTTCCTCTTGCATTTGAGCTCAGCCAGGAGCTGTCTGACTTCCATAGGCCCCTTCTCCCATGTTTGATTCTTGCATATCAGAATGGGTTTTACTTAGTTCAGAGCTCTCCTCAATTCTCCTCAAGGTTAATTGGGAGCTTTTGAGTCATTTCAGTGCAAGCCAAATTTGTTTCCAGGCTTTCCTATAAATTAAATGTCCCTCGCTGAGTAGAAACTGGAACATTTGGGACATCAGTTCACTGTAAAAAATACTGTGAGGTGGTAAAGAAACTAGTGGTGGACAGAAATACGAATGCAAAATCATAGTACATACTTTCAGTGTGAATCCTGTGGTTAAAATGATCCTCTTGCCCAGTGTTGTCTCCTCAGATCTGTAAGCAGAGCTTCAGCATGTGTTCTTATATGCAGGGAATATTGTAGGTTTTCAGGAGTCTCAGTCCACTCGTCCTCTAACACAAACCCAAATAACTGCTAGCCACAGTGCCAGTTCCTGTCATGCTCATGTAGGCAAGGATAGCTCTCCAGAGGGTGGTAGCAGCTTGAGGAGGGTTGCATGGGTTCCTGTTGCCTGCTGCTGTACACAGAAGGTGGTGGCCAGCTGGGATGCAGCTGTGCAATGGCTCCTCCACATGCCAAGTCCTTGCCGGGGCTGTACTGTGCTTGCTGTGGAGCAAGGATTTCAAACCCTCTTCTCCCAGGTACGGACCTACTGCCTGGTAAAGCTGCCACAGCTCACCCTTGGGTGTTACAGCAGCAGCTGCTGGATCTTTGCTGGCCCTGCCTGTGGACTGCGGCAGCGTAGTGTTAACAACAGCCTTGTCGAAAGCTTGTATAATTCTGCAAACTGGTGGAGCAGCTGGCTTGCTGATCCTTAGTAGCTTTATACAAATCCCAACCCATAATCAAGATTTTATATGAACGCTTATGGGAGGAGCCTTAATCAATAGAAAGACATGAGGTGACATTGATTTCTGGCCCATCTCCTGTTGCAGTGGTCACTCCTCAATTCTGAACATGCTGAGCCTGACCCAGTCTTTGTTTTAAAGAAAAAAAAAAACCAAACCCATCTTGTACAGCAATATATATACCACCACATCTTTTCAACAAAAGGTATTTTGACATCAGAGGAAAATACTGGTTACAGAAAACCTTTTCAAGGTATGGGAGTGACAGCAGCACATGATGTGCTCGGCCGCATTCAGAGGAGAGGACTGGGGAAATGACTGATTTCACCCAATTTGCTTCATAGCAGTTTACGGGCATAGTGCACGCTAATGACTCTCATGTCCGTGCAATGATGTTATCAGGGTTTGCTGGGCAATGTCTCAGGTGTCAGTTCGGTAGAACTGGGAATACCAAGAAGTTGTATCAGGCCAAATTTGAGTACGGATGATAGATGATAAAACAAGTGGGAATAAGGACAAAATAGCACTAATTTCACAGAAGTAATGCCAAAAGATATTTTAGTTTGCATGTGGTGGATTTCATGAAAAAGATTTTTTCGTTTAGTGTTAGCCCAATTTATATGAATAACAGCTAATTAAAGAAAAATAAAGGATGAAAAAAAATTCTAATAATCTATTAAAAAAAAAAGCTCTCGGGGGATTTAAAGACCTAATACTTACTTAATGGAGGGTCTAAAAATATAGCTGCATGTAATTATGGCGGGAAAAAATTCCCAAAGCTGAACTGCAGATCTTCCCCAAAATGGTAGTCTATAAGGTGTCCTTGGGGAGAAAGAGGAGAGCAGGTTTTATGTTACACCCTTCACATGTCTTCTGACCGGACCCTTCCAGCCCTGCTCCTCGTGGGGCCACAGGCTCTCTTTTAACCCCAGCCACGCCTGTGAGAGGATCCATCCATCCATCAGCCCCCACGCAGATGGCTAACGCCTTTCCGCTCACTGTCGGCATGGGCTCCCCGTGGCAGCTGCTTTCCAGCCCCACCAGACCTGGGGCTCCAGGCTTTTTCCCGTGGGTAAAGCCGGGGAGGAGCTGGCACTAGATGGAGCCAGCCGCCCGCCCTGCGCTCCCCGCCGCCGCCTCTCTGCATCCCGCTCTCCCGGTGGCCACGGGCACGGCTCTCCCGGGGAAAACGCACCGCGGGAGCCTCCCCTGCCTTCCGGAGTCAATAACGCCTTGTCAGCTAGCGGTTGATTTCTCCGGCAGCCGAAGGGATTCAAAGAGAAGGTGCCTACAGGAAAGATGGGGAAGGGATTCTACCAGGGAGTATAGCAATAGGACGAGGCGTAACGGTTTCAAACTGAAAGAGGGGTGATTTAGATTAGATATTAGGAAGAAATTCTTTACTGTGAAGGCACTGGAACAGGTTGCCCAGAAAAGCTGTGGATGCCCCATCCCTGGAGGTGTTCAAGGCCAGGCTGGATGGGGCTTTGAGCAGCCTGGTCGAGTGGGAGGTGTCCCTGCCCATGGCAGGGGGTTTGGAACTGGATGATCTTTAAGGTCCTTCTAACTCGAACCATTCTATGAAGTTTAGTTTACTTAAAACCAGAGCATGACATCTATTGCTGAAGTTAAACAAAGATAATATATATTCAGGTTTTGAGAAAGCAGAGAGTGAGGTTATGGAAAGGAGATAGGAATCTAAATATTCAGTAGTTATAAATAATACTTTAAACAGTATTATTTAAGTGCTATTAAGTACTATAGTACTAAGCACTATTAAAAACACCAGCCCACAATGACCAAAATTTTCACGAGTGTCTGATGGATTGAGTTCCTCAGACAAACGTATCCTCAGGGTTTGGTTTGTCACAGGATGACTGTTCAGTGGTGTATAATAATGTGGCCTCTTTAAAGTATTTAAGGTCAGAAACCAGAATCACCCATCTCATCAGAACAGGTTATCCAAGGTCGTTAGTATGGCGTAAGCGTGCCTTCCCAGAATGAACACTGAGCAAGGCAGCTCTCCGGTCCCATACTGAAACACAAATGGGCTTTGGAAATCTTTCCCTTGAAAGACATGATCTTGTCACAAAATCTAGGCCAAAGTTTATAAAACATTACACTAATAGAGGGAAGAGGAGCTAAAGGGGATTGAAAGAAATCTTCTGGATTAATTCAAAATTTTTTTGTTCATTTCTCTTCCAATGAATGGAATATTAGTGACAGAGGAGGGGGAGAAAACTAGGAAGATTTACTTGACAAAAGTGCCAAGTAGGCTGTATTAACAGAGAACAATAGAAAGGCATTGAATACAAATTAAATTAAGCAGAGATAAGTTCAAAGTTACAGTCTTTTCAGCTATGCCCTTTGGTCAAATGCTGAATCATTTATGATCAGAGTCGGTGTTTTATTCTGCTGAGCACTCTGAGATGCTGAGCTCCCTGCTTTACCTTCAGCTGGGAGAAGTTACTGCAGCTCGTGAGGGGGAAAGAAAAGACATTCATGTAGTACAGTTTTAAAAAATTCTATAAAAAATGCTACCTCTGTGTTAAAATTAAAATGTAAAACTTCAGGATAATTCAAGATGCTATTGGAAATGCATCTGGCTTGTTCTTTTTGCGGCTGGATGGCATCACCCCTGTCTGGTTGTTTGGCTCAGCCACCATGGGAGTCCTGTGTTGGCAGTGCCTGATGACAAGTTTAGTCTGGTGGCAGCTTCTAATTCAGAGGGGAGATTCAGCCACCCAAGCTACAATCCCAACTTGGTATTGCAGGAAATCCCAATTTCTCATTTCCTGTAGTCAAAAAAATTTATTTTTTTTTTTTTAATTAAAAAGCTGTGTTTTAAAAATCGTGCTTTGCAATGTTGCCTGATTTATTTTTTTTTCCCAGGGAAAAATTAATAGTTTCTTAGAAATAGTAGAAATTTCTAGTAAATACTTAAAACCTTTCAACTATCCATGAAAATAGTTTTTACAAAATTTCTGGCTAGCTCTGGGATTTGCTTCCTTATTTACACAGCTAATTCTATGCAAACTTAAGGGGAAACATGAAATGACCATATTTTTAAAGTTAGCTAAAACCAAAATACAGTCCATAGGTGACAGTAATACAGATGATATGTTTGAATTTAAATTGGCAGAGTACAAAACAACTACCCAATTATTAGACATTATTGCTAAATTGATATAGAAAAAAGAAGTGGTTGTTATCTCTGGGAGCTTGGCTAGGGGTGTGCAAAGCAGACAGCAAAGCTGGAAAGGAGACTGCAGGTCCTTGGGTGATCCAGGGCAAGGCTCCATCGTTATCATGACTAATAGAGCTATAAGGCAACTGTTACAGACTGTAGCTGATCCATTGGTTCCAGATATGCTCAACAATCAGTATGTAGATGTGCTAATTTACAGTATATTACTCAAACTAAAGGATGTTTCTAGGCTCCACTAATAGTTCCAAAAGATTACTATTTTCTAGTTAGCAGAAAATACAAAGCCAGGCCCTAAGTGGTGGAGAGGCTTTATTTTTATGTAGTTTTGTGTTTCTGTTCTTTAACAATCCTGCATTAATGCAAAATGATTTATAATCCGCCAGGACCAGATTAGAATACCACAGGGTGCCCAGGCAAAAACATTGTGGTGGAACACAAGCCAGATTAGGCAGAAACTATGTGATGAAGATAGGAAAAAATATTACAGCAGGTTGGAAAGCAGAAGTGAGCTGTGGATTGGGATTTAAGGGAATGCTTTAACTGGCAATTTGTAATTGGAGCATGGGAAATGCCAGAGTGTAACATTTTAATGTGATGTTACATAGTATACAAATCAGTTCATGTATTATATTGCAGATCATAATTATGCAAGATTATGATACCAATTTGATGCATTATAATATTTTGTAATATTGCTGTAATTATATAATTGCAGCAAATTATAATGTTGCATATTATACTAATACATAAGTCATGAAGACCCTGAAGCACATGGGACAGTGCTGCAAAATTCTGGTTCTCCTTCCTGATGGGCTTCTCGGAATATTCCTGGAATGTTCACTGGAACAGGCTGCCCAGAGAGGTGGTGGAGGCCCCATCCCTGGAGACATTCAAGGCCAGGCTTGATGAGGCTCTGAGCAACCTGATCTAGTTGAAGATGTCCCTGCTTACTGCAGGGGGGTTGGACTAGATGACCTTTAAAGGTCCCTTCCAACCCAACGCATTCTGTGATTCTATACTAGGGTGATCCCCATGTAATGGGACCAAAACCCCAAAATCAATGTATTGTCATTCACCATCTTGCAGTTCTCATCTTGTTTTTCATCAGCTGCTGTTTACCTCTGGCTACCTTTAGCACTAGATGTACTTAAAAGAATGACCTGCAGCTGCCAGCTAAGGCCACTAGTTACTCTCAATGAATGGTAAAGCCTCGCACTTGTAATATTTAGAGTCCTGAGCTCCCACCACAAGGCTGGCTCTAGGATGGCTGAAATAGGAGAGGGACTAGAGACGTGTTGTTCCTCTATCCCCATTCTTCTGCACAGCTGGTAAACCCTCAGCTGTCGGCTCCCCGTAAACCTCCTGCTAAGGAAGGTACGCTTTGCTCCAGGCACTTGGAATGCATAAATCATTTTTACTGTATGCCTTACATGCAAAATTATTATTATTTAAATCTAAGATGGCTTATTAGTAAAATTGTTCAATAAACACTGCTGCATAATTCATTGCGTACACCGGGAGCTTTTAAGTCTAATGCATCACATAACGTCCTGTGTGCCTTCAGTGGAATACAAACACATACAGGCAGCTGTTCTTGTTTTCAGTAGCATTGGCCAAGTCATTAAAACATCACCATTATTGTTGTCCTAGGTTCTCTGCTCCCAGTTGACTGCAGTTTCCCACCTGCTGTCCCCTGCTGGGCCCTCAAATTTCTAGAGAAAAAGCAGGTGGAAGGTTGCAGCCCTCAGAAGTGCCGCTTCAGTGCTTGGTGGTAGGGGTGAGGTCCTTGTTCACGTCCTGCTAGCATGTTCACTCCCACTGTTTGTCATTGCCATAATTTGCTTACCATAAATGTTCTTAAGGTTATATGTTGGGCTATTTCAGAAAAGTGTTTAACTTTAAATAAAAATTTTTATTCTTCCATAATTTTGAGCTGCCCCCCTCCCCCAGATTACTTAGATTGTTTCAACTGGGAAAGCAGGTTTTTCTGTTTTCTCTGTGTTTTTGATGGTCTTTCAAATAATTTAATTCTTAAAGGTCAGAATCTCCAAGGAAGTGTGATTAGTGCTAGGACTCATTCTGATGTTGAGATGATAAGAATGTGAAGAGTAGATTAAAATTTAGGCCAGCTATCTTACTGATGGTCACTGTGATACGATAAGAAGTTGCCATATTCCCAGGACAAAAACTCCAAGGATCATGTTCAGAAAACTTAAACTCTACTAGCTCTGTGAACTTAATATGTCCTATCAGTTAGATGCATCTGTCCTTGGATCAAAGTAAAAATGCAATGAAAATATGAGAAAACGGTCCTTATGGGCTTCCTCTGAGGAGGCCGAACTCAGAACTGCCAAAATCTGTGAACTGTGTTTAAGCCAACAAAGCTATTAAGATAATCTATGCACCCCCATAGAGAATTCCTCTGGAATAACCTTCTGGTTCATTGCTTGTTTGATTTCTTCTGGCTGAGTTTTGATGTTTCTTTGACAGGTTCTGGAGAGCTGCATCTAGCCTTGTTTGGCTGGTGGTGGAGAGTGCTCGAGCCAGGGACCCTGGTGGAGTGCCAGGGAGGTGAAAAGGATCAAACTGTGAACGAACCTTGTTAACTCTGCCTCTACAGAGGGAGTGCACATAAAAGAGGAGGAAAGATTGTGTCTGAAGAGGCAAAAACTAACATGGTTTGTGAAGGGAATCCATGTCTGAACTATAAGTCACTGTCTTGCTTTCTAGTCTGGTATATGATCTCCTATAGCTTCTGCCGACGTGCTGTACTTCCAATCTTAAGATGTAGATACTGCTAGGTCAAGTTGCTTAGCAGCTATTGCATTACTGACTGCTGTGTTTATGGTCGTGCATCCTGCAGATTGCTACTGCTGTGTAATTCACCTGTGTGAGGCAAGCGATGAAGAGAACAAACTCTTTCAGGATGCCACGAAAGCCAAACTGTAAATAGCATTGGCAAAACATCTTTAGAACGTTGGGATTTTGCAGTAAAGTTCATAAAAAGTCTGGTCTTTGAAAATTGAGACTTAACTTTGATTAGAATTAAATGAGTAATTTCATGCTGGTGAGGTGTAGGCAATGGTTATTAATTATTCATTTGATCCATTGCAGAGTGCTTTGATCCTTGCAGAAGCATAGTTGCAGTAGTAAGGCCTCAGACATCTATGCATTGGATATTTATGATATTCTGTTGTGGTGGGTAGTTCTGGTTGTGCTACTGAATACTGATTTCTTAGGGGTGTTGCTGCTTCAGCTGCATGCAGGAAAAGAGAGCCAGGCTGCAGCCCTTTGTCTCTTGGTTCAATTTCCTTGATTACCTCTCCTTACCTTTCAGGACAGTAATGCATTGATGATGCTTTGGCTGAATGACTCGTATTTGAAACCTTTTATTATTTTGTTGTCAAAGAACCTGAGCAGTTGCTGTGTCGAAACCTGTCAGTCTTACGCTACAGTCAGCAACAACAGCCACAAGGCAATCCAGCAGTTCCCATGGCTTCATCCAAAATGTGTGATTTGTTTAACACTGTAGTCATGCAAGCAGGCTGGTATAGAAGGACTATGTACAGTCTTCCACCACAGCCATGATGGAGGGAAAACCAGAAGCAGCTCTTCCCTTAGTGAGGCAGCAGTTTTTAAATTAAGATGATTTCCTGGACCATGTTACTCCTTTTCAGCAAATGCAACACGCCTTGGAAGGATCTGTCACAGATTCGTAGGTGAGATTAGTAGACTCAGTGACAACAGTCTGGTTGCAGAACTGGAAATACTGATGCCAGGATGATGGGAACTCATAAATAAGAATAAAATAGTAACAAAAAAATCACGGGGATTTTATGCACTGAACTGGCGCATAAGGAAACACTTAAGTGTGAGAAGTCAGGAAACCTGCACAAGGAGCCAACCCATGGAGCTTGATACCTGGCAGGACAACCAAATTCAAACTGATTTCCCATTCTCTGAATATCTCTTTTTACTCCTACAGACAGTATCTTACCTCCTTGCACTCCCTCCACCTCCCTAAAATGGTTTCTCGTTACTTGCTGTTGGGAAGACAGAAAAAAAAAAAAAATTGTAACCCACAAAGTGCTGAATTAGGATCAAGGAAATACTGTTGTGAAGACTGGAGACATTGCTGACATTGTTTATTTTAATTTTCTTTTGAAAATAAGATACTCCAGTTTCAGGGAAGACATCAATATGACTGAATGTAACATTCATAACATATACAACAGGACCATTGTCCAAACTGGAACTAAACGTGCTCGGTTGTGGAGTTTTGAATATGCCCAGATTCTCCAGAGCTGAAATGTCCTTTGTAAGCTACCTACTTTTTTTTTTTTTTTTTTTTTTTTTTGAAAAGCAGCTCATGGCCTGCCTGTTCATAGATTCTACAAACTTTCATGTGTCAGTCACTCCTTCATGATGCCAAAAGCAAACAGGCCTCCCTCTCTGGAGTTGTTCAGCAATAGCAGTGGGATTTCATCAGGTTTTTATGGAATGATGGTACTTTAAGTGTCGTCTGCAGTGGTAATGCGCTGTGGGCTAAAATCGCTTCTATGTATACATTGTCTAAAACCACTTTCTTCTAATATTGACCACAGAGGAAAAAAAGAGGTGCAGACTTTGGAGGGAGAGCTAGTATTTTTCTTAGACTGGTGGGTGGAGTCAAGACAGAATTGAGAGAAGATTTCAGGCAGATATACAAATGGTTCCTAATCTCAACAGAATCCTTGGGAGGAAGGAAAGATGAGAGCAGCACAGAGAACAACACAGAACTGGAGCCTACAGCGGAAACGGAGACACTGCCCTCTTTGATGAACAAAAATGGGCGAGGCGTCTCCAAAAGCAAAAAGCCACATTCAAATGCCATGGTGCTGGACAGGGGGAAATGTACTGGTTATGGGACCAATTGCTTTAGTTAATTTTCAGCTGGATCGGTTTTTCAGCCTAGTCCACTGCGAATGGTAGTTCTGGCAGCAGAGAGGCGGCATCGGTAGCGGGAGAGTCTGACTCTCCTTTCACAGCTGTGCCAGTTTATGTCAGCTTAAGGACCTGCTGAGCCTGTGGTGGCATGCTTCTGACGGTCACAGGCAAGCTAACCCTGTATTAAAAGCATTGCATGTACTAGGCCAAGTTATTCTAGTATCCAAAAGCATATGATGGGCCAGCCCTCTTCCCAATTATAACAGTATAATTACAACTTCAGCAAGGTAGTAATTGAAATAGGCCATGAAAAGAATTATTTAGTTTGATTTTCTAAATTTCTTTTTGACCTCTTATGCAGAGGTGGAAATCACTTTAATCTGGTCCTGTTTTTTTTACAGGAGTACAGCGGTCTGAGAAAGGCTGAGGAAAGAAAATACTAATCTTTTCCCTATGCTTTGATAAACTCATTTAAGTGGAAATAGCATTTGGAGGTCAAACGTAAGAACTGGCTGACATTTTCTGACTGCCTCAGAAAACGCAAAACAGCAGTTCAGGATTGCTGTTTTTTTTTTGCTTTGGGAGCGACTTAAGTAGAAACCCTGAGAAACATCCATTATGCTGTTTTGGAGGGGCAGGAAGAATAATCACTGCAGTCAAGAAAATGATGCAGGGACTTTCAGGAATATCCCACACTGTACTTTTGGTGCATTTTGCCTGTATATTAATTGTTACTTATTAGACTCTTGTTCTTTTTACTGCATGTCCTGCTAAAGTCGTTCTGGACTATAGAAGTTATTTAACTCATAACCACAGGTTTTAGGGATGTTTTTAGATATTATTAGCCTATACTAATGACTGCTTTCAAGGTAAACATAAAATTCTTGTAGCTGGCTGAGTAGCCTTTGGGGAGTCCATTATAGAGAGGTTTTCTGCTTAAAATTGTTCTGTGTTTTAATAACCAGGGCAGGCTGACCTATAAGCGTCTGGTATTTTTTTTGTTGTTGGAGGTTTTTTAAACCACGATCCTGATATAATTCATTATTCACTTGAGATGACATTAGAATAAATTAATAATAAAATATTTAAATGTAAAACAAAGAGTTTGAAAAGTTACAGAGATTGCTCACCCGAGATGCAGCGTTGGTGCTTCATTAGTTGCGGCTCTGTGTTGCCAGGCTGAGGTACTTCTGTTACACATCATTAGCCTTTTTTTCCTTTAATGCTGACTGGACTGTATTCAGGCTGTGTTGTGTAAAGTCTATTTAATAACAGCTCCTACCAATAGCCTGATTTGCCCGTGCAAACTGGGATATTCTTCACCTGAAAACTATAGCAATCTAGAATTTTATGAAAGTAACAATAAAATCTTCACATGGCTTGATTTTTCTCCTTGCCAGAAGCTTACATTTCCAGGAGATTTCAAGGTGTGTTGGTGACGTTGTTCATTCCAGTACAAGAAAAGAGGCTTTGCAAAAACCCAGATTTTTCATTGCTTAAAATTCAGGAATAGTGGCACTGATGGAGCGAGAGAGGAATGGCATCTTCACTAACAAGGCCAAGTTTTTTTAGCCTCCTTTGGTGTCAGCCTGATCTCATAGACACAGAGAGGAGGCTTCTCAGCTTCCTGAGAAGCTTGGCCCATGAATAAGCAGTGGCATAGCCAGCTCCCCTTGCTCCCAGCTCTGAGGCTGGGTAGCCAAATCCCTCGTCTCCCGGGGACACACTTGCGGGGCAGGGGACAGGCAGGGAATGGGTGCTGATGGCTCAGAAGATGGCTGAAATTCCTTAATCCCAGTAATCATACTAACACAGCCATATGGTCCAGAGCCGTAGGAGAAGTAATTTTTCTAACAGTAGGCAATATCCAGAGTTTAGCTGGTGGGGGGAAAAAAAAAAGACATGATTTCAAGTAGTTAAACCCTTTGCCACGTGCAGTGTTGAGGAGGACCCATGTAGCTATTCTGAAGCATTTTCATGTTGACAAGTACAAATCAATCAGCTCAGTTGCAAACGATTGTGCTTTTTGTGCTGAAATCTTGTCCTCCAGCTAAACTAGGCATGGTTCACCCTGGGGATGGCTGTCAGAAGGGGGTGGCATCTGGTGCAGACCACGAGGGGAAGCGCCCCGCTCCTGGGGCATGTGGGATGGACAGGCCTTTCCACATCGGTGAATGGGGACCAAAAGAGTCCCCGGGAGGTAGGGACGGGACACAGTGCCCTAATGCTTACAGGACTGGTCTCATCTAAGGCAGAGACCAGCAGGAGGAGACAGGAGAACCAAAGCCCCTCGGCAGTGGGTGGAGAACTGCAGGAGGTGTCACCATGGAGGTGATTTAGCCATCCTGTGGCGTAGCAGGGGCGCAGCGTGTTCACCTAGAAAATGTCACTCTTGCGGCCCTTGGAGTTTCCCTTTATTCTCAACGTAGGATCATAGACCTAAATCTGAGCCTGGCTTTCTTCCCAAAAGGCTGTTTGTAGGGGCTTTCCTCTGGAAAAATCTTCTGTTTCCCCCCGCTAATCCTCCCTGGCCCAGGGCCTGCAGGCATGATGCAGCATGGCAGCCTGGCCTTTCTGAGGCATCGGGGCTAAATCCACCAGGTCTACAGGCGTAAACCCAAATGCAGGACCACGAAACACAGTGGCCAACAAATGGTGGAGGGGAGGGGGCAGAGGAAAGTGTCCGCCACTTCCACTTGAGGCCACCCAGAGGTGCTCGGGACCCAGCAAAGCCGCTTGCACTTGAGCGGGCATAGGCTGTAGAGGGAGGTGGTGGAGGCAGAGGTGTCTCTTCCACCCCCGGGGATGTGAGAGAGACATGCAGAGATATAACTTTGTATTCCTCTGCCTCAGTTTTTGTGCATTTGGGCCTGTTTTAGTTTGTGATTGCATGTGATGCCAGCTTGATCTTCGTTCCTTTTGTGCCTTTACAAAATATTGAAGTTACAAAAAATACACCTACCTGTGGTTTTCAAAAGTCCTTTCTGCTAGGAGTTGTCACTGCTATTATATTTATGCTGTATTGGCCCTCTTTAAAGTCTCAGCAAAGAAGCTTAAGGTTTTGCATTTGCAGCTGTGTCATGTTAATTCAAAGATAGCTTTAAAATGAACCCAGTGGATTAAGTGCAGGCAGAAGACTGAGTAACTTTTGTTGATGTGCGGATATCAAAGGGACGTAGGTGTCAGTGGATGGGCTCAGCGGAGGACCACTGAGATGGTTGAGGCTGGAGCACTTGTCCAGTGAGGCAAGGCTGAGGGAACTGGGCTTGTTTAGCCCTGTCATGGTTTCAGCTGGGGTGGAGATAACGTTTTTGCTAGCAGCTGGTGTAGCGCTATGGATGGTGGTGTTTTGTATTTGGGATGAGAAATAGTGTTGATAGCACATTGGTGGTTTTAGTTGTTGCTAAGTAGTCAAGGCCTTTGCTTCTCACATCGCCCCACCAGCGAGTAGGCTGGGAGGGCACAAGAAGTTGGGAGGGGACACAGCCAGGACAGCTGACCCCAACTGACCAAAGGGATATTCCATACCATATGACACCACGCTCAGTATATAAAGCTGGAGGAAGGGGGCACATTCAGGGTTTGTCTTCCCAAGTAACCGTTATGTGTGATGGAGCCCTGCTTTCCTGGAGATGGCTGAACACCTGCCTGCTGATGGGAAGCAGTGAAAGATGATTAGGGGATTGGAACACCTCTCTTGTGAAGAAAGGCTGAAGGATTTGGGTCTCTTCAGTCTGGAAAAAAGACGACTGAAGGGGGATACTATCAACACTTATAAATACTTAAAGGGCGGGTGTCAGGAGGATGGGGCCAGGCTCTTTTCGGTGGTGCCCGGCAACAGGACAAGAGGTAATGGGCACAAACTTGAGCATAGGAAGTTCCACCTAAACATGAGGAGGAACTTCTTTACCTTGAGGGTGGCAGAGCACTGGAACAGGCTGGAGACATTCAAAACCTGCCTGGATGCGTTCCTGTGCAACCTGCTCTAGGTGGCCCTGCTCTGGCAGGGGGGTTGGACTAAATGATCTCCAGAGGTCCCTTCCAACCCCTATCATTCTGTGATTCTGTGAATGAATTCCATGTTTTTGCTTTGCTTGTATGTGCAGCTTTTGCTTTACCTATTAAACTGTCTATTTCAACCCATGAGTTTTCTCACTTTTACTTTTCTGATTGTCTCAGTCCCAGATGGGGTCAGTGAGCAAGCAGCTGCGTGGTCCTATGTGCCAACTGGGGTTAAACCATGACAATCCCAGAAAAGAGGTGGCTCCAGGGGTACCTTACAGCAACCTGCATTTGGGGGATTGCAGAGAAGATGGGGCCAGATGCTTTTTAGAGTTGCACAGTGAAAGGATGAGAGGCGACAGACACAAGTTTCATCGAGGGAAAATCTGACTGGATGGAAGGAAAACAATTTCACTGTGAAGGTGGTCAAGCAATGGAAGAGGTTTTGTGAAAAAAATGTGTAGTCTCCATAGAGACACTCAAAATTAACTAGACAAGGCTCTGAGCAAACTGATTTAACTTTGAACCTGGCCCTACTCTGAGCAGTGGCTTGGACTGGATGACCTCCAGAAGCCCCTTTCAACCTAAATTTTTTAATGATTCTGTAACTCTTTTCAGCTATAAAATAAAACTAATTTCCACTTTAAAATGCTTTGTATGAATTTGCAGAGAAAGGAAAATGAATGCCTTAAAATGTAACCTTTTAATTCATACAATCAGGTAAAATGGAATTATTTATGATTTAATGTAGAAGTACTACACGAGCCTTTAATCATGCAAATGACATCTATTGCTTTCCTTATCTACAGGTTCATAAGCTGCGCTCATCAACATAATATCTGATCAACTTCTAGTAGTGCTCTAAGCAACATGACTAACATCTGGCATGTAGTTTGTTTCATGGTTACTGGCATTCTCTTCTATCTGTTTAGATCTTGACTCCTTTGTTAGGGACATTCACATAAACAGGATGTTTCTTTTTCTGCCTGTGCTGATATCGTATTGATGCGAGTTCTCCTGCAATAGCCATTTTTAGCAAGGTAATGTTAAGGGCGGTGATTACCAGCAAACAAAATCAAACCTGCATTCAAAATGACAAAATAAAATGGAATCTTGTCCAGATCCTGCTAGAAAAACTGCTCTCTGTCTCCACTTTATCTGATAGCAGCAAATGTAATTTGCACAGCTGTTCTTCAGGGACTTACACAAAGGCTTCAGGCTCTGGGAAGACCTAACCTTTGTTTCTTTCTGGGCTGATTCTATCTCATTTTTATAAGGTCATAAATCAAGGCTAGAGAGAGAGAAAATATATTTGGGCTTTTGAATGCAAAATGAATGAGGAAAAAGGCTGTCATTTAAAGCAAAGTCCTCCCCCCAACCCTTTTTCTTCCCAAGTGCAAGCTCCCTGCTGTACAAATCAAAAGTATGCACCGAGACAGTGCCTAAATCTTTTATGAAATGGGCCCTTCACTTGCACTTCAATGGAGCTTGCTGTGCATTACAATTTCTTTTAATGGCAGAAGGAAATAATTCTGTAGTTAGGGCAGAGTGTTCGCTGCTGCACCTGGTATTTGGGCTGGATATGGGGTGGATGAAATACAGCAGGGAAAGAGAATTGGTGTTAGTACCTTTATGATGTCTCCTCATGGACCGCAAGACCTGAAGGTCCCTACAGTCCTGTAAGGGCAGAAAACATGTAGCCCTTGAGATCCATAAGGCCCCTATACATAGTTCCTGCATAGTTCTTATGCCCACGCTATGTCGCCTGACCTGCAACATTACCCATCCTGCAGCAGGCATGTGGTAGCATGGGGATAGTTAAGCAATCCAAATCTCAAGCCAAGGTGGGAAGTAAGCCAGCAAGGGTGGCCAAGGTCAACATCGCTGGTTTGCCCAGGGACCCAGCTGTATGCCAGCGCTCTCCCACAGGAAGCATGTGGGAGTGCCCCTGGGTGGGTGGGACTGTCTTCCTCAGATGAATGCCTCCTGGCATTCCCTCAGCCCTCCAGCGCACTCATCTCAAGGCTCGAGGACACACGGGGATTTTGACAGGAAATAGTTCATGGGCATGCACCAATTTGCCCAGTCATGAAGAAGTGGACTCTCTGATGTCAGGCATGCTCCTTTCTTACTCAGCTCTCCAGCCACTTTGTTGCCTGCCCCCACCAACCACGAGGCAGAGGATATACGAGTACTACCTTGTTTCCCCAAATCCTCCCTCTTGCACAATATCTTCTATACCATAGATGACATCTCTGCAGTTCCTCACCCTTGTGCAGACATCCGAGGGCTGAAAGAATTGCTCCATTCTTTTCTTAAGTTGTTGACGTTCATGTAGCCCAGGCAAGACTAACTCAGATCAATGCAGCTCACAAGGGTGCATGCTCACAGACGTATTAGCACCAGCCTTCAAAGAAACCCCCTCAAGCCCAAAAACAACAAAAAAGGAGGCTTCAAAGGATATGTCTACCCCTCCACAACATAACGTCCCATGCTCGCTGCGAACAATAGTAACAGAAAAATCTGCCCTAACAAGACTGAAGGAAGACATTGAAGTACACTCAGCTGGATTCCCTAGGAAGAACAGACTCCTCCAACACAGAAGAGAGATTTTTTTCTTAAATGGTAGGTATGTTTAATAATACAAAAGCTGCAGTACCATCATCCAAATATTTGTTTTTGCCTTCGTGCAGGCAAGCCTGGCTCTGTTCAGTCAGATCTTGCTTTGCTATACACTTCCAGTGTGGAATCCTTTCCTACATGTTTTTGAGTTTTATAAATACCCATGCTACCTCTAATGCACCCTTCATTTTATTATTTAGGTATCAACTCCAATTATTGACTCATGGGGAGAGCAGGGAAAAGCCCTCATTTCCTTATACTTTAACCTAGCATATTTTAGTGTCTCAGTTGTTGCTTTGTTTTTACCTGGCATCAGATATGAGATATAAATTGTGCTTAGAATAATTTTTCACAATTGTTTCTTGCAGCTGCCAGTGAGTTTATTAAAACTGAAAAGGTAATACCCCATATTCTTTTATGTATGCTAGTTTTTCTCTTCAAATTCCTTTTGTCTGAACCAGAAGTCGTTGAATCTAATCAGTTTTAAAATACAAATTTAAGGAAAAAATTCACTGGAGGTTTGGGTTGGTTTTTTTTTGAGAACTAGATGCACAGCTATGATAAAAATATTTTCAACACCATATTGCAGTATGCTACATTTCTGCCTGTGCTGTCTTTGTACGTTCTGTATCCTATTTTATTTCAGCCTTTTCTCTGTGTTCAGAAGTGTATCAGTACTAGATGTTCTTGTGAAGGCTTGTACTGAAATACAGAGCTAAGATCAAAGTTCATTCATGCTTTCTAGGTGCTACCGAAATGAAGTATTTGTTTTGCTACTGATAATTGTAGGAGAAGTTTGTAATGAGAGAAAAGATGTTTTCTCTCTTGGTCTATGTTTATTTGGAATATTACAATGAGACACAAGAAAAGCCATGAGAAATGGCACCGAATATCTCAAATACAATTTGTTTTAATTGCATCTACATAGTTACTAGCTACTGTCCAATCACTGAAATCTCATTTCCTTCTCTGAAAATTAACAACAAAGAACTGCCGCATAATTTTGGGAAGCTACGTGCCATAGCTGCTTCCTGCAGTCATCCTCCATTCTCCTCTTCTCATACTAATTTACCCCAAACTCTGACCGCACAGCTGGGTATTGACTACCATACATATACGCAGATATATATAACCCCCCACACGTTTCTTCTGATTTCCATATCTACCTGATTAAGGGCTCACTATCTGGAATGTCCTTTCCTATAATCTTGTTCAGTAAAACATCTTTCTTTCTGTTCCAACTTCAAAAGGCAACAAAAAGGTATCTTTTAATCTACAGTGACTGGCAGATGGCCATTACCTAGCATTTTACTTTCCTTGAGTGTAGTTTATCAATGCTGCATCGATACCACCCTCTTTGATGTTAGAAGATTTGAGTTTGCACAGTGATGTTTTTTTTCCCAGAAATCACATTCCATTGTCTCTGCAATCATCGTCTATTCTCATTTTCACGTAATTGCTGCTTTATTAAACAAAGTATTTAGAAAGTTCCTCCCAAAACCTTTACACTGAGTGCTTTTCAAAAATTAAATGCTAACAGAACAATTTCTCTTCCTTCGCTCACTTCCATCACTAGAGAGTGTTAATCAGCAGGGCTGTTTTTCTCATTTTTTTCAAACTTTTCCCCTCAAATCTGTATGTGATAGTTAGATGCCATACTGATGTGGGCGGCATAAGAACCAGAATAGAATAAAGAAATATTAGAACAGCACAATATGGGAGAGTACATCGCCTGTCTTAGTGAAGGTACACACAAGAAGAAGTTGTAGTGGGAAAGACGTGTGAAAGAGGAAGTGAAGAAATGGAAGAGAATTTTTATCGCTTAGTTTGGACCTGGTCTTGCAAATATCTGCTGCTGAGGTTATACTCTGCGGACCTGTCTGCACAATTTCACATGGCACGGAATCACATTAGAAGGCGACAACAGCAGAACTGAGCCAATACTGGTGCTGCGTCAAGTAAACCGCAGGAGAAATTTCACACAGTCAGAATTATTGTTTCGTTTCGTGCAGGAAAATGAATATTGCAGCGCTGGCATTCACAGACTTCTGCTGATGCTCTAACTGGCTGTTCGTCTTTAATTATAGGCAGACATGGAAGGAACATGCATGAAAATGAAATCTTGGATGCAGGGGTGCTTGAAGAGCAACTGTTCCAGCAGCAATCACTATCAAGTGGCAGCCACCACTAGAAAGATGACATCTTTCCAAAGATGCAGGAGCCAAGAAGCCAGTAGGATACCTTGCAATGGGAACATGGGCACAGAGAAACTCAGGCTTTTCCTCCATGCAACTCTTTCCTAGTGGACAGTCTAACATCACTCTGGGAGGACGCTGTTTGACAGGGAGATGAGGTAGTAGCTCAAATCTTAAGGTCCACAGAACCGGACCACTAACCTAACACTTGTTACATATGCTGCTGTGTACTGGCTTGCACAACAGCCTTCTCACTTTGCATGCATGGCTTTTACTATCTCCCTCTGCATACTACCTAGTAAATAGCCACCGTAACACTTAGTGTTTACTACAGCTTTTGACAAACTGAATCCTGGCAAACTTGAGCACAATTCTTCTGAAGTGGCACCCTTCAAGCTCTGCTGGAGGGATGAGGAGTGGGAGATCCACAGCATCACAGAGCAGCTTGTCACATCAGTATAAGTTCAGATTATGCTAAAGGAACATTAGTCTATTACGAGCATAATTTGTCGATATGTATTGTAGAGGTGTACTGCAATGTACACATGCAATACATACTCACAGCAAACCATGTGTTGGGATTTCTTTGACAGATGTACAGCACTGCCATCAAAAACCAGCTCCTTCCAACACGGTGTGCAGGTTGCAAATAAATATCCCCTCTCACCTCAAGCATTTGACATACTGCCAATCTTGAGCAGGCATCGTCATACCCAATGCTGTATTTCTAAAACAACTTTTCTAGAGCACATAACCATCACATTGCCAAGGTTCACAGTTTGTATAATCACAGAAACACTGAGGCTGGAAGGGACCTTGGGAGGTGCCTAGAGAACCTCCTGCTAAGGTTTCTTATGGCTTTGCCCAGTTGGGCCCACACCTTCTCTGAGCAAGCTCTTAAATTATAACTGGTTTTGGCTTTCCTCTTAAAAAACCAACCAAACAAAAAACCCAAACCCAAACTAGACTTAAGAAAAGACTTTTTCATTCTGGGCAACAGAAAATATTTTTTTCTCCTGATTTGCTGAAATGGTTTCAATAGATCTGACAAGTGTCAACCAGTCCGGAGGAAATTCCAGCAACAGTTACATAAATGCCTGAAAACAGGCGTGTTTAGAGAGGGAATGCTGGTGCTGAGCCGCGGCTGTGTCACTACAGGTATTGCTAGACTTAAAAGAGACAGCACTACATTAGTCACCCTCATCTGAATGACCCCAGGTCAGTTCCAGTTGGATGAGATGTACATTTAAATATCTTCACATCAAAGAAAAGGGAGAAATAATTACACCTACATCCGCCACTTTCATTTTTAAACCAATTAATCCATTGTGGTTGTCTAATCAAAATGCTACCTCCAAAAAATTTTGCACTAGATATATTATAGTAGGCAGAGCAATCCCTTCCCCCTGTTGTGAAGGAACAGATCGTTCAAGGAGCCTGGGCTGTGCTGAAGGCAGTTAAAATTACAGCCAGTTCCCAAAATAGATGTCAAAAGACCAGCAGGCTCCTCTTCCCTCCACGGCTGCCTACATCGTGGGAACAGTTCCACCACCGTTATGCTTGTTAGACAGCTCTTCTCCCACCTTCCCAGGCCCGAGAAGGAAACCTTGCCTTCTGAACCCATTCTTAGTCCTGTCCACACGTTCCCTGGTCCCCCAGACTGGCTGGGTTTAGCTCAAGAATTCAGCCCTGGAGAGTGTTCGCAAAATCATTCCATTAATATGCATAGAAGTATAGAGTAAAATTGCTATATGGCTGCTTTTTTATTTCCAGGCATACACTGAGGAGAAACAGCCCTACGTGAGGAAGCAGATTTTAAGCCACCATCATGTGAGCACAGAGTTGATGGAATAGCGATTCCCATGTTCAGCAGATGGCAGGTGGAAAACACCATGCGCTCATCCAGGATGGTGATAAATAGGGAAGCTCTCCTCATCCTTCCACGGGCACAACTTGTGTTGGCATAGTCCTCAGGCCCCGCAAAACCATTCCCTCTCCCCACCTGCAGCATTGCAGCAGGACTGCAGCCTGTCTCTTACATGGGTAACAGCCTTTTCCTGGGTAAGGAGCACACTTTGACCTCTAGAGATACTTCGTAGCACCCAAAGGCTCAGTAGCGCTAAACACCTCCAGAGCGAAGCGCCATGGAGGTAATTGCAACCTGAACCTTCCACTGTGGTCTCCTGAGTTATAATACCATGCCCACAGCCACCTGGCTGGCAAAAATTAGGCATGGATGCTGTTGGCCGGAGAGAGCAGAACTAGCGAGGGAGCTTTCTGCTTGCTTGTCCCCCAAGCCTTTCACTAGCATCGCACAGCTTGGCCTGAGGACAGAGCTGGGAGCAAGTTCTGGCCCTCCCGGTCTCAAGGACATGGACCCTTCAGATGATGCAAACTCACTTTCAACAGCAGTTTGTTGCCAGGGGAACTGCCCTGGCGCTGCAAGAAAAATCCCTCTCCCTCCCCACTATCTTTTTCAGCTTTTTTAAAGAGTGTCAATCCTGAGGCTACCAGTACCCAGGCTTCCTCTCTCAGCTCTCTCCAAAACACCAGTAATGAAGCAATAAGGACAGGTCAGCAATCAGCGTCTTGATATAATCCTTCCTCTTTGACAGTGGGTAGGACATAAGTCATTCGCTGGAGCCTGCTACAAATACACAACCCAGGCACAGATAACATCCCGAAAAAAGGATGTGAAAGCCAAAGACTAATCAAGGATTCTGCAGCTATCAGAGGAAGGTATTTTCTGTAACAGAGAAAATACCTCATTTTCCTGACTACTTCCCATGCGATTTTACCTTCATGCAAATTGTAAACATAGAGCCTGGAACCCAAGAGATCTCTAGAGGTTCTGTGAATTTTCAACATCATTAAACATAGGATTAAATGAGATTGGAAGCAAAATACAAGTGTTCTGGCATCCAGTATATCTACTCTTACATGAAGGTTAGGTGAGGTGAAGGAGAGATAGAAGTGGCCAGGAGAAAGGCCATATAAAATGTCATCTTTTGACATAATCTAAATGGAAAAGCTGGAACGGAAATCAAAATAGTGAAACAGCAGCCTCAAAGCACTTGTTGATAGCAGTAGGTTTAGCTTAGAAAAGGATTCTTATGCTCCAAATATTTTTATAGGTACTTTGCTAATGTATGAATGCATTACAATACTTGTTTTAACTTCCTCCACCACCTCTTAAGAGAGGATGAAGCTTCTCCTGATGATGGATCAAACCACGCAGAGGGTCCGGATCAGTGTTTGGGAAAATACAGGTTAGTTTTTTTGTGATGTTTGATGATGAGCATTACCAATTCCTTTCTAGCTATTAGAGACACCTATCAGAGCTTGACACATGCGTATTCACATTGAAATTCCAGTTCAGTAGGTTTAGAAATCTATCAGCAGAGTCTCTGCCCAAAGCATGCTGCCTATTGCTGAACATTTCTGAAATATGCATTGATTTCAAAAAGGTAATAAATGTATTTTTACTCCAACCTTTAACTGCTTCACTCTGCAATTTATCTCATCACTCCTCTAAAAAAGCTGATGAGACTGATGGTTCATTATTATTTTTTATCGCCTTTTTAGTGATGATAGCATTAAAATTTGTCACCTTGAGAAGACACAGGGATATTCAGGTTGCAGGAACTTTGTGTTTAAGGTTATAATTTTGCTTTGAAGCATCACGTCCTAAGACTTCAAAAAGAATTTTCCTCCGCAGTAAGGAAGGAATGGAGGAAGAGAAAAAAGCCAGCTGTAACATTGCAAGTTATGAGAGTTGATCTCACAGTATGAAAATATCTTGCAAGCTGTATCTGAATTTATCTCAGTATTTACTGAAGCCAAAACCTGTATTACCAAAGATTTAGTAACTGCAATTTGCAAATGACTGCTGAGTCTTACATCACTGACCATACTTCTTCACCACACTTTTGCTGTCGAACCTTTTTGCACACCATGTGTTAAAGACAAGCCAATTGAGACATTATAAAAGAATTCGATAAGTCTTTCTGCTCCCTGGCCTCTCTGCTCTTATTCCCATCAGATGCACAAGCAGGACAAACTGAAACCAGTCTTTAATTAGCAAAGCTAATTAGTTCCAGTGAAATAAGACCCAAACCTTTTCACTATTGCAGGCGGAAAAAAAAAAAAAAAGTAATTTCATTTCCCACTCTTAGTTTCCCTAGTTAAAACTGATCTCATCTCCTGGTATTTACATACCTGATAGCCTGCCAACATTCATACACCCTGGAATGTTAACAGAATCAATGAAAATAGGAAATCCATGGGCATAAAATAGGCAGCAGATATCCAAAGGGATGCTCTCTTTCACGACTAAAGCACGTACACATGTCTGTCACTTACCTATTAGTTGTTTCTAATTCCCTTGGATGTAGAATGCATTATTCTGATATTATTTTGGCCAAAACCAAGCCTTTACTTTTTTTTTTTTTTGCCTACATCAAAGGTGATTGGAAGTTCTTAAAAACGGGATGTTACAAGCCTGGTTTTCATGCATTACTTAGTAGTCACTTAAAAAGTAAAGGCACAGAACATCTGGATTCTTTGGGAGTTGTCTTATCTCCAGTAATGTATGTACAGACTGTGTCAAACCAGCCCTCCCCCAAGCTTCCACCTTCCAATGAAAAACAGGTGGACAGACTCATGTCTAGCCCAAGACTCAGTCATATGCAAGACTGCTATGCAAGGAGAGACCCTGAACTGTACTTGGGCAGAACACCAGCAAGTGCAGCAAAGGCTGGTGTGCACGGGGGAAGGCATCAAAGGTGGACTGTGCCAGGACATGGAAGAGGAGTGGTGGAGAGGGAGCTTGGGAGGTACATTGCATGGGCCCGGGTGTCCCACTGCTAAGGGAAGGCTGTACCAGGAGAGCAAGAACTGTTTCAGACTGGGTGGGTGAGTAGACATGGACAGGAGGTGACAGACAGAAGATTGCTTGGTTGGTTGGAGATACCAATGACGCCCTCAGAAAAGCCACGGAAGGGAAGTTCCCAGAGCAGCTGAGTTTGTCCCCAGCGGTCTTATCCCCTTTGTGCTCTCTGCCGCGTCTGGGTGAGGTCATTCCCCCTTCCTCTTCCTCTCTGCTTTTGTGGTGAAGTGACATCTTCGGCTCCAAACCGGACAAGGGCAGAGCAGACTGTGTGATTATTTCCTTCCTAGGGCAGGTCAGCTCTCCATCACGGAGTGTAAGACTGGGACTTTCTTAAGACTTTTCAAGGCCACCAACACAGAGATGATGAAGGACCTGCAGCCCCTGGTGGCAGAGGAGCTGCTGCGTTTCTGCTAAGCAGCTTAGGCAATTGTTGTGCCCAACACACCATCCTGCAAAAGAGGAAAGGAGAAAGGCATGTTCACAAGTGAAACACTGCCCTGCGGTCAGGGGCTGTCCCCGTGGTTTGAAGAAGCAGGAGGCACAGCTCTCCGGTACACGCAAGAAGCCAGCTCAGTGTTTCCTCTAGTTCCCCTGGTTTCTCTTCAAATATTCATTTGGAAATCCCATATTCCTAACCCACTCAGTAAAGAAGCCTTTAGAAGAAGGGAAATGGCAGCCTGGCTAGCTGTGTGATGTGGGGGTTAGTCCAGCAGAAATAGATTGGTGATTTCAGGCCAGCTTTATCCTCAGCCTGACAGAATCTGCAGCTTGTTTTTAACATAAACCCAATATCTTTTAGACTCCCTTGGCTGGTTCTGCACATCTGTGTTTCGGGCAGTGCTTGTAGCACAGAGCAGCCGCACAGCCCCACGTTCATCCTCACAGGGTGCATTTCAGTGGTGTTTTGGCCGGGGGGACTTTGTTGGGCATGGACTAGGTTGCTTTCAAAGGAAACTTAACCAGGCACTCTGGTCCAGGTGTGGAGAGAGGAAAGTGTACTTTTAACCTCCCTGGGAATGCGAAAGCCCAAATGGATGACTCGGGGCATTCATCTGAAGAACCAGACTAACTCTGCTTTGGAGTAAAGGGGCAAATCGCACTCAGTTGGTGGTGCAGGGACCCCAGCACTGACATCTTTGATCCGTGGGTCCCCTCCTGTCACACACGCCCCCCAAACTGGAAAATTCAGAGAAGAGGGAAATGGACAGAAACCCCTTTCTGTCCTTGACTCTGCTTTGAATTATGGCCTTAAGAACATATAAAGGGCACCTGACAGTGGTGCAGCTCACGAGCATTAATTATGGTACAGGTAAGCAGAAATTTCTGGTGTATGTGGTGGTTAACCAGCCGTCTTTAGTCAGTACAAATGCAGTGTAAAGCAAGCAAAAGGGAGGAGGGATTAGGGAGAGAAAGTAGAACCCATTGCATCCTGTAAACAGTGGTACTAAGGCACTTGGGACAAACACTAAAACCATCATATGAAAATATAACTGCTCAAGCCAAAACAAGACCTGACAATACTTTTGATATAGCAGAAAGAAACCTGTGAGAGAGTTCATGATATGAGAGGCTAGGAGAAATAAAGATAAACTATAATCAGATAATATACAATCAGAGTATGTGGTGCCACTTGCATCTAGAAACATATTTTTAATCAGTCTTCCCCATATTACATGTTTATAAAGCTTTTAAGTAGCTTAGCAGTTCAGTGGTCTTTTGTAAGTATAAACCACGAGGTGTGTCAGTGGCACTGCAACCCCAGAAACCAAACCTCAGCTGTTCGATGAGCAGAATCCCAACCGATCTGACACATGATTTAACTTGTCTGGTGAAAGACTCCCATCTATCTTGCTCCCAAGCTATTCGGGAGGCGACGGCCGATAGCCCTGCATACCCAGATAAAAACGTGACTCCGAGTGATCCGTAAAAACGGATGCCTACCAAGCCACCTTCCTGCTGCTGCGTGCGGTGCCCAGCTGAAACCACCGGCCGGATCAGGATGTGAAGCTAGTCCTGAGGTCAGACAGACACCGGCAGGGACCCCACCATGGGTGAGGACATTTCCGGCCCCCCCCACCACCAGACAGCTGCATCATTCTTGCCGGGGCCAAGGATTGTTGAGACCCCGGCGATCGGCAGGGCGATAAGGTTACTGAGCCCCAAAGAGCTGCAGGCAGCCTCGGGGGGTTGTTCTCGGTGTCAAGCAAGGGCTGTGCGCTGAGGAGAGGAACAGCCCTCACAGGCCTAGGCAGCACCCAGGAAGGACAAAAGATTAGCCTGGAGCAAAAACTCAGCTAAATCTAGCTGGATTTCAAGCATCTGAACCACCATGCTAAAACACCCGACACACTGCAGAAAATTGAGCCAATCTGAGGCAGGAGACAGGATAGCTTTTCATGGGAGTGATGGTTTTCTTAGTTATTTCTTTTGTTTTTCCATTTCTGTGAGAATTCATGGAGTTTTAAACACCGTTTGAACGGAAATGTCAAGTACTAGCAAATTGCGTTCATGGCACCCAACACAATGCAAGATAAAGCTGGTTCTCCAGCATGTTGCTACGCGAAAACCCTACGGCACTGTAGGAGAAAAACAGTAATCAATAAAATACTATTGCATGTGGCGCTTAAAACAAAAGGCGGCATTCTTCAGAGAGCAGCGCTTAGAGAATAGACTTCTTCCGTGAGCATGCTGGTAATCAGACCTCATTAAATAAAAGCACTAGTGGATTAATTAGTTAATGTCTGGTAAGCCCTTTGAAGAAATATGGTATTGTGTATATCAGTGCCGGCTGTTATTTATTTCATGGGTAGTGGGGCATATTCTGTATTTGACTGTGCCAGTACAATCCCCTTTGGCTTCAACCGTGAGATCTGAATAAAGACAGGGTGTAAGATCAGGACAGGCCCTTAAACTTCGAAAACCCTGCTTTTACCAGCTGCCATCTCCTCCTGTCTTTAAATTCTACCCCAAAGCAGATAAAATAAACTTTTCTTGTACAAACGCAACGTGTGTTACACCCACAGAAAGCAGTTCTCCCTTGCCTACAATTTTCACGCAAGCCATAAAACAGTGCAAGGTACTCTGAGAGGGAAGCAAGCTCAGGCAGCCCGACATACATGAAACATGAAAATGTCAGAAATGCTACAGAATGGAGGTATGGACAACAGGGGAGTTATTATGCTACAAAAGACACATACCCAGACTACGCTGACTCCTAACGGTTCTGCACAAAAATCAGTTAGACACACCTGTGCCCATGTCAAAAGATAAGATGGATAAACCCCCTAAAATGCAACCCATGCAGTCCCATAAGTGTACTTGAGAGGATTGTGTTGAGGCAGGAAAATACTAGCTAGAAAGCTACCAATAAATATAAATTCTCCTAGAAAGATAACACTAGATATCACCTCTAGCCCTCTTTAGTATTTATACCCTCCTTTAAGTTGGTCTTCACATGTTTCTTAGCCAAAAACCTGAGTGTGAAGCTGTCCAGTGCACCTATACAGCAGGATGCCTGAGGTCCAAAACAAGTGAGACATCCCTAGAGATGGGCTTTGGGTTTGTTTTTGTCCTCCAGAGAGGTGCTGTAAGGGTGGGAACAGATACTTCCTGCCCACAAGCATTTTGTCACTGGTAGTGGTTCCTGGCCACGCAATTATGCCTCTATGCTATAGAGAAACCGGCTGTGCAGTTCATCTAAGGAGGACAGTGCCTAAGCCATCCATTTAACACCTGCACACAGACCATGTTCACAAACTCAGCCCCCTGACACTTCTGCTCAGACAACGTGTGGCAAGCATATTTCTGTGCATGAAGTCAGTACAGATCTCAGTTCTTTGGAGATGATACAAATAATTTTACATATATATATATATAATGATATATGTATCATCATCATTATAGATGATGCCTTTGTATACTGCAGGTTATGTCAACAGTTTACTGCTTAGAGCTTGCCTGTATTTGCAAGACAAGTGCGTAAACTAAGAAAATGAAATTAATTAGTATATGGTGCTAACTTTAAATTCTATTTTTTAATAACCCCAAGAACGGACAATCTGATGTCGGAGAAAGAGGAATTTACTTCAAGATAAACCACTATACTTTTAGATAGTATATATATATATAGTATATATATATAGTGTGTGTGTGTATATATATATATATATATCAGATTGTCCCTGTATGGAGTTAAATCTGAATATATCAGGATTAATAATCCTGAAGGCTCTACCTGCATGTAAATACACCTCTCTGTCCATCCAACTGTGCGATCATTCTGCAAAACCTCAAAGAAAGCCAAATTTTTTGGGTTTTATTTTTTTAACAAATGCAAAGAGTGAAACCAATCAGATAACTCAAAACGGCCAAACTATGAAAAATAGATTTCATTACTGAACCAAAAGGCGGGACCGTTCGGGAAATTGGAAGCATGGATTATTACCTCCGGAGACTCAAAAAGTCTTTCTTTTACTACGTTAACTCTCACCACCCATTATTCATCACAGATGCTAAATTAGACAATTTTCATGTCAGATTGCCCCTCGGCAAGCTGCAGCAGCCCACCATGCCAGCGAGGGGCTGGGGGACAGGAGGGCTGGTGTGGCACAGATGTGTGCTGGGTCACCAGCCCACCTTCACCTTCCTCGAACAGGAGCGGTTATCCCAGCTGAGAGGGCTCTGGGGCACAGCACATCAGGTCTCCTGCCTGCAGGAGCAGGGACGGATTTTGCTTCTCCCTAAAATACAAGCTGTGCCACTTCAGGCCCCAATACTTGCCTACTATTACAAAAATCAACTCCTTGCAGGATTTTATCCTAGGCTTCTTCATATTCTTACATCTCTAAAACGTTTGGAGCAAACTCGGGAGAGGAGATAGGGGTAGATAAAGGAAGAAAAGAGATTAAAAGGCTCCAAGGATACTTTACTACTCTGTCAGATAAAGGCACATCCCGACACCATGCCTTCTACATGCCCCATCACCTTCACTCTGCCCCTATGACCTTAGGTGCTGCTCGCTCCGTATTTCTGGTAGTACACGCCTGTGTGTGTACGTGTGTGTAACATTTCCCTGCTCTCAGGAGCAGCAGAAACGCATCGTCCTTCACTGCAGTCTGAGAGGATAAGGAGTGGAAGAGCACACACTCCTGGGGACATGCAATGTCCCACGACTGAAGCAAGGGAGCAGCAGCGGTCGGGGACGGAAGCCCCTGGTGAATCTGCCCCAGTATCCCAGCAAGTCCCATGTCCCATGGTGTCAGTTTGCAGCCCCGCACCCCGGACGGCACCAGCCTGGGAAATAAGCTGAGCGGGACACACGGAGGCCAGCCCATTTCTTTGCCAATGATATTTCAAAACCGGCATTTCCCAGATAATTTTAGTTTGCTTTACCAGTTGATCCCGAGAGCAAGGGGAAATTCTGTTTTTACTCTTAACGCTGTTATACAATACTGTGTTGAACTGCATACATATAGCCAGAGGGAAAACTAAGCTTAGCAAGTACTTCTTCTTGGCAATCAGTTTTTAAACAGATGTTCAGCTGTCGTAAGATGTATTGTGGTAGTGGGCTGGGCCCTAGTACAATGCTCAGCCAAGGATGTAGCGACAATTGTACAGGATTAATTAAACTTCCTGAATGACCTCACTTAAAGGCTCTGCAGAGACCAGATAAGAATCGCACTGCTTGGCCAAGAGCCTTAAAAGGGAAGGGAAAGGGAGGGAAAAGGACTTTCCGTAAATGTGCACTTCTTTCTCCGGTTCGGGTTGTGGAGCAGCACCTGCGGGGCCTGGCAGAGAGGGGGGCACCGCTGCTGCTCTCGCTCAGTTTAAACAAAGAGAGCCAAATGGGTCAGATGTGCGAGCAGATGGCCACGGGCAGCCCTGGGACCTTACATCAGCGTGCAGAGCAAGCTCCCACCCTCTGCGTCCCCAGCGGTCCTGCTGCCCTCCCCCCTTGCTCTGTTGCACTTACACATTCCAGGATCCCAGCTCACCGAAAGACTCATCAAAGTTAGGGGCACCTATGCTGCAAATAATGCAATTTCCTAGCTCGTGTCCTTGATCTCCTGATCACCCACACTTCATAAATGCATCAAAAGCTGGCTCAGTTCAGCTGACAATAACCATCTCACAGTCTGAAAGCATGAAAGCAACACAAATTTAGCTCCTTCCTGCTATATCAATCTTCCAACACTACCGTAGCTGGCCTTGCAACCTGAAAACACCCCACGGATGCCCACTTGCCACTTCTCAGGATACACAAGCTCTACAACCTGGTGGCATGCTACCAAAACAACATCTGGCAGGCTGCGATGCAGCACTCACTCAGGCACTCTGAACTGGAAAGGTACCGCGCAAAATAATAATGACAGCTTGGGTCATGAAGGAAATGCATATACTAGGGAGCTGAACAGGGCTAGGACACAAACTTGAGCACTGCCCATACTGTTGAATTTCCACCAGGCTCCCCGGCCCTGTTGTGTCTCCCAGGTAATGCTTCACACTTTGAGGGACACCAGGATGTAGTGACTATTCTTAAGAGAGAAGATGGTCAAGATTACCTTGTTCTGGAGAGAAAGAGCTCATCCATCAATTGTGCAGCATCCCCTTGGGATGGCCAGGACATGGCCCTTTTTGCTTGCTCAGAAGGGTGACCATGCGACACCCAGAGATGTCCCATGGTGCTGTTCTCTGGACATGAGCCACTTTACATGCCTTCACCTAGCAGCAGGCAGATTGTCTTAGATGTAAGAAGGGAAACTGCAGAAATAAGTGAGAACTGCAGTTCCCAGGGAATAACATGGCTGCTGCCTTTCTTTACACCAGTGTTGCTTGCTGTGTCCTACAACACTGGAGAAAACAAGCTGCTATAGAGCTAGGTCTGCACACCTTTAGCATCCTGCTATGTGCCCCAAGTGCCAAATAAAGTCCTTAGGCTTTACTCACACAGCCCTGCTGCTGAACTTAAAAGGGGGTTTTGCCCAGAGAACTTATGGAAAGAAGAGTTCAGAAAATTACCCACAAAATGGCAAATATTCTTATACACAAATTACATTTCTTAATGTAGGAAATACCTTTGGCCTTTCCTACCCACAATCCTCAACAGGAAATTGATGTGTCAGGAGAGTGACCACAGAGGAATGTTTGGTCATCTTAATGTTTTTAATATTACAAATATATCTAATGCATTACGAAATACTGCTGGAGAAGGTAAAAGACTAGAAGAGTTAAATAACTTGCAGAAGTCCCACAGCAAGTCGCCGATAAGAATCGAGAACAGACTCCATGTGAAACAGCAAAGCAGAGCAGAATCCAACTGATTGGCAAGATGCCTATCGATTTCAAAGGGACCACAATTTAATCCCTGGAGTCTTGACTTCTAACCTGCCCTTCTTGTGGCACAGCAGATTATCAGCTGAGAAACTGCTCCATTTCAGGCTGATCAGCATGACGGTGCATGTGACATGCATCTTGATAAGCAAGCTATGATAAATGCATTTTTAAATAGTTTAACAAAATAGATCTAGTAGATATCGGGACCATCAAAAATGTGGTGAAAACATTTTCCTAGATTTACTTGCTTTATGTGATCCAGGATCCAAGTCCCTGCTATTCTTAATCAGCTCCAAAATCCAGAAAATTTATCATTTACTTCAGGCAAAATGCAGTGTTTCCTTCCCAAATAGGGAGTTCGCCCCATGAAATTTAGAATAGCAGATTCAAATAGGGTTAAGCACTTTTATTTAATCTTTAATATGGGCTTAATTACTGTATGGTTTGACCTCCTGGAGTTTTCTCTTCACAATTAGACACCACAAGGAGATAATCAAGGACAAGAAGAAAAGAAGAGCTGTGAATGTCACCACACTCATCATGGGGCATCTCTCCTCAGTAAAACACTAAAGTAAATAGCCAAAAATTTGTGCTGCTTCTGTGGCAAAATGAGATGAAGAGAAGACCCATCTGTATTTGGCAAACGCACATCTTGTAGAAAGGCAGTGGCTAGCCTGGCTACCGAAACACGCTGGCTCGTAGGCACCTCCAAAGCACGGGTAGAAAAGCCAGCCTTCCCCTCCCAGACTGACCCCTCCTGCAGCAAGAGGCAGGTGCAGAACTGCCCTTGGCAGCCCCAGGGAGCTGCTGGCTTTCTCCCTGCCCTGGGCCAGCTCTGGCCCCACACCCAGAACGTGTGAGCCGAGCTTCCAGCAGGAGACAAGGATGGCTGGGGGCTGCGGGGGGACACTGGCAAACACTGAGCCTGGTCTGGAGGGCCTGATGCGCAGCACTCATTGTTTTCTTTGCACGATGAGAAAATAGCAGTATCACATCCTCTGCATGGTCACAAAGTAACCACGTCGGTGCCCTTTGTTGTTTGCTCTTAAAAAAATACTGTTCTTGGAAAAGAATGCTGCAGAATACACATCATCTACTTTGTTTTCCAAATACGGGGCTCAATTTAGCTTTAATTCCTTTAACAGCACACATGCAAACACACTTAGTGACCTTGTGTAGATTCCCAGCTGAATGCTTTCTTCACAATGCCCAGGCTTTACCTGTAATAATGTCTCTTAACTGGAAAAATAACAATAGGAAATGAAAATTATAAATAATTAAACTATAAATCAGTTGTTAAAATGAGCACATTAACCTGCTTACGGTGGAGCAACAAAGCACACTCTTTCCCATGGACCGAGGACCTGAGTCCAGCTCCTGAGGGGACACATCTCCTGCAGTGCCGCTGCCACTATAAAATTCCCTGTAAACCCATGGTTAAAAGGCTGATCTTTGTCCTGCGATAGAGCAATGGTTACAGAGGCCCTTCGGAGACTCCAACTGAGTCTAGAGATTCAGGTGGAAACAGCCCCAAGGTTCAGAGAACCTTAATTCCAGCTCACACTTGTGATTAAAAATAAAAAGCAGAAACCTTTATCTTACAATAAAAAGTGATCACAGTTTAAACAATTAATGTGTGATCCATAGGACTTGCAGTATGTGAACACGATCCTTCAGGATTTAGATGAAGTTCTTACAACCTCAACAGAGGTTTTCACCAAGCAATTAAAGCAATTATTTTCTTTCAGTATTGTTTTAAAAATTGTATTGATAACAAAGCAAGCAACAATAAAATACATTGAAACCTCATGAAGAATTTAGATAAAAATCAACTTCTTCATCAGTGCTCAAATTGTCTTGGACGAGATGACATTTGGAAATCCTAGGAATGGCCCAGAACTCAGCATTCCTAGATTTAGGAGAAAAAAGGGAAAGCAAGAATAGTTAGGTGAGTTTCTCACACTATTTTGGGTGGTTTTTGCTTTGTTTATTTGTTTTTTTCGTTATTCCCTGAGCTTTTTCACTTCAAAAAAAAGACTAATTTGCTCAGGAAAAAAAAGTTTTGCTAAGAGAATTCCATCCCAGATTTGACAAAGCAATTTTCATGCTATTTTGGGCAAGCCCCTATGCAAAATGACTGCTTTTCTGACCTCTGCCTTTAGGCCTTCCCATCAGCCTTCTGTTGCACACCGGTGTCTCTGCCACTACCCAAGCACGCGCTTTCATTTGGCTCAAGCCTTCCCTGCGCCGTCCCCGTGCACGCCGATTTCCAGGCACCGTTGGCAATCCTCGGCAATTGCCTATCTGCACACTGCGATGCTCCTCTTGGCGGATGCTCCTTCAGCAATCCCAGAGATTTTTTTTAGCATTGTGTTCACACAGGAAGGCAGCTGACACCTCCACGATCGACACTGGCACCTGCTGAGCAGCAGCATCTCTGAGGTGTCCCGTGGACTTAGTCTGTGGTTAGAGAAGATCGGGCCCATTCCAGTCCAGAAGAAAGCATTACGTTCACAGCACCAGCCTGAGACATGAAATATTTCCAGGTTTTCTTGTGGCTGAATTAGTTAGCTACCTATTATGCCAACACTTCATTTTTGTAACCTAGAAATCAATTGTTTTAGTATTCAATCCCAACACCACATGTATAATCTTGTAGAAAGCAAATTACCACAAATAGGTAAGGTACTTTCTGCTGGCAGAAGGTTATGTTGCTCAGAGTAGCTATATTCTTACCTCCTCCCAGTAAGCTATATTAGCGGCTCTGACATCTCTTCATGACAGATAATAACCCCACTAACAAGCACCTCACTCTGCCTAAGTACCTGTTAGAAGTGTCACTGTCACTCCAGTGGGAGCTGTGCTTAATGCTGCTCTCGGGGTGAGGTGGAGCAGCTCAGCACAGACAGACAGCTCGCTCCTCTGCTGCAACCTTCTTGCAACGAGTCGTGCGCTCCTGCTTTTCCATGTCCTACAGCATGCTTGGGTTGTCTGCCACGCTCCCTTAGAGGTGCTGGCAGGATACGGTCTGGATCCTGGGGAGCTGGGAAGCCCTCTCACATTTGCCAACGGAGGTTGTGGAATAGGGTATCAAAGCTTTTAAATTGACATTGCGTAAAAATCCCCAAATGCTTTCAGTATTTCAGTGAAAGACAAGAGGGGGATAGCAATATGCTTCAGAACCACTTCTCAAGAAGAGGCAGAAAGAGCATTCAGCTGCAGCTTTTTCAGAGTCTCCCTTCCTTTTACCAGCATGTTTTGCCCTGTGGGACTTTGGTTAGCAGCGGTGCCCAGCCCAGGAAACAGGGGCGCAGCGCAATGGACCTGTGAAGAGCTGTGATAAACCCAGTGCGGGGTGGGGTAGGGTGAGAAAAGAAGGTAGGAACCAACTGGATTTTCATTCTATAGGTATTAGTTCTGCCAGCTAGCATAAATTTAAAGAAGAAACAAAACAGCAGAGGGAAACACCTGCCGTTCTTGGAGAGTCCCTCAGCTTTGAATTTGAACTACTTTGTTTCACTGGTTTAAATTAAGCAATTAGTCAGTAATGTGCTGCCAATTTTTTTTTTAGTGTGCCTCCCAAACAAATGTTACCCATGAGCCTTTGATAAGACCATGGCACAGAAAGGGCACATAGGAGATAGCTCTGAAATTTGTTGTTGTCACATTTGAGGGATAAAAAGCCTTTTCACTGCCGCAGGGGTGAGGAAAAGCAGAGTATTTGAATCCAATTAGCCTGCTGGGTACCTAAGAAAGATAAGTGCATGCAGAGTGTATTGACCACCTACTGCTCATGCAGGGGGTTGTTAGGGAACATATGTGAAGACGTGATGATGCTGGAAGGATCTGAAGACTCCCTCCTCCCCGCCAGAGAGCTTGCTTTTGGCTGCACAGTTTGAACCAGGTTCAGTCCCTCTGCTCCTGTGATCTCCACCACCATGGCTGTGCAACCAGTGCTAGATTTACCTCATGAAAGCAAAAAGTTTTATATAATCTGTCTCCTGGAAACGTTCATCTCAGCAGTCCTTCTCCTCCCGTGGGTGTCTTCTCTAAATCCTGCCGCTCTCTCTGCATTCATTAATCCCCCAGATAATTCTGCATAGGCTTACGTGATGCCTGGGAATAGGAAACTTTCTCCAGTGGGGAAAGAGGAAAACAGAAGAAGTTAAAGCTCATTTTAGAATGTTTTTTTTTAATGTCTGGGTGATACAAGTCCACCAAGACAGCATCAGACTGTGTATTTCTTAGGCATTAGCTATCACCAAAGCCTCAGCTCTCCTCCCCTTAGACTGGGGAGCTTTGTGGAGCAGAAGACTTCTCCCGTGAGACTCCACTTCCCAGGAAGGTTTATTTCCCCACAGCCTGAGATCTGAGACCACATGCCTGGAAGGGGAGAAGGGAGCCTTCCCCTCCCTCTAATCCCTTCGTACCACGCAAACCACTAACCTACAAACTTCCCTGACCTGCTGTGTTTGCCCCAGCTGCACATCACACTTTCCAGGACAGTGGAAAGGCCGTGGGAACTTTTCGTGAACCAGGAGGGCATGTGCTGTGCTATTGTGTTTATGGAATTGAACATCCTCAATATCTCACATCAAGGACAAGATAAAAAGGGCCTCAGTCGCAGCATGTGCTGTATCTGACTGTATCACGAAGCCCACAGGGCGCACGCAAGCATCCAGTTTTTTGATCTCACTTCTGTACCAGGGGACGTAAAACTGGCCAGAGTGGCTTCACAAACACCAAGGAGAAAAACTGTTTCCACATGCTGACTATATTGGTTTGATCTGTGTGTTTGCTGAGGGCGCACCCCATCCCACCATCTGGGTTGCTGATAAAGATTTTTAACAGTGCCAGCATTGGTATTGCCATTCATAACCGGATGCTAGTTATACTGACCGTTGAACGCTGTCTTTTGAACCCAATGGTAAAGCTTCTCATCCATCTTGTATTAGTTATTTCTGAAATATGAAGTTCTACTACTGCTCCTGTCTCCTGTGATGGAGATAACTTGGAGCAGAATATTCAGGACTTGCAGAATTTAATTCTGATTATTCAGCCTGCTTTCCATTTTGAGACTTTTTTTAGAAAGCATTTTTGTTTCTCAAAGACTAATAGGAGTTTATTTTTTTTTGTTTAAATCTCCTTTAGGTTTCCAGAAATCTTTGAGGAAGTGGAGTGCAGGAAAGACTAAGGCCTAAAGTGAAGGGACTGAAGAAAAGACCAGCAAAGCATGGGTTTGTACAGGAATAAGACCTGTATTGTCACAAAGAAATTCTTTACTGTGAGGGTGGCGAGACACTGGAACAGGTTGCCCAGAGTAGCTGTGGATGCCCCATCCCTGGAAGCGTTCAAGACCAGGCTGGATGGGGCTTTGAGCAGCCTGGTCTAGTGGAAGGTGTTGGAACTAGGGGGGGTTGGAACTAGACGATCTTTAAGGTCGCTTTCAGCCTAAACCATTCCATGATTCTATGAAATGTATTTGTAGCTAGCAGACACTATGAGCACTGTTACTACTCACTCTATGTAGTTTCACTGTTTGACTAAGGAAGGAGACATTTCCCCTGCAGCAGTACACCATTTTTTTCAAAACAAAAATTTTCACAGACGCGTTTGCATTTTGCTAAAACTTTTGATCAGGTTGAAAAGAACCACCTGACTTTGCTTGTTTTATCAATATTAGGCAGATTTTTCAGTAGTATCAAATAACCTGCTTCACTAAATGAGTAAGTAAGCATTGTTCTGGATTGTATTAAAGGATGCTAGGAACAGTAGCAGCATTATTGTAATATGGAATCACAGCGTATCTGTTTGATAAACAGGTTGTGCAGTCAAAATGAAACAATTTTATACTGTGAAACCAAAATCTACAAAAACAGTGTTTCGTGTGCGTTTTTGAAATATCAGTTTTCTGTTTCAGGTAGCTTTATAACTTCCTGAAACTGCTGAGCACTGAGGTGGACCACATGCTTCCAAGATTCATAATTCATGGCATAGTGAGATTTCCCTGTTTTCACCAGCCCAAGGCGGTGGAGATATCTTATGTCTCATTGCTTGAAGCAGCACTGATGGGTAGGTAGTTCTTGATCCCTGATTTTTCTGTATTGTAATCTGATAATAACGAATGGGTTTTCTGCCTGTCTTTATGACTTGGCATGTAACAGCAGAAGCTTCCAAGATATACCAAGGTCACAGTTAAGCCTGTCCTAAGATGTGGTGAGGACTGTAAGTTGTAATAACCACATCGCAGCCTATTGACTGTTTGAGGGTGTGGGCGGGCACCTTCATGGTGGTTTAAACTAGCACATTTTACTTTCAAGTGGGGCATACTAAGAACAAGCTGACGGTCAATTATTGTGATGCAGCTGATGGACTGCCTGTGCCATGGGAACACAGTTGTTTTTAACCGAGTGCCTCTATTTATACCATTTTTTATATAAAGCTTTGCACTGGACAGCCTTTTTTTAAAAAAATACTTATAATGGAGATTAATGGATGCCAATGATATAATCCAGGTTAATGCACATATAAAAGGCAGGGTGTTTATATATTCTGCAGCCAGTTTACAGGGGCCATAACGGGTAGACTGCTCAATGATTTAGAGATACCACTGCAAAAAGGTACTTCCTTAATACCATTGCAAACATGTATAGAGATGCACATAGGGACTTTATAGAAAGGGACATGCCAAAAATAGCCAAGTAAGTAACAGTAAATAAAATTTAACACACTTTCAAGGTGCATATGTTGTGTGAATACATCTGTGCATTATCAGTGTGTTCACTGCACATTTTTCTCAGAAATTTCATCCTCAAGAGCAAAGGCAAGGTGACATTGTAGTATGACATGATTTTCTAAATGCCTGTCAATGAGGGGAGTTAGATTTTAACCCTTCTCCCTGTCGAGACTCTCTTGAATACCAAACGGTTCCTGGCTGGGTTGTTTAAAAGATGTATAAGTGAAGTCAGATTTGTGTTGGTGATTCATTTGTAAACTTCAGGTGAAAGAAACAACAACCTGTAAAGAGTTTCCATCAGAAAAGTGTAAGTGAAAGGTTTAGAAAGCTATTTCCTATATTGACCAAAGCCTCTGCATGACTGAGTGTAAAAACTGCAGCAGCCACCCTGCACTGGCCCCCACACTGGCCTTTTACTCCTGCCCCTATATTTGCTAGAGCAGGCAAACGCAGAACACCGTGAACTGGGTTTTTGAAAGCCAGGATGTAGAATTCAGTCTTTCAGAAAGCAAAACACCGCCAACAAAAGACAGTGATTGTGCTTTACACCACCTGGGAGCAGAGGGAGAACACATGCTCACTCATTCAGAAAGCCAAGGCAGCTCCACATTGTTCTGCTCATGATTTTGTCAGTGAGATGTGAAACTGAAACAGTCGTGTTGTCGTTGATACAGAAGAAGATCAAGTAGTCTCCCTGTGATGACCTCGAGGGCCTGCTCTGCTTCCGAGATAGTTCTATCCAGTCTTCTGTTTCTTCTCCTGAGCCTCATGCTGGAATAAAACAGGAGAATGATGGGGGTGGGGGACAAGGGGACACAGCCATTGCCAACAACATGCGAGTCTCAGCAGCTTTTGAACACCTCCTGGCCCCCTGCCTACACCAGCAGAAGCCAGCGTTGTGCTGCTATAAGAAGAGAGCAGCGTTGCATTCTGGAGAGCAGCCTGTAGAGTTGCCCCAGAGTTGTACAGCAATGGGTATGCTGGAAAACGGCCACTAAGAAGAACACAGACTGAGTTTTATGACTGAAGGAGTAGCCACTGAAGTCAGTAGGTGGTGAACAGGGGGCAAATCTTTTGTAACACCAAGTTTTGCCATGGGACAGTAGACAAGAAATGAAAGGGGGGTGTGTGTGTGTGTGTGTATTTGTTTTTATCCAGCACTCCTGGATATTTGTTTACACCTTATCAGAAATAAAAGACAAACTCCAGTAAAAGCGAATCAGATGAATCCACTTGAACCCTTTGCCCCGGAGGGCAGGTTGGCAGAGAAATGGGGAAGACAGTTGTGACGCTTCCAAATGTTCCAGGAAACGAGCAAATACTCAGGAAATCGGAGAAGCTGGAATCCCTCGCACGGATGCGTGCCAGAGACAAAAGCATTGTTATAACAGCTGAAATCTGTTTCTACAGGCCCCATTGAGCGGGGCATAAGTACGTAGTTAAGCCTATCCCAAGCTAGCAAGGCGCAGAAGTGTGGGCTGGAGTTCCAGCTGTGCTGCTGATGGAGTGTTGCAGTATTACGGTTCTCGCTACATCCAAACCCAGATTTGCTCTGCTTCAATGTTTCTCTGCTATATCAAAAGTAATTACGTGAAGGTGACAAACCTGAACTGGAACACGGCTTTAAGTTGTCTTAAACTAACAAAGGCAAAGATAGATATTTACACTGTCTGATTCTATGCATCTATTTAGGTGCTCTGAGCCATAAGATAGTATCTTTCCTTTTGGGCATGCAGGGAAGTTGGGGTCTCATGCTTATGTGTTCTGAATCACATTTTAATTAGATGACTCAAATGCTTGTTATAAATACCTTTCCAAAAAGCGAAGTTTTAACTGTGAGCATAATTAAGTGGTGGAATCAATTTCAAAAGTAATTTCAATTTGTCATCACTTGCAATCTTTCAGCTGAGCGTGGATGTTCGTAAATATGTATGTTCCCCCCAGCTTGTGTGGGGTTCTTACACTGCAACTGCGTTGCACATTCTCACAATGTGCTGAGCAAATCGAGTCAAGTCTGCTGCGTGCTTTACTGTGTGTTCCTCCTGAGGGGAGAACTGTGTACAACAGGGTGGCTTCTTGTGGTAGCCTGTGTTTCCGAGAAGATAGCTGGCAGTATTTTACAGTAATTGCAGTTTTCTGCCGACATATAACGCATGCTATAGTCAGATGATGGATGATCAAGGCATGATTTACTAAAACCAGATTATCATCTACCAGGCACAGGTTAGATGATGCTATGGGAGGTCTCAATTTCAGAAAGATAATACAAGTGACTTTCCAAGTAACAAGTCTTGCAGGAACTTATGTCCTGGTTTTCCAGCTGCTGTACTTAGGCATTGCTTGCAGATGTTGAAGAAGAGCTGTGTGAAAGTTTGTGATAAATCTGCTGTTTTCCCTCATTACTTTTTGAGTACCCTGCTGCAGAAAGAGCTCAGACCTTTTCAGATTGTTATCCCGGACCTTGCCTTTGTTCTCAGGAAAAGGAATCAGGTCTCTGAGACAACTTCAAATGCTTTAGGTGGTTCCAGGAGAGTGAGAAAGGATGTTTACTGTCTGTCCGCTGACTAGAGGAGATTTTGCATCTACTTAAATGGTTTCACATCCAAGTCCTGGATCTGAATATAGACATTAAGCTTCAGTTATACAAGGCTACACTTCATCTTTGGTTATTTTATTTGTGAGTTTATTTAGGAATCATAGAATCATAGAATGGTTTGGGTACGAAGGGACCTTAAAGATCATCTAGTTCCAACCCCCCTGCCATGGGGCAGGGACCCCTCCCACTAGACCAGGTTACTCAAAGACCCATCCAGCCTGGCCTTAAACACCCAGAGTGGAGAAGGTTGACCATGGTCAACAGGAGGCAATTACCCATGGACCCAGGACACTTCACATGCCAAATTGTGTCTTTGAAGCAGAGCGCCTTGTCCTGTGGATTCCATGTCAGCTATTTTTGTCAAGTGGCACCTGCTTACCCTGATGGAGGGGAAGCAACTGTTGTATTCGAAGTTCTTGGTTCATGCCCTCTCCTCAGCATGTAAAACTTTGTGCTGGTAGAAGATAACAGGCACTGGGTGCCTTGATGGACTGCTGGGTGTGGTGGTGTCCTTTTATGGTCCCTTGCATTTCTGGTGCTTGTTTTGATCACAAGATCTATCTGTTCAGAACTGATTAAATCATCTGTGATTCACAGGACATCTTGGGTATGAGATTTGGCAGCATCAGTGAAGGGAGGTGGGCAGGAAAGTTCTGTGGGAGTGTGGGACAGCCTCAGCTTTTATTTTCTGCCACTTGGCACTCACATTTCGTGCCTCTGACAGGGGAATACATGCGGTGCCAGAAAGCTAGGGAGACGTATGTAGATGTGAGGAAGACTGAGCCATATGGTAGCCAGTGTGCGGATTGTCAGTGGTGTCAGTGGTAATGCCCCACAAGCCCCTCATGTTTTCCTGTGGGGAAGAAGACATTTGCATTTAGCAAACCTTGGTGGTTGTTGAAGTCTTTGTGGCCAAGTCAGAAGCTCTGGACTTACAGCTGGTGTCCTAATGAAATGATGGTTGTGATGTCAATAATCTTGATAGCTGGGCTGGCGAGCAGCATCTGACTAGCTACTTGGCCAGAGATTATCTGTGACAGTCCTAAAGAAGAAAGAGGGAAGAATTCGGCGGTTTTACTCCAGCAGTCGCCCCACCGTGTTGTTGAAACTGGATGAACTGTCTGAACTATTTCACCATCTTCAAAATATCAGTGACTTCTTTTATGCATGCTGGAGTCTGTGGCAGCGTGCCAATGTGTGAATTTACTCCCCCTTCCCTTGCTGCTCCTCTTCTCCAGCCTACCACCTGGAAAACGCGGTGAGTCTGAACGGTGTCGTCAGACTAAGCGCTGTTTACTCATCCGTAGCAACACAGCCTCCAGAGAACAGGTTAAACAACAAATGGCCTGTTTGTATATGGCTTACCTTAAAGTTAGTGTTTTCCTTATAACTTAGGTAGGACAAAGGTTTCAGACATGGAGTCTGTCTTGTGGGTCTTACCAAATAGTTTTACAGGCAAGTATATATCATTGATTTGTGGTGTAACAAAAGATAAACCCTGTTTATTTAATTAAGGCGTGTAGTTGATATCCAAGACAACGAGTGCGTAGGGCACGTATAGTACACATTTACCTGAGAGGTTTGTTAACGTTGGCTGAAGTTATTCAAACACTTTTTTTTTTTTTTTGCATAAACAAGCCAACAACTGATATACTGATAAACTGCCAGTCACGGGTACTGTACAATGCATATGAAATCAATACAACTCCTGTTAGATATAACAAACTTATTCACATATGGATTTGTATTATGGAGCACTCAGTGACAGGGAATTAGTGGCAGTGGATTTTGGACTTTGCAGAGAAAAAAAAAAACAAACCAGCAATATAGGTTTATTATTTTATATGTATTCTGCTCTTAACAAAAATCTCTGCAGCTTTTGGTAAGAACTGAATGACTGTGGAGCATGTCTTTAAAGTCCACTTTTAAAATTCCTTGTACTGTATGTGATCAATCTGCATTGCCAAGGATAATGTAAATGTTCCTTCCTGTCTTAGTTACATTTTACGCCCATTTTACAGAAGTGTGAATGAAAACTCAGTGCAAAATTTAGGTGTCTGCAGTACAGCTGCCTAGATTTAGCTGCCTGCCTTAATTCACTTTACAGTCAGTGGAGATAAAATGTCATTTGTAAGATGTGCTTGATCCAAAACACAGTGGCTGCATCCAAACCTACAAACTCCTGTTTCTCTCCATTGACAGGAAAAGTGGGTCTGGTTGATCGGTTCACATGTGCATACACTGTAGATAAACAAAACCCAAAGGTGAAGTTCTCGGCCATTCTCCGCATTGGCTCAGCTTTGTCAGTGGAGCTCACAGGACAAATTGTCTGATTTTACATGACCCATTTAGTTTTAATAATTTCCCATTCAGACAGCATTCTCGCTTGCCAAAATAGAATTTTTCATGAATTACTTAATCAGTAATCAGTACTTACTGACTGGCAGCTTCAGTGAAGGCTGACTGATAGGAAGATGTTCATGGTTTGTAATACAGGCCTAATATAAACTTGGAGGGACTCGCTATATTTCATCCTATTGTTATCGGCCTTCTCCAGCCACTTACACGCCTTTTTTCCCAGGTGCCTTTTATTATCTTGTTGAAAAACTGTGGGAAGTGAGACACTTGAACATTTGAAGGATTCACAACAAGTATTTACTCTCTCCTTTTCTAACAAGTCAGAATAACCAAACAATACTAGAAATTGAGTCACTGCAAGCCAGTAAGAGTAGCTTACTGCCAGAAAGCTACCTAGGTCTTAATTAAACAGCAAGTCAGTCTCCCTGAGACAAATACAGGTTGGCAAGAATTGGGAAGCAGAAACTCAAATATATAATTAAATATTTTTCTGTTTCCTTCTTTAATGTGTATTAGGGTTTTTTAAGAATCACTGCTGAAGACAATGTTTTGAAATAAGTGTCTAGCTGTAAACATCTGACTGTGTTGAGGCAGTCACATATAAGTTTGGGGAAATAATGTATGTCTTAATTACCTTAAAGATTTGTCTGTTAATTGTGATGTGGGATGCTGGGCTGGCTTTCAAGTTATATTCTTCACAAATTGTGTTGCAAATGAATAAAAATACTGGAAGAAAAGGGAAGAATTGCTATTGTCTAACCACAACAGTCTAGGCAGGCTGCCATAAGAGTATTACTGAAGCTCTAATTCAAAAATTAGTCTCAGCTACAAATGTATTAGTTTAGCCAACTCCTCTAGTTGGCAAAATGTCTTAAATTTCCTTTGATACATGCTGTTGTTTGGGCTGTTAACGTAATACATCATTAGATAGTTTAGGAACTGCTTGTCCGTAAGTTAACATGTTCAATATCAACTTGTTAATTAGATTAATTTGGTTCGGTTTTTTGTTAGAAATAGCTTAACCCTTATATGACTTTATAATTTTATTTCATTACAGTTACAGATATAACAGTGATTACAATGGTAGTGTATCCAAATCTCAGAAAACACTGTAAATGTCTTGCAGGCAAAGTACAAAAAAGGTCTTTTTCCAGGGCTTCAGTGAGAGGGACCAGTATTTTCTCATGGGCAAGGAAAATTCATCTTACGTCTTTCTCATGCATAGGTCCAGAAAAATGCTGTACATTTACTGTGACTCTCTTCCGACAGGTTTTACATGGCTGCTGATTTGGCTTGTCAGGGGACTGGACCATAGGTGTCTTCTTTTACAGCTCTAGGTGCTCCCAGGTAACCTAAACACATTTCAGACAGCTAAATACATGCACTAGACAGCTAAATGCATGCTAGTACTGTTCTCACGTACAAGTTCACCTAGCAAGATCAAAAATCATAAACATTTTCAGCCTTTGTAGCCGAGGTTCTCACTGAAACCCACCCCTCTTTACAATCCATAATCTTCCATGGATGGTCTCAAATGGAGCCACCAGTTTAAGTTCTAGGGCAAACCAGTTTGCTCTCCCAATTTCTTTAACTCCTCAACTCCTGTTGCCTTTCAGAAGTCTCCAGGGGTGTCCGTAAGCAGTCAGAGGAGGCTGAAGGGGGAAGAGACAGGGGTATGCAAGACAGAGCCAATTTCTTTTCTCCAGGTGTGCTGGATATCTCAGCACAGGGAGAGCTGTTTTGATCGGCCACCTCTCCTTCCCTGTCCCTCCTGTCTCCTACTTGCTTGAATAGGTCATTACAAAAATAATGACAAGATTGCTTTGATCATGTTTTCCCACAGATCCTTTTAACAGTTGTCCCACAGGACAACTGAACAGTCAGGAATCCCTGGAAGGCTGTTGGAGAGAGACTTGAGGGCTCATCAAGCCATAACTCCAGGCACAGAGTTGAAAATGCCCTTGTGTGGATCCATTCAAAAGCCATTCACTAGACCACAGGCACATGCTCGCTTCAAGAGCGCTTGGCTTCCCCGCACTGGCAGATGTAGAAGACAACATCCCTCCCTAGCCTCTGGCTTATGCCACCAGACTTGCTGGAGTCAGCCCTCCCTGCTCTACCGCTGCCCAAATGGAAAGGATAAAGCCACCTCGACTTGTCCGTAGCCTTATTACCTCTGCTGGTGTTAGTCTGGCTGTACCTGACTACCTCTACCAGGAGGAAACGTTATCCTTAACAAAACCAGAGAAACCTATCTAGTCTCTGAGCAAACCTACACCATCCCTTGTACAGTGGAGACTCTCGCCTGAACCCCAGATCGGACACAATTTTCTCTCCCAGGCATCTGCCTTGCTGTTTCTGTTCAACAGCTGCAGTGGTCTCATTCAGCAGGAAAAATCAGGCACATTTAAAACAAAACAAAAGCCAGAACACAACACAAACAAACCAAATTAAAGAAAATGTTTTAAAGCATTTCATTACTCACAAGACGTTGTGAGATGGTTTTATGTTTAAAATGGTAATATTATTTCTGGCAATCGGTCTCATACTATTCTTTTGTTGATTTTTCCAACCTCCCAAGAAATTGGAATGAAAATATTTTAGTGGGTTTACTATCCCTGGGAAAAGCTTGACAACATGGATCCAGGTTTATGCTGAAAACTCAAAATATTTGGCATGTGGTTTTGTATTTTCCCGTCATCAAAGACATTATGTGGGGCTAAGGTCCGTTCACATGGAGGCAGCGAGAGATACTAACAATGTACTTAAAACAAAAGGCGACCTTGTATATATGTGTGCACATACATGCAAATATCTCTTTTTGCAAATGATAATGTAATCATATGAGAAAGTCATTATTGTTACATTACGGTCGCTTGCTCATGTGAAAGCTGAGTGGACACTGTAGGGATGTATACTCCATAGAAACGTGTATATATACATATATCACAGTTCTGTGGTGGTTCTGTGAGCAGGGGGATCAATGAAGCCTGGTTTTCTATGGATTGATGTCTTGAGGTTGAGGCCCTATCTGGATTTTCTAAGATCTCATACAAAACGCTGCACTTTTTACCTCAGTGAAGCATTAACCGCAGCTCTTAACTGGCTGCTTATTTTCAGAATACTTTTAAGGACTTAATAGTTTTTGGACTTCAATACCTCTGTCAAACGTGCTCAATGAGCTTAAGTGTTTGAAGATTCACAGAGAGGTCTCAGATGTACAAAGAGGCAGCACAGTGTCTTCAACCCAGTTTCTACAAAATCGGGCTAAAGCATCCTCACACTTATACATATGAAGAAGAAACATAAAATATGAGTTAAAACAGCAAACATGAATTTAAACATAAATACAAAATTTAAGAGCTAAGGAAGAAAAGATAAATATGCAGATTAACCATCAATCACACAGGGGAGATTTTCTATTGACTTTCAGTGAGAATTTAACACCTAATTGCAATTTGTCTCTTTCAAAATCTCCTACACAATCTCTTCTGCATATGTAAAGCTTCTCACATTGGACATTTTAGAAAAAAAATCACGCGTACACCCACGTGCGTGGGGGTAAATGAACTTGAATTTTGGTTGCAGCTGTCAGGAAAACTTCCTGATTTCACCTGTCCATTTACGTGTTTCTTTTTTAATTTTTAATTAAAAGATATTGATTGGTCATTGTTGAGATTTCTGTGTTTAGTTAAAAAAAAAAAGAAATAACGAACAAACTCCACTGAGGGTCTTATTGGCTTTGGAGTTTAATTTTGTCCTGTAAAAGAAAGAGCAATAGCTCAATGACAACATTGTTTTGACAGAAAAGGCCGGACATGAGAGCTTTAAGAGTTTTAATTTCCCTGAGGGGTCATAAGGTCCCCTGCTTCCAAGTGTGTTAAAAAGGCAAATCAAACCGAGGAGTTGGGTCAGGTTCATTAGCTCTGGCAAATCACAATAACCACAGCAAACGCATTCTTCCTTGGGTTTGTATGAAAGAAAAAGTTTTGCCATGCACTAAACAATGCTTTTGGCTGTATTTACGTTAGTTTTGCCCTTGTCATCATGGCCCAGTGATTCTTAAAAAGGACCAAACGACTAAAGGAAATGCAAAAAAAGAGATCCATTTAGGATTGCAAACACCTCCCTGCACACACGCCCTCCCACCCATCCTCTGACCAGTGCCCCCAGTTCTGGTTCAAACAACAGCAGCAGCAAACCCAGCGGCTCAGGATGCTCCCGAGCTCTCTCATTTTTGAGCGTTGAAGAGTCAATAACGGGGATTGTGTCCCGATTCCCTGGATGTATCGCTGGCAGGACATGGGCTGAGCGGCCATTTGAAGATGCCTCGAGTTTTGAAGGCTGGAAGAGGAGCTGGGGGCAGAGGGGCTGGATGCTGTTAGCACAACACAGAGGGGGAAAGGGTCAGATGCTAAAGAGGTTCACAGGCCGTCAAGAGAAAACTGGGGGTTGAATTAATAGAGGCAGCTTCAGCCTTTCCAGCTATGAGTCACCCAAATCATGAAACTACTTGAAATATTTCACCTACTCATACATCTCCTTTATCTCTCACCTCTTCCCTCTTTTTTGTAGTTATTCCCTTGTTCTGCTGTCTTTCAAGTCACACCCTGCGCTGATCCCCTGCTTCACCGTGCCCCGTTCCCATTTTGATATCTTTCCATTGCTGAGCGTACGTTACATTTTGCAGGCCTTTCACATCTCGGAAATGCTGTGAGCAGTGATTCTGAGCTTAAGGCACTGAATATTTGGTCTATGTGATGACACGTTACTAAACCAGCCGGAAATTTTTCTTTCAAAAAAAAAGACTTGAGAAACTACATTGATGACTTAAAAAAAAAAAAAAGTACGCATGACCCACATACATGCCCCTGATGTATATGGCTCTGATAATCAATTTATGCTATTTATATCCGCAGTAAGTTGGCGATATCCAACATGTAAAATGCAACTTAGATCCCACTCTTCGATCAGGTGGAAGGGAGGTGAAAACTCAAAAGCCTAAAGCCAGTTATTCAGACAAAAAAACAGTCTCTAGCAGCTCTGAGGGTGAACAGACGGGTTTTGTTTTGAAGTTGGATGAATTGATGATGACTTTCCAAAGCAGAAGAAGGTGAGAGGTGCCCAGACTTCTGCAGTGCACGTCTCCAGCCCACAACGCGGTGCTGGGATGGTCACCTGCCACACTGTCACTGTGGGTGAAGCAATGAGGGGCACCCATGCCCCTTCTTGGCACTGGGGATTGTGCCCCAAAACTCCTCTGAAAAGCAGCAGGATGGAGCAAAGCCTTCCCCCAGCCAGAAATAAAAATCTGCCAGGCAAGACTACCCCATGTCAGGGGCCTGAGAGCTGGCAGGGTCTCAGAGCATGACAGGGACACTTTGTGATTCATATGCATTAGGTCGGAGTAACATTTGGCAAAGTAAAGTTTGCAGGATATGATTCTTCTGAGAGCACGGGACAAGTCCTGCGGAAGGGGACCTCCATTGTGGTTCATTCAGATGTGGTACGGGGAGATGGGCAGCGCAGAGCTCGCCTGCTCCTGCATAGGAGAAGAGGTGTTATGAAGAAAAAAATGCTTGCTTGCATTCTGAAGAGATGGGAAGAAGAAAATCGACTCAGTTTCTGAAAGGGTAGAAAAGCATCACTCCCCCGTCCCTACTCTGTCAGGACCGCCTGGGGAAGGGGAAGTGATGTTTAGCCGGTTGTACAGCGGGTGTTGTTGCTTTGGAAAAATACTTGCTATTTTTGGAACGCCTCCTGCCAGGTCAGGGAGAGCAAATATTCAAAAAGGACTTCTGCAAGCAGCTGGCTCAGGATCGCTGCCTGTCGATGGCTTCCTCACATCTGGCTCCTGCACGCCAGTTTTATCTGCACTACCTGTCTACACTTCATGCAGGGAAATCCAAAGTGGCACCTATCGACTATTCCAACAGAGCCAAGAACTCCTAATACTTTAAGTCCAAAATGAGTGTTTCTTATGCTTTGTCAAGAAATATCTGATTCCAGACAATTCTTTTTTTTCAATGATCTACTTAAAAACTGGTATGAAAGGCACACAGGCATGAAACAACTTGTATTGTTTCTACTGCATTTCTTCTGATTGTGCTACACCATGAAAGAAAAACAAACACATTCAAAAAAAGCAGACACTCCCAGGCCCCACATCTGCAAAGTTGCAATAAACTTGCTTAGGTCTCCAGACTCCATCCTGTACCCATTTAAACATACATGTTCCTATATTTATATGAAGTCTCTTGCAAGTGAGTGAACAAAACCTTGTCCAGACTCTGGGAAGTATACGCAAACTTAGATTTCTTGGTAGAAGAACTGGAGAGAGTATCTCCTTGGTTTTGCTTTATGTCGGACCAAATTAAAAGTGTTTAATCTGGAGAACTGGAGGTTCCCCAGTGCCTGCACATGGTCAGTGGATCTGACATCCTTTTTGTGTTACAGCGAGGGGCAGGAAATCCGCAGTCTGCCAGTGGCCAAATCTGCCGAGAACAGGGACCCCCTTCCTGCAGAGCCCTGCTCTCCCTTCAGTGACAGTTCACTGAAAGCAAGATACTCTGAACACACCATTTTGAGCGCGACACACTGGGTTTTTCAGGTTTGTTTGTTTGTTTGTTTTTAATGAAACTCTTTTGCCAAATACTTCCTGACCAGATCTAGTTTTGCTCTCCCCGAGTCCGCCTTTCCTGCGAGGAAAAAGAACAGGTATCGCACTCATTCACCAACCTAAACCTTCTGCGACTTCACAAAAAAAAAGTAACCTAAGGTTTAATTTTAAACAATTCCTATCATGATCTTCCCCAAAACTGGAATGATCCAAATTAGAAATAGAAAGACCTAACTACTATCTACTCCATTTTCCTGACAATTGTTAGTCCAAATTATGTCATCCGGCAGCTGATTATTTTTAAACGCACTGCGGAGCGTATTTATTTCTCTTTCAACATTGTTCACGAGTTATACTTACCTTGCTCACTTAATAAACAAACAAGACATTCTGAGCAGTGGCGTAATTTTACCCTTTCTTAACATAATCAAATCACTTCTGGTTATACCCCAGTCTGTCACATTAAGTCACACTTTATTGAGTTGTCTTACTGCTGTTTGTATTGTAGCAGCGCCTAAAGACTTGGACAAAGAAGCTGGTCCTTTTGTGAAGCCGATACACTAAGGATCCATTATTCTTTTGGGTGCAAGATACACCTTTCCTCATAATTACATCCTGAGCTGTGACAAAGTGGCTGCCAGGCAACACAGCTGTCAAAACCACATTGCAGGGCAGTTGGAGAAGCACAAATCAAGTGAAATAACAGAAATGCGTGGGACACGAGGCATCGCACAGAACAGTCAGTGCTCTTTGTGTTCCTCATGCCTGATTATGCAGTGTGGCCTTGGCTCAAGCATCTTTATGGCATAATTGCCCACCTGCCCTTGCAAAAGGGCTGGCGTTGATGTTGCCAATTGGGGCTCACAGATCTCCCTGGCGCTTTGGGCTTGAAGGGTTTGCAGCACACTTTTCATCGAAGTTAGGGCTGTCACATTTCTGTCCCTTTTCTGTCTTTTGTGTGAGCAATACGCATCAGGTGATGGGGCCATATCACTCCACTAAAATAGCTGATTTTTTTTTGTGTTTACATTTAACTTTTCAGATTTGGCTCATGTAATGGGCAATGATTGTTGGTACTGGCAGGAAGGAGGTGGCAGAAGAATGTGGCTGGGGCAAAACCTGTCCTTCTCACAAGTACCTCGGTCGGCCTGGTTTGCGCTGATCATGAAGGCACGTGCACAGGATGCAGTTAAGCTGATTTAATGACGGACAGCTGCTGAAAGGAGCAGTTCTGCTTTCCCCCACATCCAGATTTCTGCCCTCCCCAATCCTGTGGTTGTGTGGTCACAAGGTGGATCAATTCAGCTGTCTGGCCAATGGAAAATTCATTATTTTCTGAGGTGTTATTTTTCCACCAGATCGATCAGCTGACTAAAGTCAGACGGTTAACAGATCCCGTGTAAGGGATGCGAAGGGACTAGCCATCCATGGGTTGTAGGCAGGATCACCTTTTCGCAGCAGCCTGCTGTCAGGCCAGCATAGCTGAAAGGCCAGGCTACTGCTGCTGCCTTCAGGTGACAGATAACCCAATGTCACACTGACACTGGAAAGGGGCCATTCTGCATCTTGGCACCCTGACACAGCTTGGGCTCATCTGCCACCCTCCGTCCACTATGGGTACCCCTGCGGTTCCAGAGGAGTTGGTTTACGGAGCACATCAGTGAGGAAAAATGATTACTTTTTTTGCAAGGTTAGTTTCATGGTTAAGCCAGTTCCCTGCGCGGCTGGGTGAACACTAGGGTCAGTTTCTGAAACCAATGGGACGACATTGGGATAGGGCGACAACTTTCCATGACGTGAGATGGGCTTAATTTATAATGTCATTTACCAAGACATTTAGGCACTGGCGAATTCAACCTGGAAGAGCAGGTCAGCCTTATTTGTAGCTCTGAGGCAGAAGATACATATGTATGTCAGGAGAGCCCCACCTTGCATTCAGCTCTCTGATCTAAAGAGATGAGAATAGGGGCTGGCAGAAAGGAAGCAACACCTGTACCACTGAGGTAGAAAAGGCAGACTCCACAGATTAAGTAAAGCCCCCATAATTCAAGGAACTGAATTCTAGACAAGTGCCTTGAATACATCTTTCTTCCTTATACAAAGAGTGAAGGAACTGGTTTCTGGCATTGAGGGTTCCCTTCCAGGGATTGCCTGAATGACTGGGAGCAAGTTTTTCACCTGGGATGAACTGCTCAGTTTCTCTAGTATCAATGCTGAGATGGAGGACAAAACACCTCACTGAGTCAAGAATCCACTGGGAAGGGAGCAGGGAAGCGCTTTGCCCCTTACAGCCCTGGGGACGACTGGGTGACTCGGGCAGGCGGGGACCCTGGGGGTCCTCCAGCCCCGGCAGGCTCAGCTCAGGGCTTCCTCCAGCCCGGCCTTGGCAACCTCCAGGAGCGACCAGAGATCGCCCAGCCCCTAGAGAAGCTCGAACCCCTCTGGCCTCAGCTGTGACCCGCCGCCTCTCCCCGGTGTAGCCCCCGCCCCGTGTCCCCGGGGTCTGTGCTGGCCGCAGGCCACCGGGAGACCTGGGGACACGGCCCGGGCGGCCGTCCCCGAGCGCAAAGGAGTTAACAGGACTTTCTGCCTCTTCCCGCCCGCGCCTCCTCCACCCTCCTCATTACCTGCGCTTTATCGCTGCCGGAGCCGCGGCGAGGGGCGGGAGGGGCGGCGGGGCCCTTCCTGCCCGCCCGGCGGGGCCGCGGCGTGCGGGGGCCGGTGTGCGAGGGGAGCGCG
>VYZM01016283.1:673772-714440 GCA_013398915.1 Dromas ardeola | reverse complement strand
GGCCACCGGGCAAGAGGCAGGGAGGGAGGGAAGGCGATGGGGCGGCTCCGAGCCCGGCGGCACCTCGGCGGCCAGCGGGCGAGGGTGCCCGCAGGCCGGCCCCGGGCTCGGCCCGCCTCTGCCAGCTCCGGTGAAAAATGAAATATCAGTCTGGGGTGAGTGCGCGCCCCCGTCCCCATCTCCTTGTTCCTCCCGTAGCTCTTCTCTTCCCTCCTTACCCCTCCTGCGTGGCAGAACTTGCGTGGGCCGATGGATACGCTCATCTGGCAGGGGTGCTCGGACGCTTGTGCAAGCGCGTGTTAACGCAGTGAACTTCAACGTGGACTCGAGGTTTTGAAGCTAGATGGCCTTTCTGGACACACTCTGCCCCCAAGTCTCGCATGCCTCCAGAGACTGAGGCCGTGGGGTCAGGTGGGCATGGCGGAAATCCCGAGCCAAATTTCACTCAAGTTGACTCATTTTTAGAAAGGCTGATGGTATAGCGGGGCTTTGGTAGGAAGCATCATCTTGGCGAAGCACCGTGTGACACCACCGCAGCTGGGAACCGCAGTGGTGAGCGGCCGCTCCTGCCTTTGATGTCTCCCAGTTGTGACTGGAGCCATATCACGGGCATGAGCTTGCCATCAAACCTTACTTGCAGGCCAAAACGGGACTGAAACCCACCATCTGAGTAGCTGAAATGAAGGGGTTGGGTTTACCTACATGGGGTTGGGTTTGTCTACGTGGGGAATCAAACGAGCTGCCGTGTGGTTTTGGTGCACTGATAAATGCCTGTGCAAGGAGAAGTCAGCATGGTGTGTATTTGTACCCACATCAACTTTGCAGTACTTTACCCATGTAAATAAATGCTTTCTCTCCACGGGGAAGTTATGAAATATAGTAGGGTGTGAATTTAAAACCAAACTTCCTGGGTGAGTGCTTTGTTCTTAGAAGAACATGCAAGGAAGATAAATAGAATTAAGGTAGTATATAAATTTACAGCAGGGTAGCTATTTCTGAGTAATATTTTGATTCAGATTCCTGTTCTAGATTAATTTCTTTCCTCAAGTGAGTTTAACCCACAGAATGAAGACTAGTCTGTATGGAGATGCCTAATGATTTTTATTATTCAGGTGAAATTGTAATCCACTTGACAAGTGTCCATATGAACACAGAGCTAAGGGGATTCATATCATTTTTAATAGCCAAGTATTGCTCTGCCCTAACAGGCTGTTTACGATAGATATCTATCTTCCAGTGAAGATGAGACCTTTTCTGAATTGAGTTTAGTTTATTCCACTTTAAAATCATACTACCTGAGAAGTGGAGTAAGTGTGCATTGAGGAGGTAAGAATCAGTGGCAGGAACCACTGCTGGTAATGGTGTTGGTTTGTGGGCAGGTCTGAAATACTGTTCTAGCACAACAAATTCATGATGCTTCAGGGAGACACCATGCAGAGTAGGCTCGGGTTTATCCTCATGGTTATTGGTCACCGCTACTGAAAGCATTTGACAAGTGAGTGGTACAAACATTTACTCTGTAGATGCTTGAAGTGGGTGAGTTAACAGCCTGATGAGAAGCCTGGGTAGCTCCTGGGTCGTGCAGCTCCTCAGCTGTGCCTGATGAAGCCTTGGTCCCATCTTGCTTCATACAGTCCCAGCTGAGGCTCTGCCTGTCTTTGCTGATGTGCCGCGTTATGGACCAGCAAACACAGCACGACAGATTTAGTGGTGGTGTCATCTGTGGCTTCACTTTCCAGTACCTGGTGGGTCATCTTGCAAAGTTTTCCTTGAACTGTCTAACCTGGTAGGAAGGAGGCTGGTGGGAGGATGGTGAGTTTGTCAGTCAGTCTGGAGTCAGCCCAGCAGATCTTGGATCAGTGGGCAATGCTGTGTGGAGATGCTGTATGGTTTCAGCAGGACCTTCTGGCCGGTGGCTTGGTCCCGTGTGGAGAACAGGACTGCTGTGCTCTGCCATCTCTGGATTTGCAGGGATTCTCCTGCAGCTAGAATTATTCATCAGCGCAGGTGTCTAGTGGGTGTTCTGAGGCGCAGGTAGTGCTAGGAGTCCAGAAGTGATGTTAATGTCACTTGTTCCCTTTGGAAACAAAGCAGACACTTGGGGTGCATGGAGGGTCTCTCCCACACATGCGATTCTCCAGGGAGCAGCCTGGCTTTGTTAGTAGTGTTGATTTCTGTCCTTTTCCCCCCAGAAATGGAATTTTAGGGGCACAACACTTTTCACATATTTCTATTTAATGTGGAGAATAACTTCAACCCTGAAAATGACAGTATTTGGTAGACGGAACGAATATGTTAGAATAATAAAATTGTTTTTTTTTTACTGCTTTCCTTTTTAAACATGGCTCTTAAATTAAAAACCCCTTAAAATAAGGTTGAAGGAAGGTTGAGTAACACAAATATGAAACAAAGATTCCTTTTTTTTTTTTTTTACCTCAACAAAATATTTTGAGTTAATACAAAGTTAATTTTTGGAGGGCTTTATTTGCTTATGAAATCTCCATTCCCTCTATCCTTTTGAAAAAAAAAATTTAGTCTGATCTTCCTCTCCAGTGACTTTTTCTTTGTGCTTTTTTGTTTGTTCAAACGCCAAGCTGAGAGTCTTATTTGTCCAGCTGGTTTCGGCAGGAATGTTGCTCACTTAGGTGAGCTGTTTTCAAGTAAATGCTGACCAGCTGAAATTCTGGCTCGTTTAATTTCCTAGAAAAATATTATGACCCCTAAGCAGGGGGTCTGCCTCTGATGCTGACTTGCTGAGGGACCGCCTGCGGTGCAGTTTGCTTCCTCATCTATAAAGCAGGGGTAATCTGCATGCGTGCATGCTTGGGGACTATGGATAATAAAATATAATGGAAGTGTTAAGGGTGCTATAATTGTTTTAAGGATGTACTACGCTGCATGCTGTTCGAGTACTTCCTGTGGTGCGGGAAGTGGGGGGAGGAAAGCATTGCATGGTAGAAGGTAGTATACAAAAAATGGAATACATTTTGCAAAACAGTGTGGGGTAGAATAATTTTTTTTAGATCTTTTTGGGCTTCTCACTCCTTGGCCCTTGGCACTAGACTGTTTGATAACAGATAAAACTAACCTCCGCTTCCTTTGCTAGGGAAGCCCAATGCTTTTTTTTTTTAAAGCTACTGAACTTTGAACTGGACGTTGGCCTTGTCCCTGACGGTGTTTTTTCTTAAATTACGTTTTAGGGCAGGTGCAGCACAGATGTCTGAGATGGCACTGGAGGTTGCACAGTGAGCGGCGAGGTGTGGGTTTTACTCCTCAGCCTCTGCATGTTGCTTCTTTGTTTCTGCTGGGTAAAACAGCAGAAAATGACCCAACCTTTTGCTGTGGTAGTTTTGTGTGTTTGTCTTGTGTGTGTGTATATCAGAGCTTGTGCAAGGGCAGAGGAGGGAGGGATCTGTTGTGGTGCGTCACTGTGCCCTGTGGAACCATTTTCCCTCTGCCATGTGCTTTCTCAGAATCTTTGGAAAGTGGGACCCTTCTGTTTCTTAGTTTGCCTTCTTGAGGTATGTGTTAACCATACATGTAGTAAGCATGAGTATTTTGGTCATGAAGTGTCTTTGCTGTTCTTCCTGGTGCTTGCCAAAGATGTCTTCCTCTCCTCCCCTTTCTCTTGTCATTAGCGATGAAATACGGGTCTCTGCTTCTGTAAGCACCAGGAACGCCAGTGGTGAGGTCCTGCAGGCACATCCGTGTAGCAGTCACTCCGTCATGCCAAAAATCCTTTTCACAAGACTCCATTGGACTCTTAATGGAGCTAATGCTGCTCCTGAGTGCCTCCTGGGAGAGCAGGGAAGCACTCAGAAGTCAGAGGAGGAATTACCTTGCGCGCATGCACGCACGCGCGCACAATTTTAAGGTTTGCATTTACACACAAGCAAAATACTGTTGTTATACATGAGCATGGATGTTGCTCTTGTCACAGTTGTGGAGCTGGAAAACCTTTTGGATGTCACGGTGTCAAATCCTATTACTCTGATATTGTGAAAGATCTTGCTGGCCTGTACAAACCTTCGCCATGGGACATGCCTTTTGGCTTGCTGGAAGTTGAAGAGATACCATGACTATTTTCTTTTCTGAGACCCTGTAATGACTTTTGTGAGGTTCCTAGAGGTCTTCGGCCAGGCAATTGTTCTCTGACTGTCTTCACCTTAGCTCTGTTTTCAGTGACAACTTTGCTGTGTGTGTATATGTCAGGATGTAAACTGACTGTAGGGTTACAGGTTGAAAATAAACCACAGAGTTAGGGTTTACATGAGTTTACATGAGTTAAGGTAAGACCAGAGAAGTTCATGGAAGAGGAATGTATTGAACATACATAATCCTCATCAGGCACAGAAGGTTCCCGAGCTGAAAATAGCTGGAGGGTTGGAGCGTATTAGAGATATCTATCATATATTCTGGCACTGGCAGTTGTCGTGCAGTTGGAGAAAACTCTTCTTTGGCAGGGGAAAAAAAATCAAATTATATGCAATCTGTTTTGATTAAATGAAGTATCCAAACCTCTCAAACCTATATTTTGCTACTTTTTTATTCATCTCTTTTAAGAAGCTTATGTCATTCAAGTTACTTTCCTCTAATCAATTCATTCCATGATTGGGAAAATCATGGTGTTGTAGATGAAGTTTTGCCAGGAGATTAGAAATTCCCTGCTGGAAATACGCAGAATTTCCAGTACTTCTTTCCATGGCTACATTATGTTGGTGTTTGATAGTTGCACTTTGATTGAGCCAAGCGTATAGATCTACCTTGTACTCAGGTGGTCTTCACCAATGACTGGCACTTATAGCAGTCCACATTCTTGTTGGCAGCTCCTCATCTTGGTAGTGCCTGGGTGACCTTGTCTTTCATGCTGCTGAAGTTCATTCTTTTCCTAATATTCCAGTCCTCAAAGTCAGCCAATCTTCCTGTACACCATTCTGTTGCCATTTGTTTTCACAATGCCTCCCATTTTGTGCTATCAGCACACTTCATTAACACCTTTATGCTCATTTGACCAGTGCTGTTAACGAGAGGAGGAGAAAAAAATCAGGAGAACAATTGCTCTGGTACCTATGTATATGTATATAGAGGCTTTAATTTTGGAGTTCTTCCTGCATTAAAAAGATGCAGTGTTGTGGTGTGTAGGTGCTGTACTGGTTGAAATCAGTGCACAAAAATACTGTACTAGCTCAGTGAATCGAAAGTTTTACTGTCAGAAGTATTATCGAAGTAAGCTGATTGATATTGGTGACATTTTGCTTTAAAGCCTGCCGTAGAGGTTTTACTCAGTAACTTAATACTCCCGTCACTTTGTCAGTTATTATGTGACTAAAAATAGTCTCGGTAAGTAGTCTTGAATTTTTCCTATTGTAATCAAGCTTATTATGTATTCCTGCTAAATGTATTTGATTAAGATAATTGTCTTTCACAGTATCCTTTAACGTGTCAGGTCTGTGACTGGTGACATGTGAAATGTTGAGTAATGAGTAAAATAGCTTAGCGGCAGTGACCACAGTAGCTGATGGGGAATTTCAGTGTCTCTTGTGTTTATTTGCGTAGTAATTTGTTTCATAGTCAGTGTTCAGTGAATTACTAAATTGAGAATACTTCTTAATTAGCCCATGTGTTATGACATCTGAGAAATTATGCCTGGGTTTGATTAACTACAGTTGGGTGAAATGGAAGGCAAACCCACTCTTCTGCCCCAGGAAGTAACCTGGTAAGTTTTGCAGAACGCAAAGTTATTTTTCTCCCTGAGGCGGGGGATTAGTCTGGTTGCCAGGATGATGCCCAGTGCCTGTGGTCTTGCTCTGGCACTGGGTGTGAGGCTGGCAGTGCCTGGGCTGACATCTCAGCTGCTTTCTAGCATCCCCAGGACGGGCCAGGTGCAGCACTAGTGCATGGGGAAGAGGTGCCATCATGTGGCTCGTGCTTATGGAAGGTGCATAAAACTGACATCGACCCTTTGACACGGAAGAAAATGCGGCAGCTTGCTTTAAGCTGTGGGACAGGTTCTCAGTTTTCTTTCTCTGTTTTGGCCAGAGCATATCCTGGTAAGTTCCTCTTTGACACACAGTCAGCTGCTATGAAACATGGTCTTGTCCTTCACCCCTTGCCCACACTGCAAATGAAGCTCAAGCTGAAACCACCTTGAGTTAATTTTGCCTATGCTCAGTTTTTAAGTGCTGCTTTTCTTGTGTCAGTAATAACACCTTCAGTTAGGGACTCTGAAAGAAAACATTGATCAGCCCTGCGTGTTTTTGTAATTCTGGTTGAAGAAGGATCTCACTACTTTCACTTTTGGTTTTGTTTCTGAGGGAGGTAGCCTGCAGATCCTCAGATGATGCGCTGCTGCACGTGGCTTGGAAACCTATCAAGGAAATATACGTAGGAAATAAGATCAACTCAATTGGAATTAAAAGGAATGTATTTGAGCATTTGCCAGACTTCTACTAGTGGTACATCTTGAGGAAAGACTCAATTTAAATGTGAGCTGATTGTCCCCTTAGTTGTATATTTAAAGGGAAATGGACAAAGTTCACTTTGTGGAATTGTATACTTTAATTTGCTTGGTTGCAAACCTGCATTATTGGTTAATTCACGCTACATTTCCCAGCTGCCAGGATGAATGAACGAGCGCTGCACTGTACAATTATGACAAACTCCGTTAAGGTTTGTATTCAGCTGTTGTTACTCGTGTGGCCCCAGTGGTTTGAATTCCTTTTGCGCCGTGAGGAAATTGCAAAACAAGCTGTGCCTTTTTATGCTGATGAAAACGCTGAAAATAGATGGTGATAGCTTTTTAAAAGTGTGTGGGAGAGGAAGGCAGAACATGCCATCTTTTTACCCTAATTCATGGATAGTTATTGTAATAAAACAGATGTTTTATGCTTAATATATAACAATTAAAGTAATATTTCACATAGAGGAAAGGAAGTTGCTTGTTCTTTATATTTATACTATGTAACTTTACACTTACACTCTATAACTTTGTATTTATACTATATAACTTGCTTATTCAGTTATAGCTGAAGTGCTCCTGTCCAGCCATGGTTTCTGACCTCTCCCCAGGTGGGTGCCGGGTGTAACAGCCAGCGTACGAAGCGATGGGGTTCAGTACACTGACTTTGGGTCTGTCTCTGCTGAACTGCTTAAGACCCCAGATGGGTCTCACCACGTTCCTGTGCCTGATCGCCAGACACCCAGGTGGCCGTAGATCTGGTCCCAAAGTCATCTCCTTGGGATGCAAGCCACCTTCTAGTAGGGGTTCATATTAATGCTTAGAAAAAGAGCCTTAGCGTTAGTTGAGGGTCAGTATGGTCCTATAGGACTGAAAATAAAATGGGACACCTTTTAACTCTGGACAGTGTGAGAGCGCTCCGTTCTTCTGGACTCCCTCAGGTCTGGCTTTGCTGGGCCGTCCATGTGTTTCTCTGTTCTTTGTGCACAAACTCCGAAACCTCTTTTTCCTCAAATCAGGCTGCTTTACAGATCCCATAGGGTCTATATGCATAGATCCATTTCAGTGCATTTTAGGTTGCTTTCTAGTATCTGCTGTATAAACTTTATCCATATGACACCTTTTGATTTAAACATTTTTCATTATATCTGTGCTTTTGGCAAAAGTTTAAGGATAAAGATCAAGTCATTGGGGGTGTAAAGTTAAAAACCATGGAAACAGGATCTGAATTTTTCCAAGTTGCAGGTGTAAAAGGCAGTAGCTATTCATAATTGTCACGGTGTCTTTTATCTTACGTTAACTTATGGTTTCATTTGGGTTAGTCTGACCTTGTAAAGTGTTCTACATATGGCTGTTGTATTAAGCTAAGGTCAATTATTAATATTTAAATGCTATATTATACATTTTATTCTGATGAATTCCTTTTTCATAAGATATTTTCCTGGAGAGGACACAGCAGGCTAACTGATTAAAACTCAATATACTTTTTATAGTGCAAAAAGAAAATATTCTGCTGATTGAGGGGAAAAAACCTCTTCAGATTCTATATAAATACCAGTAGAGCTGTATTCATAGCATCAGTAATCATTTTTTGCCTTCAGTTTTGGAACTGAATTAACCCATTAGAACTTAAAATGATGGATGATTTTTAGTGTGCCTTTTTTGAAATACCGATTGTGATGATTGCAATTTTCTTTTTTTTTTTTTTCCTTGATGTGGAGGGGGTGCCTTTCTTTCCTTGCTTCCTGAACCTCATACCTCAGTATTTATATGTCTGAGACACACATGGGTTACGTGACTTAGAACAGTAGGGAAAGAAATAGTTCAGAGGCTCTGCAGCAGTCTTATTGCTTCATTATGGAGTGGGTTCTATATGTGTGTGCTTTATTGTGAACCGCTGGTAGCTTCTCCTGCAGCTGGCCCTTCTGAGCATCTCTGCAGGTCATGTGTCAGCATCATCACTGGGACTGTGGAACAAGCAGCACCAAGTCATGGGCTGTGGCTGCTTACAGTGATACCACTGGCCAAAGCAATGTACGTCAAACCATGCCCTTTGTGGTACAGTAGACATTATACAGTCTGCAGGTCAGTGCTGGGGAGCAGTAAACCAGAGGAAGTACTGAATTTTGGATTAAGCCTCCCTCACCCCCTGAAAAAAAACACACAAAAACCCACCAAAAAACCCCAAACAACCAATGTCAAAAAAAAAAAAAAAACCAACCTCAACAGAAACTTGAGGTCCACACCATTTGTGAGCATCAAGAATTTATGATTTTGCTTGGGGTAGGGAGGGGGAGGGAGAGCAGGTGTTTGGGTTTTATTTATTTGTGGTTTGGTTTTTTTTTTTAACATGATAAGCATTTAATTGTGGTTGTCTGGCCACTTTCTGGCCAAGAGAGTTAGACTCAGTGATCCTAAAACACTTTGTAATTTCAGATGGATGTGTTAATCATTTTCTGTCATAGACTGCTAGTACATACTGTTAAGCAGATGCTCCGTTTCATCCCACAGGTGAATGCACTTCAGTGATGCATAAATTGATTTTTAAAATATGGAAAGAAGGGGAGAAAAACAATGTGCATGCATGGTTAGCTCTGAAAGTCACAAAGCTGCTGTTTACTGGATGGCTGAAGGAATTAGCTAAAAGAATCCCTTAGATCTGGTCTGGGTCCCAGCTCGTGTACAATCCAGTGCTTTGTTGCGGTTTGTCACTTCTGCAGCGCCCGAAGCCTCTTGGCAGCGAAAGGAAATCTGGGGGTGTGGGCTGTGAGTCTGCTGCTGAATCTGTGTTGCAGGATGAACTGAGATTTGTGGTGTTTGTTAAGGAAGGCCAAACTCATGGGAGATGCAAGTCCTAAAGGAACAAAAGCACAATCTAGTAGTTAGCTGCCAAAGAAGAAAGGTAAGGATTCAACGTACCCCAAGCTTAAGAGTGTTTCGGCTAAAGAAGGATAAACTGCAACATCTGTCCATGGTAGCCCTGAATTGTGCATAGGAATTCTTTAAAGTAGTCTTCCCCAGCATTTTGTTGGAAAAAAAAACTAGCAAAGAACCAAAATATAATAATCCTGCTAGATTAACTGGTATAAACTTTTGAAAACTTAACCAGAATTTATCTTCTGTTCACAAAGAACAGCATGATCATGTCCAAAAATAGAACTCGGTTACTCTAAAAGCTTACACCATACATGCCATCGTAGCGCTATAGTCTGTCAGCTTGAAGAGTGTTTACAAATGATTAAAAGACCTGTTTTCTTTATTCCTTGGTATCCACATGTATGAACGAGATTGATAAAACTGGTCAGCCCGTTAGAGCGTAGTCATTCATAAATAGCGTCTTTGGAATTGTCTTTGACAGCAATTGCTGGAACAAAATACATAAAATGCAAAAATAATAATGGTAGTTAAGTGAATGCCTCTTTATTTATTTTTTTATTATTGTGTTGAAGGATACAAAGAGGAACATTCAGCAGATATTTAATTTCTTGTTTTATCTCATTAAACAGACAGTCCCAAAACAAATGAGTTTCAGATTAGTTTTACCAAAGCTATTTATCTAATTATGGCTTTCACTGCACTTGAATGAATGGCTGCAAATCAATAGGTCTCTTAGGTTGCCAGTGCATGCATTAAAACTGGTAAGTCTCCAAGCTGAATAGCAGGAGTGATCGCTCTTGTTTTTTTCCATTGAGATGACTCTCCTCAGTTCATACAGTGTATGCATGAACTGAGAATTTATCTGAAGCCCTGCTTAAAAAGTCCCATTTTTGAGTTGATCATTTGCAATTCAATGTGGCAATAAATATTTACATTATAGTGGTAGTGGTTTTATTAAAAAAAAGAACCAAACAGTTATTTCAGAGGAAGCTAGTGGAGATAAAAAACATGTTGTAGTGGGTCAAGATGATGGTTTGTCTAGTCCTATATCTATAAGTTTTAAGGTTGATCTAACAGGTAACTGGTTTAGCCGCAAATATAAAGTTTCTTGTGCTTTCAAGAGAGCGTGTGGGCAAATGTTGTATAGTCTGCCTTCCACATTGTTTATTTTCTGGTTTCAAGTAGCCAGAGATACCTTATACTCTGATGCTTGGGGGTTGTTACCGTCAACCATTGTAGTTCTAGCTTTTCATGTTACCCATGTACAAATACAGCCTTTTAATGAATCTGGCTGGTATTTTGGCTTCAGACTCATCTTGGAACTCACATTTACAGAGCTTGTGTGTGGGGTTTGGTGATAATGACTTTACAGGGGAAGGAAAAGTATGTTTTGTTTTGTTCTGTTGTTAATGAAAACATTTCTTTTTAATCAGTTTTGAATATCCCGCCTTTAATTTCAGTGACCCTTCTGTTGTTCCTGTGAGGCAGGGAACTTCAAACTTCTGTACAGTTAGATTTTATATGTTCATTTTTACAGCTGTTTTTTAAAGCAAGCAATTTCAGTTCTCTGGATGGCTCTTTCCATGCTGTAATCACTTTCGTTACCTTGTTTTGAACTCTATCTGGTTCTGCAATGTCCCCTTGAGCTTGTGATGCCTTGTGCTGAATGTAATATTCTAGATGAGACCACACCACTGATTTATGTGAAACATGCAATTTCCTCCCTGTCTCCATCATGTAGGCTTTTCATCCAAGAAATTTGCTATCTTTTTAGAGTTCCTGGTGGTACAGATTAGTTCTTCAATGAAATGTCTTCATAGCCATTCAGGTTGCTTTTTTTTAAGTTGATATAGTTAATTTAAAACCATATAAAGTGTCAGCATTTTTTCCCTTCCAGTGGCCATTACTTTGCATTTGATGTGGATAAACATAATTTAACATGGGGTTGTCTGCTCACCTACCTTGACCAGGTCCATCTGGAGTTGTTTATAGACTTCTGATTGTGACTAACCAAAATAATACAAGCAAAATTTGCTTATCTTGATACTGACATCACAAATATGTTTTATTAAACAGCATTCAGCCTAGGGTATAACATTGGGGCACCTTTGTGTTTTCCTTGTCTTAATGAAATCAGCCTGTTTAATCCTGTTTTGTCCTTCGTTACTTTGCTATTGCTTGATCGTTTATAATATTTTTGTCTCTCCAGTAAAGTCTGCTCTACCTTCTTTAGAGGAGTTTTTTGTGTTAGGGTGCGTCTATATTATCTCTGCTGAAGTTGGAGGTACAACTGTAGAGTATTGCTGTGTAGACGGCCTCTGAAGATTCAAGGAAACCAGTTAATATCATGTTAATCTTGACCTTGCTACAACATACTGTGTCAAAGGCTTTCTGGTTCCTGTAAGAAATATAAGAATATTCAAGTTGCTGTTCAATGGGTGGACAACTGTTTGGAAGGTTCTACACAGACTAGTAACTAAGAACTTTGTCAAATAACCACTGAGCAGGGCTCTGCAAGAGTATCTCTTAGCTCTGCTGCTATCAGTATTTTCTTTAAAAACTACAGTGATGGAGTAGAGATTATGCTTGTTAAGAATTAGCGACCTGTCCAATACATCAAAGAAGAAAGTGTGGGGAAGGGAAGAGAGTGGTTTGTTCTCCCCCCTTGCCCACCCATTTTTCTGCTTGTGCAACTTTATGGCAAAACTGCTACCAGGATCAAAACTATATAACAGGTAAATCATCAAAGATTTTTGAAGAATGGCACGTTACAGACAGCTGTTCTCTAATCTTGTAAAGCTCTTTATTAATAAATAGAGACACAAAATGTCCCTGTAGTGGACTTTTGCATTTAAGCACAAAGTGTAGCTAACAGAGCAGCACTGCTATTAAATAAAAGTTGTGGTCTTATTAAATACAATGCAAACTTACGGTCTTTGAGAATTCATTTATTGTGGCTGTAGAAGAGGACCTTCTTCAGTTGCTTATTAATAGCAAAACATATTACAGGAAAATTTATGGCAGGATGGTGGATAAGGAAATGTTACATTCTTCCATTTTGTAAATAAAAAGAATTCCAAAGAAGCTATCCAGAGACAATAATAATTTATTTTTATAAATCTGAGTTTAAAAACTGTTCCCTGTCATGAAGAGCTAATGGTAAATTTTGTGAGACTTACAAAACTGGAAGCCTGATTTTTTTTTTTTTATTTGAGTTAAGCAAGAAAACAGACTGAATCTTCATCCCTTGCTTTCGCAGTTCTTGGTGTTATCTGACTTTTAGAAACAAAACTAAACACTGAGGCTCTGTGAGTCATCTTCTTTTCAGCCTGAGCCAACTCCAGTTTCACTATGTGTATGCTTGTTTCTTTATACTGTGACTTTTTCCCTCCAAAGTTAGTCATTGTTATCTCTTGGCACAAGTGGAGAAGTTCAAAACGTCAACAAGCATGAGACACGCTAAAAACATGCAAACAAACCTCTCGTGTAATCTTCCAAACCCCAGAGCGTTCCCATTGCTTTGTTGTTCATGAACCCATCTGATCTTTTGTACATATCCTGGTGGAGGGAGCAGGAAGGTGAATTCCAAGTCAAGGATTTACTGACCAGAAATGGTGTCCTAGAGGTCCCCTCCGGTTAACTTCTGCTGGTGTGTCCAGTGCCCACAACAGACATTATGGCACTGCATAGATAAAAGGCAGCAAATAGATTAGAGGTGAAAAAACTTTTGTTACTCTTTTTGCAAGCTTTGCTTTTTGAAGAAATCTCTGTCTGTGTATCTACCTGCCAACAAGGTGCTGAAACTGTTTAATTTTGCTACAGTTATTTTTGGCACTTGAGAGGTGACCAAATAGGTACGTTATCCCATAGGCTTAGGCTGGTTTAGGTGAAATTGGTGAAGCCCATGTGGTTTGTGGTGATGGTTCCACTGAGACAAGGGCTGGTTTGAAGTCATCTCTAAAAAGCTGGTGTGGGAAAGGACGGAGCAATGAGCAATCAACTGGTTCTTGAAGAAAGTGTATCTCAAAATGAAGGTCTCTTCCAGTAAGTGGCAATTTGCCATCAATCTGCCCTAGTGCTAGAATTTAACTGGTGGCTTGGGTGTCCCTGCTGCAGAATGAGTTACTGAGCTGGAGGGGCTTTTGAGATTGTTGTGGCAAAGGGGCTGGAAGAGTCTGAACAGGTATTGCCTACTTTGGTAGGGCTTCCAGGCTTGGCCGGGCTTCCAGGCTTGCCCAGGCTTCCTGGGTGAATTGATGAGGGCAGACTGAGCATCACAGCAGAATGTTAGGAGGTTGCTGATATCTTGCTCTCTGTTAGTGTTTATAGAAACACAGGCACTATCTCTGTTAGTCTCTGGTAGATCAGTTACTATGGTGGGCAATACTGCAGTATATTAATCTTTTAGATCACTTTGCTTCCCTGATTTCTAAATTCTCTAACAAATTAGCATCTTCCATGGACATATTGCTTGAACCAGCTTTTAAAGGCAGCAGTTCCCCATCTCTCCCCTGCACTCTTTGCTCTTTCCCACCTCCTGCTTTGCGTAGGTAGAAAACATTTGCTGACTTAAAATGATATTTATTACTGACTTTTAAATCTGGGTGGGCTGGTAACCAGGATACAGTGGGCAAGTGGAAGGAGGATAACAGCATGTTGAAGTGATCGATGTTGCAAGCATTGGCTGTCGTGCAGAATGTTAAGGAGGAAGAAAGTTAATTCTCTTTGCCCCTAGACCTGAAAAAATGTGGTTTGTGTTTACCTCTGGTGCTTTTATTTCCACGGGACAAAGCAGCCCTTCAAGGATCTTGGGATGAAGACTCAATCTGGTGAAGCGGACGAAGGTGGCTCAGTTCTGTGTTGCTGCTTTACATGGATATGTAAAGGTGGATCCTGGAAGAGCCATGGACAGTGGTGTGTCTGGTAGGGCAAGGAGAATGTACCTCCAAGGAGCACAGGGACTGCATGAGCTGCTGCTTAGTCTGCCGGTCAGACGCTCCTCAGATGTACTTTTCTTAGCACTGCCTGCCAGGCCTGACTGTCCTCAGGTGGTGGAAATGTGACCTCGTGGTGGAAATGTGACCCCGTAGAAAGGCAGTGATATGAGTCCTTTCCTCTGATTGTACTACAGCATCAGCAGACCACTCTGCTGGCTCTTTGAGGTGGCTTTGTTCAGGATACACTCAGCTGTACTTCAGCTGTGAGTAATGCAGAGGCTATTCTACTTTCCTTTTAGAGAGCCTGGCTCACACAACTGATAAGCGTGCTTATGTTCACATTGTGTCCTGCTTCTCTCTTACATGTTCTAATGAGTATTTCCTTAAAAATAGTTATAGTGCTACCACTGCTGTCTTCAGTGAGGGATGAGATACTCGTCTGGGTTGTTATTGCAGATTCTGCAGGTGCAGGCTGTGATTAGTGTCTCATGTACATTTTGAAACAGCCTTAGAAAGGTCATCCACAACTTTCAAGGCAAGAGATTTTTGTTTTAAAACAAAAGCTTATAACCAGTTGACTAGGAAGGCAACTTAATAGCTGCGTCAACTACAGTTAAAGCCTTAGCATGATCTTCTGATACATATTTTCTGGACTATCCTCATATCTGGTGGATGTCTGGCCCATTCCACATGAGATAAGTAGCCCCCAAACAGTTCCTCCAGAGCAGTAATCTTCCTTACAGCATCTGATGTACGGAGATCTTGTTGAAATCATGGAGAATTCAGTCTCTTTGTCAAGACACATCTGATGCAGGCATGTATGTTCAACTTCATAACATACAATTCACCTCCAATCCCTGCACTCCTATAATATTATGGACTTATTTTTTGTACTGCACACGTGTTTTTCATGCTAATTTAGATTCTATCACTCTTTTTTTTTGCTTGTGCCTTTGAATATTGGAATAGGATTGACTAGGATAGAGACATCATATGGTGGGACTTCTGTTGGGATGCAGAACTAGATAATAGTTGCAAATGCAATTAAAGGTTAATTAATTCAGATAATTTAATCGGATATAAAAATAGAAAAATGTTCTAATCCTTTGACTCTCAAATTGTTGGCGTTTTTTTCTGTTTAAGGAATAGTACCTTTCTTGTAAAGGAAAAAAATATTTGTGTCTTTATATTTGTTTAAAGGCCTCCTAATACATATAAGGAATGAAACAAAAGGATAAGAATTTTATGCTTGAAATACCAGGTCTAGTTTTGCTGGAGGGTTTTTTTCTGAGGGTTGAGAAATTACCACGATTAATAATGTCCTGTGGGACAGGAGACTGATGTGGGACCAATTGAAGGAAGATTTATTTGTTTGTTTGTTTATTTATTTATTTAGTTAGGCTGCCTAAAATAGTTTTTTCGTATCTACTTTCTCTGCAAAAGGTTTAGTGCAACACTAAAGGAATTTTAATACTTCCTTTTTCTATGAATTTGAGTGGGGTATCACCACAGAGGGTATTAATCTCGCAAGAGTAGCTTGTCAAATTTTGTGGCTTTTCGCTTAAGCTGAGCTTGGTTGAACATCTGTATTCTAAGCCTGAGGAGAGGTGCAGGGATCATCTGTGCAGGCCTTGTCTGATCTTGGCCATGCTCTCTTGAAAATAAATGTTGAATGCAGAGAACCCTTATAAAGACCAGTTCTATTCATGACATTTTCAAATGTCTCTTGTTGGAGCAAGGTCCTACCCTTCAGAACTGTAGATCAAAATGAGAAAACTCCCTGCTACCAGCTGGAAAATCTCAAGAGATGGAGAAACCCCCAGCCCTCACACAGAGGGATCGAACTTCCACAGCAGCAGGAAGAAGGACTTGTAGACATAATTGAGTTTAGAGTGAGTAAATGTACAGCGAATAGTTTCAGAATAATGCAGCATAGGCATGGTGTGATATATCCATGTGCTTTAGTAATATCAAATGTGTGCAAGTAATTGTTGTATGAATAAAGAATGAAAATACAGATATATATCAGAAGAAAGGCACATAATTAAAATTAAGGGTAAAGAATACTAGTAAGGAAATCTGCCTTTTTAGGGCAGAAGCTTTGCCTAACTTCAAAGACTGTGTTCTTCTTTTCTTGAACCCGTGTTCATGAAGGAGGCTCCTGTCCAAAGACATCTTAACTGTTTCTGTGACCTTATGGGCGCGCTGAGCACATCTTTTACTTTCTTAATAGCTTAATCTGCATAAGAAATGTCATTTATATTATTTGGTTATGATCTTATCATACTAAGTAAAACTTGTATCTGTTAGATACTTGGCACTTGAGCTGTTTTTCCATGTCCAAAAATTTACAAGACTCATCTGTGTCTTGCATCTATCAATATTTTCTGATTCTGTAACTTCTCGGTCTAGTGAAAGCTAAATTTACCTAAGCTGCTTTTAGTGGTTGTTTGCATATGCTAAACTCCCGTTCATGTTCTAATCCTATTCCATATCTAATGGTTATTGCACTCCACTTCCCGTGTTACTCAATAATCAGGATTGAATGACAGGCGTGCAGTGGTTTCTGGCACACCAACAGAGACTTTTGAACTGCCTTGCTTTTCAAGTCCCTCCCCATCTCAGAGGTAACAAACCTCCCTTTGGAGATGGAGTGCACTTGAGTTTTCATTTGTTCCTGCTTCAGCAGCCGGACCAAAGGTTTTCAGGCACAAACCAGATGTTATCGGGGTTGGTGTGATCCCATTCTGCGGACTGTTTGAAGGTGCCGGTAGCAGAGCTCCAAGTAGCGCTGAGGCTCTGCCGAGAGCAGGTGAGGAGTTCCTGGATCTACTTTGCCAAGGAATTGCTTGTATGATCCAAGGGAACAATTTTTTTCCTTCCTTGCATATTGAGTGCTCCTTAAGCTCTTTTGTACAATGATGCCTTGACTGCTTCACGAAACTAAAATAGTTAAACTTTAGTAGTTTTTCTCCAAAAAAATAAATTACAGCTGTTCCTCTGGAAGTGGTTAAGAACTCCCACTCTCCAGTCCATAGTAGGCTGGCACCGACTTGTGCCAAGAGCTACTGTCAGTGAAATTAATATTGTTCCCAAGAGGTCACATAACAGAGTGCTGCCAATACAAACAGCAGCACTGCAGATTCTCAAACTGTTCAGGCTGCGATGCGAGCGTCTTTAACCGGAGCTTGTTCACCCACCGTGAAGGCCGCTCCTGCTCTTTGAAAACCTCAGAAGCAAGAAAAGCAAAAGTCGGCAGTTTTATTCATGACATGTTGTGTTTTCAATGTCCTGTAGGTACCTGACCTTAGAGTGGGGCTACCCTGGCTACGTGGCAGACAGCTTGGGTGCGTCTAGCCCTTGGCATAGCTGATCTTTACCAGTGGGTCTCAAAGTGCTTTGCAGAGCAGTGTGGTCATGGTCATTGACATGACTTGCTGAAGCTTGCAACCACATCAGATTCAGAAATAAAACATGAGGTTCGCTGAACAGTCTGGTGCTTTGTCCAATAGGTCTCTGCAAAACTAGACAATCAGTTTCTTAGAAATAAAGAATATCTGGTGCTTTGTTCAATAGGTCTCTGCAAAACCAGACAATCAGTTCCTTAGAAATAAAGAATGCCAATGTTTTGCTCAGGTGTCTCAACTGGCAAAGGCAGAACATGCCTCTTGGACCTGACAGGAATAACTGTCCTCTACTTCTAGGAATAGAGTTTGGGAAATTACCGGGTGACCTACCTTTTCTGCAGGCAGTGGTAAATGTGAAGCTCTCTGAAACAGGTGAGAACTGGGACATTAAAAGCATACGTTTGCACACTTGCAAAACAATTCATGGACTGTTTGTGTGCTGCTCATGCAAAAAAAAAAAAAAAAAAGTTTGCCACAAATATAGGCATTTTTCAAATAGTAAACTAAACTGATGCAATATACTGTGAGGTATTTTCATAAATCATAATCAAAGCACTGAATTTTAACTTTGTCTTTTGGTATTTGAAACATCAAATTTACTGAAGCTATTGATATCTATTAAACTGGCTCTTTATTTGTAAATTGCTTCTGAGTAAATTAAGATTTTAATGGATTTTCTTATTCAATAATGCATATACTATATGTTGACATTTTTAGCTATTTATTGTCAGCATCGCTCACAGCTGATTTGCAGAATATTAGCTAGTAGTCGAAGTTTTGTTCCTGCACCTGTGTTCACTGAAGCAGCTGCAGCAGTATTAGGTATTTTTGCCCTTCTGCTCCTCGTTACAACTCTTGGGGCAGAGGTGAGCATCCCTACAGCAGGGTCACGGGGGCAGTTCACAGGAACGCTCCCGAGCCTGCACTGGGGAAAATCAGCTCCCTAACCGTGCTGATTTTGCCTGACGCCAGAGAGGGAGCATTTAAAGTTGCAACTACGTGATGGGTGGTTGTTGGTGACAGGTGAGATGAATGACTTGCTTAATTGATTGTCTGCTTTAAAATATTTATTATGTTCAATCTGTGAAAATTTGTGGGTTGCTCAAGGCCATGTTCTGGGACCGGTATTATCTGCAGTAATGTTGACAGCGGAGGGACATCAGCCCCTCAGCAGCTGAGACCTGGCACCGTGGGTAATGTGGTGGGGAGAAGTTTTGGTGAAAGGCTAACAGGAAAATATGTGATTTTTAAGAGCCTTTTTTTAAACACAGGGTGCATCTAGAAAAGTGTTTCTGGTTGCACTGCAGCTCCACAGACTTTCTCTCCCATGCCTCCTACAGCTGGTTGGAGGAGCAGAATCAAGTTGTATCTGGGAGTGGTGGAGCAAAAGCGAATTACAGAATAATTTGGGTTTGAAGGGACCTCTCGGAGGTCATCTGATCCAGCCCCTGGTCTGAGCAGGCCTAACTTCAAAATGAGAGCGGTTGTACAGGGTCTTGTCTGGTCAAGTTATGAAAACCCCAGGAAGGGGATTGCACAGCCCGTGCATTAGTTCTGGTGTTTGACACACAATTTCCCCATGAAATTTCTTTTTATTAATGCACGCTTGTGAGTCAAGCTGCCTGGCTTGCAGAATGTCTTTGCTTAGTTGATATGCCATCCTGCTTTCTTTTTTTTATTTGGAAATGTGTCGTGAGAAGGTATTTTGCTGGCAACAGAAGAAATATGCCAACAGAGGTACTTTGAAAAGCTTTTAAGTATGCAGACAATCTGCATTTTCCTACTCCTGATCTCTCTTTTCACTGTTTTGTTGATGTCTTCATTTAGATCTATCTGAAAAGAAATGGTAACCTGTCACTGGGAACATCTTTTTAATTATAGTGTGAAATATCCAGTGCGCATTCTTTTGAAAGCTCCACATAATGTATTATTAAATGATAACTTGCATCATTAGAAATACTAATTGTTGCAAAAAAACTTAATAATCACAAAAAAACCCCCACCCACCTGCTCTTGCGTGCCCTTGTGTCCCCAGATCAAAAGCAATCTAGATGCTAATGGCCAGGAATGGTAGAATACAAAGACGATCTACTGTATTTATTAGATGCTGAGGTTTAAAGAGGAATAAATGTAGCAATAATGCTAAATTTTTACTGCCACAGGCTGTACGGTGCCTATTTTGTACTGAAAAAAAGGGAGGATGCTGCTTTCCTGTGAAATGTTGTTGGCAGCCAGGAAGAGTGAAATGCTCTGGGAAGCTTTTTAGGTAGCATTAGGAAAGGTGTGGCTGAAATAGCAAACTAGAACACAAATGCTGCGATAAAGTAAGGTTAATGAAGGAACACAAATAGTCAATTAACATTAAAATATGCAGAGTGCAGTTATATAAAGCATGATAAAAAGTAGTAAAACCCTGATTCTTTTCTGATTCTTTCCTGTTTTCATATTTAATGAGATCTCATTGCAAACATTGTATTAGCATATGTGTTGAAAATATCCATAATGTTTTTATAAGAAAAAGAAGAGAAAACTTGTTTCGCCCTGTTTCTATATTGTAAACTATGGCTGTAGCCCATGCAGTCTACAGTTGATCTATGGAGTTAAATGAGATGTGATTTCTGTTTTACTTAAACTGATGCACTTATGTGAACATGAAGGTGGGAGGTGAAGTTCCCCATTACCGACACCTTTGAACTTTGTCTTGTCATTTTTTGTGGGCATAGCTAACTTCCTTTTTATGTTGACAGAGCAGAGACACTGAGGATTTATTAGGCGTGTTTTATGCCATCATTCCTTGGATAGTTTTAATTCAGCATAAACAAATGCTTCCTCCAAGCACAGCTGTCCCTTCCTGCCTCCCTCCATGTCCCACTGCTGTCCCCTGTGCCCCTGCCACCGGCCTCGCTAGCGATCGAGCTTGTATGGCTCCCCAGTGACCTGGGGCAGGGGGGGAATAATCTGGGTTAAAGCGAGCTGTTGTTTAACGAGACAGTTTGAAGCTATATGCCCTCCAGTTTGGTTCAGCACTTGGCTTCGCAAACACGTGTGGTAGCACAAAGCAGAAGCGCGGTGGGGATGGGAAGGTGGAGCAGGAGGTGGAGGGAGGACTCAACCTGCTTGTTAGTGGCCTCGTTTTATGGTACTTTAATCTGGTCATGGAAACCCGTCATTAGGACGAGAGTGGTCGTTGCCTTTCTTTGAAGGAATGGAAGGTTTCTCTAACCCAGGCATCCCCCTCTGCCGGTTCACTGCTCCTCCCTTTCTCTCGAACTGGGTTGGTTGGCTTTAGTGTCAGGATGCTGCAGCTTTATTTGATGCACAGGGTAGGACAGAGGAGGTTTGGGCCAGTGTTAGCGCTTTCCTGAAGAGGGATTTATCCACAGCTTTCCATGGGAAATAGGGTGGAAAGCAACTAGCCAGTCCTGCCATATTGTCTTCTGGAATACCTTTTTCTATTCTTAACTCCTTTTGGGTAAAGAAAAGGGCATTGCAAGCAAAATTTGCTCTTGCGCACTAAATTACACTCCTTGGCAGGCTATGGAGAATTTAAAAGTGGCTGGTTTATGCAAGATTAACTAAAAAAAGTTTTGTTTGAAGCATAAACCCATTCAGACGTATTTAGTTTGGTAGGTACTGGAAAATATAGAAATGCTTCTAAACACATTGCTTTAATGACTGTTGTCATCTCAAGAAATAAGTCTTTAAATCTGAAGAGCATTTCTTGTCTTTATAAAGCACAGCCATTTTCTTTGCAGATCCCTTTCTGTTTTGGGGGAGGCAAGAATAAACCGTGAGTAGTGGGTTTCCCTTTTGTGAAATTACTTATTCAGATTCATTGCAGGTTCTTTTTATACAGAAAACAGGCGAGAATACACTCTTTGCTTTCCTTTCACTATCAACCCGTTCGGCTGTCTCCAGAGCGCTTTGCAGGCTCACCTGGGAACCCTACATTGCAAGCTCTGCTGAATACAAATTTCTCTTTTTACAGCTTTTTGACCTTTTTATGCTACGCCTAAATATATGAAGTTTAAGACAATCAGAAGAAGATCTTTCCTTTATAAAAAAGATCCTTTATAAAGGAAAAGTAATTTCTGTAAAGAGTTTTGTATTTAATCTTCAAGAAATATTAATGTGGAGAACTGTTCCATTGGTTGTTCTTCGTTATCCGTGAATTCTGACAGCGGGTTTTGAGAGGAGCTGTGGGGGAAGGTTGTTTGTTACGAATACTGTTTGGCAGAAAGTCAGGCATATTCTACGGTTTCATATGAATGATATCTGCTGAAAGTCAGCTAGCTTCCCAACCAACTCTGCTTGCTGTGCCTTAGCAACCACGAGGAAAAATCTGCTGCCACATGGAAACGGATTGGGATTCATGACAACGCTCCCTACATCCAGCCACCCTCAAACAACGGTAGCATTTCATCTCCTGAACACAGCACTGATTTTTGCTTAAACCCCCTCTAATTTAGACAGGAGCTAGCGATGTCAAATGCAAAAATTTGAAGGTGGCAAAGTGATAATTGTTCAGTAATTTTCTTTCCCTTCCCCCGCTCCTGGCTTGGCATGACTAAGCACTGGGAATAAATGAGCATTTAGCCCTGCAGAAATTGCTGCCTTCTTGTGTTGCAGGTGGAGGAGGGTGTATCGGACAGGTACAGCCCAGCTTTGTTCCAAGATTCATGTTCAGATCAGGGCTGGAGTGGAAACTCTCTAATTATTATAGCTGCTTGCTTTTAGCAAGTCCAGCAAATCTTTTTGAAGAAAAAAAACCCACAGACTTCCATCAGTTGTAACAGTTGCAGTTGTTTCTGTCGCTGTTACGGCATTATCATTGTCATGGTTCGTAATGAGACAAAGAAATCTGTCTAGGAAAAAAATGATTACTTTTTGCTTTTTGATTTGTGCGTGGAGGGGGAGAGAAGCCTGAGGGAAATTAAGTAAATACCCCCGGTGGATTTTTTTAATTTTTCCTGAGCTACTGTATTGTTAGAGTTGAATGATTAGTAAAGGGAGGAAAGCACAAACATATGATTGTATTTGAGAGTCAATTTGGATTCAGCTTTATCTGTGATCCTTTTCCGTACGCTGTGTCTCATGGTTGGAACGTGAGAAGTTTCCAGCATGAGTACTTGTGAAAGTGTATTTTAGGCTCGGATGCTTAAATGCGTGTTGGAAATCTGTCTGAATGTATCATTTCCTTTGTGGTCACATTAGCCAATTTAGGATTCAGGTGTTGAGTAGCTGCAGAAATCCCCCTGTCAGGGAATAGAAACGATCTCATTACCAGGTAGTCTGTGCAACACCACGTGCATTTCAAAATGGGATGATTTTTTTCAGGCTATTTATATTTAGGGAAGTAAGCCCTGACAGAGGACAACATTGAAGTGTCTGCTTAATTTTAAGTTTACTGAGTAATCCAATTTGGAATGCACAAGTGCTATACTGAATTCTTTAGGGACACAGTGATAGCGCCCTGAAACTATGAAACTATCATGGGCATGTTTGCAAATTAAGCCCTGATCAAACAGACAAATATTTATGACTATGTTGTAAACTGAAAACAGGTAAAGTTTGATTACACATTGCAAACTCTTAATGTGTCATTATGCTCAATTTTTGGTAATGTGACCCGTTAAAAACCTAGTTATTTGAAACACTTGGAGTGGAAGCTTAAACAAATTGCTGGGGGGGAGGAGCTCTGATTCTACCTTTTCTCGTTTCTTTTAGTTTCAATATAAATCCCGCTGTAAAAGATTCAGAAAAAGGAATAATCTTGATTAATAAAAAAAATTTCTTATTTCCCTTATTTTTGCCAAAGCTTTTTTTTTTTTTTTTTTTGTCTGACTGCACAGGAATATCAGAAGCTCTTAGAAGAAAGGCAAAACATTTGCATCACATATCTGAAATTATTATTTTCCTACAATTTCTGTGGCCTTTTCTGTAGTGTTACAGTGTGACTTCTAGCGTAGACAGGTTGCTGGCTGCTACCACTGTACCAAATCCCAGCTGAGGAAAGCACTTGAACTGGAGCTCCAAGCGCTCTTGCTTTGTTTCTTTCTGAGCATGACGGTGATTAAATTGCTAGCAGATGTATGGAGCATTGCTGATGCTACCACGACTGCAGTGCTGGCAATGGCAGAAATAGCAGCAGTTGTGGGAACAGCTTGGGCAGGAGGCAAAGCACAAGCAACTTGTAGGCAAGTCATCCTCTGAAGTTGAGATGAGGCCAAAGCAAAATCCCAGATCTAAAACCAAGGAGAAAATTCAAATGTATTTTCAAGAAACATGACTGAAAACATGCTCTATAGTATCTTTAGCCCTTGATTAGAACATTAACCAGGTTGTAGTAAATGCACAGGGAGTTGCTATAGTGGAACCAGTTCGATACTCTGCTGAGTAAAGAACTAAGTCAGCATCTCACAGTAAGATACAGCTTGATCTTTCCAATGGAGACCAAAATGTGCCTTCATTAGTACACTTTGCTTGTTATTTAGTATGTCGTGGGGGAATTTCTTTCCAAACCTTTCAAAAATCAGTTTGTGCTCATATATTAAAATGCTATCATCAATATCTTTGCATGCCTAGCTTTAAATAATGGCAGGCTCTCAACTTGTTTAAAAATAATTGTCTGATTGAAGCAATACTAATTTATCCCAGATACAGACCTTGAGTAGTAGTATCAGTCATTGAATTAGCTACTGCTTTTAAAAATCTAGCTGGAATATTTGATTCTTTGGCTAATAATTCCATGAGCTGGTCATATGGATTGTAAAGAATTATTTCCTTCTGGTTGTTTTAAATTACTTGCTGGTCGCTTTATTCTAATCCTCTCATTCTTTTAACACCATTGCTCTACTCCCTGCGTTTCTAGTGATTTTAAATACCACAGTAAACTCCTTTATAATTTTTCCCAGTTTCAGACTAAATTATCTGTGGTCTATTCAGATTTGGATTCTAGCAGTTCTATTCCAAAACCTTCTTCTGGGCCACCTGTCCCAACTGTCCTCTCCTGTCACATGCAAGTTGTGTCCCCAAGCTAGGATGCCATCCCTGGGCCATGTTCATACTTCATGCTTCTGATCGCCTGGCCCAAGGCACCAGTTCCCTGCGTCGTTCTTCCTGCATCCCCAGCAGGGAAGCTGAAGCCACCTATGCACATCTACTCATGTACAAAGGGAGAGCCCTCCTAGAGGACACCCAGCGCTCTGGATCGGCTCCACATATGGTCTCCTGTCCCAGGACCATACATGCTGCCACATCCCCATCTCTTCCCTGACACGTGGTTTGGCAAAGCTTCTCCTCAATCTGGTGAAGAGGCACAGGCGGATGCTGGGGTAGCAATGCCTGGAAAGCAGCACTTGGCATGGGCAGCAAGAGCTGTTCCAAGGTAGTTTTCACGAGAGATGAGTTGTTTGCTTGATGACTAATGAATTTGCTTTAAAAGCACATTTTGGCTTGTTCTAAGAGTTATTTGCAAATGTATTTTGAATTGGGGTGCATGTTCCAAAATCATTTGGGAGGAGCATTGATAAGATCCCCCTCAGTCTTCGCTTTTCCGAACCAAAAAGACCCAAGTCTCTCAGGCTTTCCTCATAAGAGGGATGTTCTAGTCCCCTAATCACCTTTGTAGCCCTTTGCTGTACCCTCTCCAGCAGTTCCCTGTCCTTCTTGAACTGGGGAGCCTGGAACTGGACACAGTACTCCAGAAAGTAGATGGGGAGGATAACCTCCCCAACAAGGATGTTAAATAATACTGGTCCTGGACCCCTGAGGGACAGCACTCATCACTGGTCTTCACCCTGACATCAAGCTGTTGACCAGAACTCTTTGAGTGCGGCCATCCAGCCAATTTTTTATCCAACAAGTGGTCCACCCGTCAAATCCATGTCTCTCTATTTCAGAGACAAGGATGTGTGTGGGACAGAATGAAATGCTTTGCACAAGTCCAGGTAGATGATGTCAGTCGCTCCTCCCTTATCCAACAATGCTGTAACCCTGTTGTAAAAGGCCACCATATTTGTCCTTTTTGCTGAGTTTGGGTTTATGCTGTTGTGTAACTGCACCCTGCAGTAGCAGTATTTTCCCTGTCTGAGGCTCAGTGGTCCTCTGAATGCCGGGGACCGGGCCAGTGCAATGCCCAGCACTGTAGTAACCACTGGCATCATTGGAATTAGCTTGCTGATGATAATGTCCTTAGCGCCAGCCTGGGAATGGAGCAGGGAGAGGGGAAATCGATGTATAAGTTTTGACCGTGCTGCTGCAGTGAGTGAGGCTTGTTGAATGAAAGACTTGGACAGAAACCAAGTGAAGTGGTGGTATGTAGGGCTGCTGCAGAGCCGAGGTGTTAATGATGAGCCAGCTAGGAAAAGTAAGTGGGATCTGAGGCAATGTTGCACTCTACGGCGTCTTTGTTGGATACAGGGGAGGGGAATTAAGCTTTTATGTTATAGTATTTCCATATGGAGCTACTGTTACGCGTGAAACTAACATTTGTGATGAGCATGGAAGGGTAAACAGCGTTAGATGCTTCTGTGGTTCCTTGTCAATTCCATTCTCTTTCTAAAAATACGGTAACAAGAATATAGAGGGAAAAAAAGCAGGTGGTGTTACTGAAATATGGATTCTGTAATTCTTACAGCGTGTGAAGGATGATTTTTTTTTTTTTTTTGTTATTACTATATACCAAGTGTGAATTGGATCCTTCTCAAAGTGAGGAATTAATTATGCTGCTTACAAGTTGGAATAACGTGAGGGAGCACCACACAATCCTCCCATTGTGCTGCCAGTGCACCTGCACAATGTCTCCTGTTCCACTTCCAGACTTCTTTTACGCAATCTTTATTTGTGTCTTGTGTGGCTTTGGTAAGATTGCAGTTGCCAGTAAGACTCAGAGTAGACAATATCTTGTCTTTTAACACTGACAAGATATGGAAGTATCACGGTGAGTAAAGGTGGGGAAACCTGACTCTCATAGAGGTGTTTATCCTGTCTCTGTTTACCTTCCAGAGTTCTGTTTCACTGTTAATTTTATAACTTTAAATCCCCAATCTGTATTGATCAGCGGTAAGGTTTTGGCATTTGCATTTCCTTGCTGTGAAATTATGTGTCATTCTCCTTTCTATCATCTCCTCAAATATGAATCCTCTCTAATTTCATTGAGTGATCGGTTATTCTCCTGCTACATAAAACAGAGCACAGAAAGTCTTCTCTCTGTGCCACTTCACTATTTTGTGTAATTGCATTATGTCTCCTGTAATCTCTCTGAACTAAGTCACAGGCTTTTCTGTCTCTTCTCATATTAAAATTCATCCTGACCCTTTATTTTTCCTACTGCTATTATTGTCTCAATCCCATCTTACATTGGAGCGTCCGTTTCTTGAGATGCTGTTACCAGTGCAGCATATGGCACAGCAGACAAAATGTTGGTCGACATAAGAGGAATGTTACCTCCCCACTGGTCACCATTTTATTCCTCATTTATCCTAACATTTTATTTAACTACAGTTAAGAATTTAATTTAGAAGAATGGTCTTCCTTGAGAAGTGTTTTGTGACCCTGAGGTGTCTTTACTGAATTGATAAAATTTGCTTTAATAAGTATTAGAGCAAGTGTAACTACATTTTCTCCCTCTAGTACATGCTGCTTTTAACATTGAGCTCATCATGATACTGTCTTTTAAGCTGACTTATTTTAGATTTATCTTGGAAATTCTTCATTATCATTTCTGGTCTTTCCTGACCCAAATAATTGTGTGTTGTCTACAGACTTTGCCACCTCATTGCTCATCTTCTTTTCCAGATCGAGAATAAATGTAATAAACAATACAGAACTGTGTTTACCAAACCTTTTTCTTGATGTGAAAAAAAAAAATATATTTGGAGACTTCAGTTAGACTACTCAGATGATTTGATAAATTCTTTTTATTTAGATTTCAGTAGCTAAAAGACCTAGATTGCTGCTATTTTTTTTTCCATACAAAAAACAGAGCAAAACTAAAACTCTACCAAATTATCTTACAGACCCTGTCCAGAAGAATTTCAAATCCCTATTTGGAAACTGCTTCAAACAAGGTACTTGTCAAGCTTCTTTTTAATTCCATTTCATCAAACAACGTATTAGGAATCTTTTTGCTTTGGTTCAGTCTCTTAGTCATACCTTTGAAGACATTTGTGATTGTGGCCTGCAGTTAAATCCAGCTAACAAGTTATAATTTGTGTGTGTTAGAAATTGTCTACTTTATTAGTGAATTCGCAAACTGAATTGCTGTGAATTCCAGTGTTCACTCACTTCCCAGCTGTTTAAACGATTGCCACCATTTAGCTTACTTTTGTACTATTTGAGAGCTCTGTTTTTGCATCTCACAAGACTTCACTGTCTCAGGACTATTTAATATTTCCTTGAAAGATTCCTAAACATAGGAACCACCANNAAAAAAAAGAAAAAGTGAAACCGGGTCATTATTTTTCTTTCAAGTTAGTTATTTGTGTTACTAATGTGTTTTGCTGGGACGGTAAGGAAACATCTCCACTTAAAGAAACTTGAATTAAATTCAGTAAGGAGTGGAATACAGAGTCCAAGTGGAACATGGTTTTATGGAAGATGGAGTTGGGTCCTGTTTTGATAGACACAACTGCAGCCTTGATGTGTAAGGTAGAAATCAGGTGAAGGGGAAGTCAGAGGTGTGTCTGTTCTGCAAGACCACATCCTCCTGGCAAGGTACGGATTAGCTGACCCATAGCTATCATAGGATACTTCCAAAGTTTCTGAAGAAAACGCAGAACATATGAAATGGTGTTTCAATGTTTATTAGGCTTGTATTAAATAATGTAACTCAAATACATATGGAGTAATGTTTAATTTTAACTGTGTTTGTGTGGTTCTGCAATGGTTAATATAGTTTTTTTTGCTTTGCTAGAATAACACTCGTTTTCATTTGAACTTGTCGGTTGTTCAAAGGTAAAGCTAACGGATAGTAAAACCTCTGCTTTTCTAAGGCAGCGAAAATAAAAGTAGTCCAGCTCGTGGGGGCATTTGCAACCTATGATAGAGCTGGGTATGGCAGAAGTTGGGGTGCGTTTCCGATGAGGCTTTGACTGCTTGCTTGTCGTTTAGCTGGGGAGAAGGCATTGCTCAGAGGGAGGGAGCAGACAGTGGCAAGGCAATTTCATACAGCAGAAATAAATGCCTGTTTGTCACAGTTTTCAATTTCTCTTTTCATTCAGATTTATGGAGAAAGTTCTTCCTGTGCTGGGAGAGCTCTCAGGAATATTTTTACTCTACAAGCGTCTGACCTGATTAAAGACAGGGTGTACCTTACTGGCATTTGCAGGTAACCTGAGGTCATTCGTTTTAATCAACTGGATGGGTTTTATTTGCATTTGTCTGTGCCCTGATTTGACAAGAGAGTAAATTCTAAGAGTGAGATTTTGTGTGTGTTACTAAGAATCAAAAATATTTCCTAAAAAAAAGTCTTTAAAATCTCATGTATTTTAATATCTTTTCTTATGTTCCTTCATCAGTTGTCAGAAAGCAGCAGTGGCCTGATTGTATGTCCATTAATTTAATTGCTTATGACTTCATATACAATTGTGTTTGTCAGTTATTTTGTTGAAAAGAAAGAGTATTAAATTCAACACTGGTCTGAAGTTATGAGTTATAAAAGAGATTAATTGGATTCCTAAGATTTAGTTACACAGTGATTTTCGTGTGTAATTTATGGAATATTTCTATAATGAAGTGGTTTTCCATTTGTGTTGCATTACAGCATAAATGCTTCCTCCTATTTTCAATTATGCCGAAATGTGCAGGTCTCTATTATAGCACCATTCATTCATATCCATATTTAAGAAAAAGTCACAACTTCTTTTTTTCTTTTTATGATTTAGAAAGATAAGTTTACCAATAATATGAAAGATGAAGTACATCAAAGAGCAATGCTCAAGGTCTTAGACATATATTGTGTAGCTGTATTGCTTATGCTTGTGCTCAGAAAGGAAATAAAATCCTGAGGCTAAAAGCTGGATTTTATTTAGCTCTTATACATCTTTGGATGACTGTCTGTATGCAGCACAAATTGATAAAAATATTACATATTGTAAAGCGTGCCACATGAATTAAGCATGTAAAGGAACTCACGCATCTAACACGAGTTCCCTCATTGTAACTAGAGGCATCCCCTGAGACTTGCCAGAATAATTTATTCCCTTGAAATGAATAGAATTACAAAAATTAGTAATTGAGACAAAGGTTTTGCCCTGCTGAACAAAAGGATTCACTTTTAATAGCTTTAAAAATAGCACTTTATTATAAAAGAGCATTTTAAGATTACTGTAGTGTAAGAAGTGATGTTTTGCTTATTTCCAGGAGAAGCTGTGTTGGATCAGAACTGGTAGACTGGCTTTTGGAGCAGTGCCCGTTTGTTAAGTGCAGATCTACAGCAGTTGGAGTGTGGCAGCTCCTCCTGGATATGGGCATTATATTATCAGGTCAGTCTTGATTGTATTTCTAGCGTGAGGAAGGCTATCAGTTTCTCCTGCATAGGATAAGACTCACATTTTTGATGAGAGAATAAGGAGGGAAAGAAAAAAAACCAAACAGATTGATCCATTTTTCTTGACAATTGTTTATTGTACTATCTCTTCTGTAGGCTCACCTCTGTGACCTTTCATTTCATAAATACCAAAGATGAGTCTCTTTTTTTTTTTTAGGCAATTTCCTTCTTTTTGCTTTTGCAAATGTAATTGCCTATCACCAAGTTGCAGGCAGTTCCAGCCTATTTTTTTTTTTTTCTCCTCAAGCTCTTTTAGGTTTCTCCCAAGACAGCAGCCGTTTAGTCACTGCAGATCATGGTTTTGCCAGACGACTTCTCTTAGCTATTAGTGATTTTCCCTTCCTCTCTCTGTTTTTCATAGTTTTAGATTACAATTGAGAGAGGATTCATCTCCTTGAGACAGTGGTGATGCCAGGTTCTAACCGGATGTCCCTACCTTCCCCACCAAATTTAGGAGTTTGGTCCAGCTAATGCGGTTGGTGAAATCTGATGGACTTTACTTTGTAGGTGGGACTACTTAGGTAGCTCAACTCACCCGGCCCTGGAGTCTGTGCTAGACACTTAACTTTCCTCCTTGCAAAAAGTTGAGGTGTTATGGAAGATTTCTGCTTATGTGCACTGGCAGTATACTTAAAGGTTTTCTTCTGCCCCAACTACACCAACAGTATGTCTGATCATGCAGCCTCAACACGGGCTGAATGACTCTCCCAGCAAGAGCCTGTGGTTTTGGCTTTGGATCCTGTCCTTCGATCCCAGTTATGCCAGGGAAGATGATGGCTGTTGTACTGGCGCGTCATCTTACCCAGGTCTAGTCTACAAATCCAGTAGCCCTGTGTCGTGGTTTAGGGCCAGATTTGCCACTGAGATGAATGACAGATTTGCGGAGAAGCTGGGATAACGATGGTCTGCATCCCCGTTATTGAACTTTGTTTACCATTGCCTGGCCATTAGTGAGAACAGATCAGAAGCCAATGGAAATCCAGGCTCAGAAATCTGACAAGTGGAAGGTTTTTATCCCCTAATTCTGAACTGATTCCAAAATTGATTGAATACTTAGCAGTCTTAATGCTTGAATTACAGGAGCCTGGAGACCTTCAAATTGAGGTTTTGGGGTTATCCTGTTTGATTGCACTGGGTTAATACAAGAGGGCAGGATTGCTTCTATGCTGAGTTTGCGATCCTTTAGACCTATGTGGTGGTGCACATCAGCATTAAAGCCAAGCTCAATACAGAATGTGGCGGGGACACAGAACCTTTACTTGGTAAAGATTTAAAGGCTATCTAATGTTATTTTTTTCTAACAGTGGACAGACAACTTTATTTTCAAGACAGTCATGCTTTCTACCAGTTCTCAGCGGATGAATGTACCTACCTTTTCTGTGAATTTGAGAAAGAGGAAACATGGAAGAATGGAGTAAAGCTCCTACTTCAACTACTGCCATTGTCTCCTCCCAGGATTGACATGTGTAATCTGTAAGTGTGCGTATACAGCTGTTTGCAACTTTTGCTGACTGTTTTGTAAGTGTCTGGCTTATAATGACACTGTTTACCCCCAAACTACTGTGCAAATGAGCCACCTTTCTTTTCAGGGTTGAGAAACTTTGTAGAGGTGGGCTTCTCATTTGTGGAAGTCAGTGTAGGTAGAAAAATGAAGTCACTCGACCTGGGGGTTTTGGCGTGTTGTGGTTCTTATGCACTAGCTTGCTGACTCTAGCTTGCTATCTTACCTGGGCAAATGGCTTTATTATTTTTTGGTATCCTCTTATATTTGGAGGTTTGGCACGAATTTGGCAGCAAGCATGCTGTGGAGCTGATTGATGAGCAGATCAGATGCCCTTGTTCTGTGTCAGGCTCAGCTGTCAGATGGATAGAGAGGATGGGTAGAAATGTGGTACCTACAGTCATGTGATTTTAGTTTGCTACTGCACCTTTGCCAGAGCTCTGAAGTCTCACATTATTATTCCTTTTTCAGAATACGCCTTTTAAGAGTTTCGCTTCTGATATGTCTCCTTTTCCACCTGACTATTGGATGTTATCATACCCTCTGTGCTGGTACAGGCTGCGCTCTAAATGTTGTCTATTTGCTGCAGCTAGAAGGAAACCATAGTTATTTGTGCCACAGTGAGAGGCCAAAACATAGGAAAAAGGTGTCAGTGAGAGATTTGGAGGCTTGTGTCCCCTTATGCCTTAGCAAATCTGCAGGAGCTGGCCTGGATGGACAAGTTGGGTTAAATTCTTTCTTTGTCCCTAGTATGATGAATCCTCAAACCTGATACTTAAACTTTGGAGAACTGTTACTGTGCCAGTACTAGGATTTAGTCTCTTTGATGTCAAAGACAAAACTTTTCTTCCGTAAGTACTTTCTTCTCAACATATTAGATTTTAAAAATACATTCTCTCAAATAAATGTCCAATGGAAATATTTTAAAGGAGCACAAAGACCAAAGTCCCTGTAAGCTGTCTCAAGCTCAGCTTCTTAAATTCAGATATGTTGAGCTGGTAGAAAAATATTTCAGTAATTTCTCTGCATGGGTTGGGGCAGAAAGTTGATTCCCTCCCCTATTGCTGACTGCTCTCACCAACCACAAATTGTCAGTTTTGGAGCAGTGATTCCCTCGAAAATGCATTTGTTTGGTCAGCTTGAGTTAGTGTAGCCAAATTAGGACCCCAAATTGGCTACAGCAGGGGGACTGAATATGATCTTCTAAGCAGATGACTCATATGGGAGAAAACCTTTGAATATTTGTGCAAATGGAAATTCTTGTCTTCCAGCCTACTCTGGTGCTAAGCAGTTCGGCTGTCCCTTAAATATCAGGGTGATTTCATCTTGATTTCAGTGGCAATTGGGGTTTTCCTCATTATCACTGCAAACTAGGCCATTTTTCATGGTTCATGACAACTCGTACAAAGGCTTTGAATCAAAAAGATAGAACAGATAGGTCATACTGATGTGTTATGTGATGGGTGCTGAGTAGGAAAATGGATTGAAGACTTTTTAGGTTTGAGTTAAAAATGTGTTCTGTATGCTGACCCTGGCCTGAGAGTATCACTGTTTTACAGTCTGCTTTGCAGTTTTATCGTTCCAGTGCAACTGTCATTTCTAGTGGAGGATGATCCCTGTCACATGATTTGAACAATTATTCATTAATGTACATTTCCAGCTCCTTCCTGCTCACATTATTCAAATTTTAGTTGAAGTTAGATTCCTTTTGGGAACGTTGTCACTGAAGAATTATTTTCTGGAGGCTTTACCTGTCAGATTGTGAGGGTGCTTTCTAAAAAAATATATATTGAAGGAATTGAATTTTAAATAACGGTATACTCTCGAGGGAGTGTGATATTAAAGGGAAAGGAGGCTTTTCCAGGTTCAAAACTCTCCACGCTTGATGCAAATAGTACACTGCTAAAACACAGTCTGAACAGGAATAGAATTGATGAGGTGTTTTTGAAAGTTATCTGACCAGGTTACTCTTTTTCATGAAGAAAGAGGGCAATTCTAAAAACTCTTCCTTGCAGTGAGTGTTTGGTTTTTCTCAAACATATAAGCTGTTTTGCATACCATTAGATAGCAAAGTCTTCCTTGTAATTTAATATTTTTGTATTAATTTTTCTATCTTAGTTTTTCTCATAATCTGTATTGATGGCATTGATTCTGTCTGTACATAGGGATAGAGAAATTCTTACCTTATTAATTAGATTTCCTGCTTTTGATGAAATCAGAAGTGACCGCCTGCTTGTGCATCAGAAGGCAACGTTGGACATCTCCTGGTGGTCCCGGGAGAATGCTGTTGAAGGATGATTCTGCAGCTGGTGGGCAGCAGCCTGACTGCTGGGTGCATTAGTGGGTCTCTATGGAGCAGCATGGATCTGCTCTCCAAGAAGCAGCCTGTAGACCTGAGTAGGCAGTAGGAGCTCTGGGGACTTCCTTCAGCAGCTCTTCTGGAAACCCTGTTAAATAAACGTGGCCCAGTCTTGACTTGCTGTACAGATTTTTGATGGATTTGTATTTGTTTCTGGGCGGTATTAGCAGTGTTATATACTATAGTACGTTCTACAATTAAAATAGTGTTCTGAAGCCTGAGACGTGCTTGTAGTTCCAGAATAAGTACTCCCTGTTGCCTTTTGACCTTGACAAATTCCCTGCATTAAACATAACAATGGTGGGAATCTACCATGGAAAACAAGACAGGACATAGCAGATTTTTAGCAGCTCACACTAAACTGAAGGCTAATGTTGTTACGTGTATTCCGTGTGAGCCCCTGTAAATGTTGTCAGATGAGATGGGACTGATGCAGAGGCCTCTTGGGGTCATTAAACACCCTATGTTAGTCACAGCCAATTCTGCTTGAGTAGAAAAGAAGTGAATATTGCAATAGCCTGGGAACAAAAGATCTGTATTGAAAGCTGTGCCATGGGCTTCCTTACAACCTTGAGCAATCGCTTAGGCTCTCATCCAATGCCTCCTGAATTCTTTTCCAGTGACTGCAATAGCTTTGTATCAGGTGTTTAATCTTTATGTGCTTCTATTTCCTTCTTTGTAAATGGGGGTGTTTATAACAACACCTAATTCCCAGAACCACTGATAGACTCAGTGAACGTTTCAAGACTGCATTGGGTACCTTAGACTATTGAAATGTATCCCATAATGTTTTTTTAATTATTTGAAGAAATGTTAACAGGGGATTTTTTTTTTTATTTATCTCAGATTCCTTGTTACTTTCTTTTCAGAAGTGTTACGCAATATTCTGTATCTTCTGTCCTGAAATAATTTATATTTTCTTAATCTCAGAAAAGTAACCATTCTTAAAAGTAATTTGTTTTTGATGCAAATAGCTAGGATGGGATATTCACTTAGTTACTGCCTTGTGGAGTTCCCAGAAAGCTTTTGCTGAATGCAAACATGTCTCAGGTATCCGTGGGTCTTTTAATGGCGTTGTAAGTGGGTTGTAGAGCCAACATAGAGACATATGTTGTGGCTTTACATTGGACAGTTGAGCTTCAGGCACAGGACCATGGGTGTATCCGTATTGCTTCCTCCATCAGCGGGTTGGGAAGCACGGCAGTTGCTTTCACGTGGCGTACAGTAATAATTGTGCTGGACCTGACTTTCCTGCATGCAGATCTAGGGCAAGCATTCCTGCATCTCACTCTGCTTAACACACTACCGAGCCCACAGACCACCGAGCTCTGTAGGCATTAGGCTTATTTGCCTGGGCTTTGTAGCTCCTGTTTGGTACCAACCCTCCTAGGACCTGGCTGGCTCCTTTTGAAAAAAAATAAAATAAAATAGGGTGATATCTGTCCTGTTTCTGCTCCTCAGTATCCATTTTTCCATTAGCCTGGGTATCAGAATACCCTTCCCCTCTGATTCTGGAGAGCTGACTGTAATTTTTAGTATATTAATGGTTTCAGAAGTATTCGATGCTCATATGCAGATGAATACCGGGAGTATTTTTAAATAGAGGATGAAGTGATAAAGGCCCAAGATGGAAATAGCTGTGCAATATGCTGTTCTGGGTTTATAGATTGCGTCTGTGGCTGTGTCTACTGAGCTGCTACCTTCTGCCTCCAATTTAGAAGACGCAGGTCCTAGCCTGGTTCTGAGAGATCAGAAGGGATCAGATGTGTAGGGAAACATAGGCATCTAAAGAGGTCAGTTATTTTAATCTCATTCCAAATTATAAAAAGAAAGACTGAATCAGTCTTTGTAAATGAAACTGCATTCATTTATTTCTTTTGGGCTGTTTGTAACACTTAAAATGTTAAATAACATTTTTCTTTTAATAGAAAGGCTGTTGTGAAAATAATTGTGATTTCTAATCTGAATTACCATTTTGGTCTGAATATGCTTGCCCCAAAATGAATGCATGTGTCATCCTGTGCTTTCTGACCTTAATTTTTTAATCAGGGAAAAATTTTTGGACATGGGATGTAAGAACCACAATATACCAGCTGCGTATTCCAGACATGTTGTCAGCTCTCTCCCTAAAGACATCAGGGCATATGAGCAATTAAATTATTTAGTCAAAGATAGAAGCTTCTGCTCATACCTGGGATTTATGTTTATTACAGCAGCTGCAGTTTTGTGTATCAGCTCAGTTTGCTGGCATGCCACGCTTCTTGAATACCACGAAAAGTAGAGGCTCAAGGGCATTTTCTTCTTCCCATAGTAATAACCCTATCATATTGGTATCTTTCGTCTGATTGTCGATAAACCTTCCGAAAGGCTCGCAGATGTTTTAGTGATGGGAATTAGACTATTTTAAAGAAAACAACAGTCCTATCCCATGCTGTCCACAGCAGCTTTGTGTGGCTTTTTCCACGTGGGCCAGACTTCTGTGACAGTTTCTAGAAGGGTTCTTCCTGCACTGCCCCACTTTGGCAAAAACATGTTAAGTCTCTCTGTCTTGTGAGTAACTGTCAAGACAACCCAATAGTGTTCTCAGCTGTTGCTTTAGTTTGCTAATTTTTGTCTTCTTACGTGTATTCTTTTCATTGTCACTTTTTTTTTTTTCTAAAACATCAAGCTTCATGTGTCACATAATGATTTTGACGTTGTCTGCTTTTATCTATGTGATCTTGCATTCCATGGTGTTTCTCCACACCTTAGCAAAGCTGGGTGGTGGGCAGATGGAAAACTCTTTGCTCTGTTGATGGAGTATGTTTTTAGCAGCGCAAAATACACATTCAAATAAGCAACTCTGAGCTAAGAGGGTCCTGCATTCTTCAGTTCTTCATCATATTTTTATAGCCCAAGAATTCTCTCACTGTTTTATGTTAGTCCAATCAAAAGAGTTCTTGACAGCAAGGGACAAAGGGTGTACTCTGTCGTTACTGACACAATTAATTATTGTCCTGTTGCAGTCATCATTTTGATGTGGAATCTCAAAAGCTCTTTTACATTAGTGCCTGTGGCTACAGAGTTCCTTGCTTTCCAGGAATCAAAAGATATTGAAACAAAATGAAAGAAATAATAAAATCTTATTTTTATTTTTTTAAGGCCTGATCAAAAAATAGAAGATACGGCAGAAACCAATGCTGAAATTCTTGCTCGTCTCACTTCTGCGGTAAGATCACTGCACCAAAGTTTGTACTGATCATGTTTGAAATATTGTAATGTTTTGGATCGTTTCAAATTAAAGACTTAGTCTTAGTGAGCAGGTGTTTGTAATGCAAACTACTTTTTTTTTCTCTGAAAGGAGGACACTTTACTGAGGTCTTAATGTGCAATTCCAAAGCTATTAAAATCAGACTAAGTAAGGACTCCTGCAGCCTGCTCTCTTGTAATCCATGCTATTCATGGCCCAAGAGATACCAGTTTGGAGGATCATGGTGATTTTTCTGGTGAACAGCAGGTTGAACATGAGCCAGAAATGTGCCCTTGTGGCAAAGAAAGCCAACTGCTTCCTGGCCTGCATTAGTAAGAGCGTTACCCTGAGGTTAAGGGAGGTGATCATTCCCCTCTACTTGGCACTGGTGTGACACACCTGCAGTGTTGGGTCCAGTTCTGAACTCCCAGTACAAGAGACATGTGGACATACTGCAGTGTATGCAAATGACCATGAAGACGACCGGGGAGTAGAGTATTTGACTTACAAGTAAAGGCTGAGAGAACTGGGAGTTGAGCTTGGAGAACAGAAGTCTACGGGAGGATCTTACCAATGTGTATAAATACCTGATGGAAAGGAATAAAGAAGAGAGAGCCAGGCTCTTCTCGGTGACGTCTTGTGACAGAACAAGAAGCAGTGGCACAAACTGAAATTCAAGAAATTCTACTTAAACATAAGAAAAAAATTATCTACCACGAGGGTGATCAAACAGTAGGACAGGTTACCCAGAGAGGTAAGTGGAGTCTCCATCCTTAGAGATGTTCAGAACTCAGCTGGACGTGGTCCTGAGCAACCTGCCCTACCTGACTCTGCTTTTGAGCAGGGGTTTGGCTCAGATGACCTCCAGAGGTGCCTTCCTACCTCAACCATTCTGTGATTGTATGGTTCTGCGAACATCACACCTAAATGATGGTGTCAGCAAAACATGGAATTACTGCCAGTTCTGTTTTGGGTACGTGATAAAGTACAGAGATGAAAGTCAACCAAGCAGGGTGAAGTTGTCATGAAAAAGGCATGAGGCTAAGAGCTATTTTAAGTAAAATTAATAAAGTACCATCTTGAAATTGCTGAAAAATGGAAGGGAAGGGGAATTTGTGCTATATTTTGTAAAGACAGATGTCTTTACAAAAGACATTTTGTAATGTGTTTGCAAAGCCAGTGGTTCTGTATGCTCAACCCTATGCAAAAATAATTTACATGGAGAAAATTTAGTGTTTTAAAATTGTTTTTTATTTTTTATTTTCTCTGTATTCAAAGTCCTTGTTTCCTCTACCTTTTTTCCCTAACTGAAAATGAAAGGAGAACTCAGAACCTCAATATCCTCAATTTTTAGTTCCATGGAGAGAAAAAATAGAAAAACATAAAATACTTTTTGCACAGTAACATCTTTTCAAAAACCCACAAAACGACCAACTCTATAAAACATTGCCAGTATCCCTCAAAAGCTTTGCCTCTCAAAAATAGAAGAATAATGTTTTTTCAACAGTTAAAAAATGGAAGCGCTCAATAACTCAGGTTGCCCAGAGAAGTTGTGGATGCCCCATCCCTGGAAGTGTTCAAGGCCAGGTTGGATGGGACTTTGAGCATCCTGGTCTAGTGCAAGGTGTCCCTGCCCATGGCAGGGGGGTTGGAACTAGATGATCTTTAAGGTTTCTTCCAACCCAAACCATTCTATGATTCTATGAACAAAGCAAAGTGACTTTCTGAGTTTAAGAACTGGATCTAATTGTTGCTGGATACACTTGAATAATATGCGTATCCTTAAATGTGTGAGTAATTGACAGTGAGTTCAGAGTGCTTCACATCTAGCTTGCAAGGTAAAACCTTTGAACTACATCCTGAGCGATTCCAGCAGCAGGGCACGTGGGCAGGTTTTTTTTAAATGAACCATTTTATTGCTGTAGCTAACTAGCTAAAGAAAAATTAGACAGTTGCATCTCCAGATGGCCTGAGACCCATCTATTGCCATGGTGGCGTCAAAAAGACTAATCTTTTCTCCTGCATTTTCTGATTTTCCACAAAACTGTGCAGGCTCTCTATAACAATTTTCTAGTCTAACCCTGGGGAAAACCATAAGACCAGAGAGAATCCTCCAGATATTACCATCTGTATATGAACTTCCCCATCTTACCCTTGCAGAATATTGCTTTTCCTCCATACAGTAGACTGGCATCTAAAGTACTCACTACGAGTGTATGGAGAACCTTATGTGTCCCGAGGCAATTTCAACCCTCAGCTTGCACCACTCAGCAGAGGGCTGGACTCACCAGAATACAGGTTCTCCTTTTTTTTCTTCTTGCTGCCAGCTTCAGAATTTGTAGGGAAAAGGAGTCCTGCGAGCAGGAACTGGAAACCAAAAGTGAAGGTATTAGCCACAACTGGAAGTGTGTTCACACTGTCTTGCTTTTTGGCTCACTGAGTGTTTACGTATGTTGTACAGAAACAAACCAGTCTTCCTTGAAGAACTCATAATTCAGAATCCTGTTCACAATACTTTTCAGACCAGTGTTTCAAAAGTGAAAACAAACCAAAAACCTTACTTCCAGCCCAGCAATAAAGCAGTCGGAGATCGGAGTTGACTTTTTTGTACATTGCTAGGTTTGGAGGTTCAGATCTCATCAGTGCTCATAGTACCACAATCTCTTCTGCTTTTTTTGGCTTTTCATGTAATGGAATAAAACATTCTGTGTCAGGTCAGAAGGATGCTTCTGTGTCAGCGTTTCATTTTTGGGGGATTAAATTCCCAAATTTTCAAACCCAAACTGATTGTGAAGATCCAGCCCAAGCACCGTTGGAGGAATCTGTGTGCCTAAAATATAACTCACTGTTTTAGCATCTGAAAGCGCAGGAAAAACTGTAAGCATGCATGCACGTAAGGTCTAATTATGCATTTCTGTAATTCTGTAAAAGCTATTGCTGTTGCAGAGGGTTGAACTCACCTCACCTAAATATAAGTGGCCATATGGCAGGCATCTACATCTGAGCTAGCTTCCCCAGGTGCTCCTTACAGTCAGGGACCAGAAATAGGCACTTTTAGGATGCTGAATAAACGATTCATTTTTAAAGTCTACTTTAGGGAAAAACCGTTGTACCTTAGGCTCCATTGGTAAGGTATGCACTCTCTGTGAAGGGGTTATAGAGTGATTAGCACGGACATAGGGGCATCTGTACAAGTTTGGTGGATTCCTCTCTCTACTTCTTTTTCTTTACTGTAGCCTGACTTTCTTTGTTGGCTTTGCGCTTATTACTTATTCCCTACTGCTTTTTGTTACCAGGTGGTGTTTCTCTTGTAGAGTTCCACTTTTCACGTTCACTGCACGATTTGTGATT
>VYZM01016283.1:657661-673714 GCA_013398915.1 Dromas ardeola | reverse complement strand
ACTAGTCTAGAACTGATTAGTTAGGGAAATGCACTCTTAGTTTTAAACAATTGTTATGGAGATTGGAGAAGATAATAGCAATAGCTGTGGTGAATGATGCCAAGTCAGAAGGGCAGCGGGGAAAAAACTACAGAGGTTTCTTATTCTCTTAATTTGTCCATAATGTATGGAATACGCCACTTTTAAGAGCACAGTCAGATACAAAAGATAAGAAAGTAACTTGAGGGTCACGCTTTTTCTATATGCTTTATTCTACGATGGAAGAAGCAGAGTCAGCCAACATAACTGAATGGAGCCTATCGAATTATATGCTCGTATCATATGCTCCATTACAATGAGGCACTGACAACGCCATCAGACTTAAATTGTAAATGCAGCTGACATACAAGCAGTGCAAAGCACCATTTGAAATATGTTTGCATTGGATGATTTTTTTTCATCATGAATTTTTAAGAAAATGCAATGATTACTCCTGGGTTTAAAGAAGCATTCCAGAGCGGTCATGTATTCCATGTCATCTCCCAAAGAACAGCTTCATATTCAATGTCTTGTCTGCTAAAACCAGAGCACAGTGGGATGGCTGTGAGTGTTTCCACTGCAAAGCTCTCACCTTACCTTGTGATGGGATGGAAGAGAACATCAGAATGTTAATGTAGCGTTATCTGGGAAATACAGTTTTCTGGGACTTTAAGACGTAAGCCAATACTACTGTTATTTAAATTCAATCAAACTGTCATTACCTGAGATGCAAATATGTGAACTAGACTCTTTTCAAACCCCTGCTGTTTAGAGCTTACTGTTGCAGGATTTCATGTTGAGATTCTGTAAGGATTGCCATTTTGTCTCTAGATCTGAAGTCCTGTTTGGCACACTGACATCTAGAATACTGTTTCACAAAAGAATACTATAGGCAGAAAAAAGAGAGGGGAAAAAAGTAGAGATGGTAGAGCACTGTCTACTAGATGCACAACTGTGTCTTCTATGATAAAATGAGCTGATTCATGGATAAGAGAAGAACAGTAGTTGTCATTTACTTTTGAATAATCTCTACCTCTGTCCTCTGAAGATGAGAAGATTCACCATATCAGTATGCCATTTGTATTTAGTCAAGCAGAAGTACACATGCGTACCACTCTGTATGCACACTCTTGCTTTTTCATATTGCAAAAATAAAACTTACTAAGATGTGGTAACATGCCAACAGCACACTCAAAATGTTCTCTTTCAGACTTTAATAATATTTCTGTAAATACTGTGCAGTAAGCTGGCCTTTACGCTGGATCAGTTTTGACATCTGCAGTGCTACACAAAATGGGATACTATGTAGAGAGTGTTAGCTTTGTAGCGACAACCTATATGTATACACCAGCTTTTTTGTATTTAATATCTCAATTTATTATGGTGGGCATAGCTCTTGTTTGAATGTGTATTTTACTTTGAGTCCGCATTATTATCTTCAATGTGATGTGCAACTATCGATTTTGTCAAACAGGCAGTAACTGAAATCCTATTAGGAAGAAGTATGATAATGCGTAGCATGCGTGCAATGAGGAATGAATGTTGCACACGGATTTCCATCAGTGTAATGATGCATAGGAATTGCACGTCCAGCAGAGATGTCAAGTGCATTTACGCTAAAATAGGCAAAAGCATATAGATTGTGAAACCTATGGACACCAGGCAAATCCAGAAGGATGCTCAGCAGTACCAGTTCTTTGTGATTTGAGTGAGTCCTATGAGAGGGAGATCAGACCGTGAGGGTGAAACCCTTTGATGAAGGAACGTTTGCTTAATATTAAGACTAGAGGAACAGTTTTTCTCCTGCTTTAACTGAAGGGTTTTGCTCAGGTTAAGTAATATGCTGGCTGCATTCCTGGCACACAGCAACAATGATATATTTTGCATAATATAGACAAAATACAGAAAAACAGCCTTTTTACTGCCTGTGATGTTAGCACTGTCTTTCAAACTTGAAAAGTGCCACCTTATAAGCAAAAATAATGCTGCAAATGTAACCGCAGAATGCCACAATGCTGCTTTTTCTTCTGAGAAGATGGATTTTTCTTTAAACTCATGAAGAAATTTGCATTTTTCAATTGTTTGATTGGGTTAATTGGTATGTTTACAACTGTTGCAGATTGTAGCGTCTCCTAAGGCTAATCTTGAAATAATGTGTCTATTAAATGCTAAAAGATAAAGATGAGACATCAGTGCACTGTTTCTTACTGTCAGTAACCTGTGAGAATAGACCAGGATCGGGGCATCGACATTGGTACCTCCTGCTGAGTTTAACGAAGGGAGAGGGTCTGAGCAGTTTAGCCACAAAAAGTCGTGGTGTTGTTATTCGGAAACAACTTGGGCTTTTATTGAAAATCCCTCTCTAACTCTGCGTAGCTTGTATGTATTATTACTAGTGTATATTAATTTCTGCAAGCAAGCAAGCAAGCACACAAATTGTTTTTCCACAGAAGAACTCTTCTTTCCCATCTTACTTGCAGTTTATGCTTACATTAACCATGATTAACAGTTCTCCAGACATGGGAATGAGTGTACAGGAAGGAAGGAAGGAAGGGAAGGTAATACTGCCAGCTTGCACAATTGTGCTGGAAACAGGACGACATTTAAGAAAACCGTGGCACTGCCTTCATGTTTTCCTGCTTGGAGTGGCAGAAAACCCTGTCCCTCTCAGTGGGGCAGCACCAAGGAGTAGAAAAAATCCTCGTACCTTGCAAGGACAGCAAAAAAAGCTCCCTGGTCCTTTGGCGCAAGGGAAGGAAGGATGCAAACAGAGGAAGGATGTGGCCTCTGGTATGACTGCATACTGCTGGGTGGCTGCTGAGTATCTCACCGGTGGATGCTGGAGTTACCATTGTACTGAGATGTCCTGGGTGATTTTGTCTGTCTTTCTGCTCAGACCAATTTAACGTTAATTATTCTTCTTTTCAAAATTTTCTTCAGAATTGTGAGAGCAGGGTGTTGACAGTTGTTAGTAATTGTATTACTTTGGGGATCCTTCATGGGCTTTGTGCCTTGTTTTGATCATACCACGTGTCTTGTGAATGATGTTATAAATTTCACATGCTTTTAGAAACTGGATGTCAAAACTCCCACTGCAGAATAGCCTTGAGCTTTGCATAGGTCTGTTGTTAGACAAGATGGCTAGTATGCACTGCAGGAGACTTTGTACAGAGAGGTAAGACAATCCCTAGAAAAACAGTTGGAATGTCCCATAATTATTATTATTTTTTTTAATACTAAAGACAGACTGTCTTGGGAAAATGAGGGAAATTGGAAGGCACTGGGAGGTGTGCAGAAGAGTCTGAGAGCTTGGATGGGGCAAAGGAAGGGAAGAACTGAGGTTTATGCAGGAGGGACTGTCTGGGTGCTCTAGGTCAAGGGGAGGGCGCTTGAAGCAGCTGCAATGGGACAGATGATGGCACTGAGGAAGTACGAAGCATAAAAATAATGCACAATACAGAATTTTACTGATAGAAAAAGGAACAGACCTATGGAGAGAAGTGGATGTAGAGTCGAGCTTGCTAAAGGGACAGTAGCTGGTTGTGTAGAGATGCTAGGGAAAATATGAAGAATGAGGAAGGGAGCCGGCTAGCATGGCAGGGCTGTTTCATCACAGGCTGGTGAGATAGCCTGTAAATCTGGAAATCGGATGGTTCTTACTTCTGCACATTCATCTCAAATTAAATACTCTTTCTGAAATGCTCAGCTATGCCATTAGGAGAGGTTGTTCCCTCCTGAAAGCTCCATAAAGCGAGTGTCAATTATATATGTGAACCTCAGCCAGATCTCAGCATGGAGAACTCTCTTATCCTGGAGTCACACAATAAATCCAGCATTATGGTGTGCTCAGCAGAGACAAAACAAACATTTAACAGGGAAAGGAAGATGCTTCAGGTGTGTGCTTGTGAAAGAGATATGCTGTGCAAATAAATTACAGGTTGGGCTACTGAATTGCCCACTCCCTAAGGAATGTGCAGTAGTTACATGAAATTAAAGTTTAAAAAAAAATTGTCATAGAATTCCCAGCTGAAAAGGAAATAGATTTGCTAGGAAAACTGACTGTAGTTTCAAAACCAAGTACCTGCATAATTCCATGTGCAGTTGTCTGCTCCAAAGGATTGATAGCCGATATCTTACCAGTGTTGCATTTTGTTTTGATTGACTGTGCTAGTAACTATAACCATCCTTTCTTTTCCTGGTGTTTTAGGTACAGAGGGAACTGGCTGCTGTCATTGCCTTGAAAGCAAGGAAGTCAGGTGAGTCAGGCTGGACTTCAGAGAGGGTTTTGTAACACTGATCCCTTTTGTCATTTATTGGAGTACTTGAATTGTCATTGCTGTCTTATTAACATGAGGAAGCAAAGATAGCGGACCTCATTCCTCTCTCGTTGGAGAATCTGTGTATATAGCACAATGCAATTACTGTCAAGCTTTTCTTCCCCTAGCTCGTCACATCAAATGACCTAGCTGATAAAATCAGTGTTACAGTTGAATGTGAATGTGGGTCGTCTTCTGGACAAAATCGCTATTTTCTCTGGACTTGCACTTTATAAAAGAAGCTTATGGCTTTATATGACTTACATTTAAGACAAATAAGTTGATAATTTCCCTGTTTTTTCTTTTATGGTTCATTATATCATGCCATCTTCACTGTGTTTTACTTGCCCAGTCAGGTGTATTTCTTTATGCTAAAGCAAAAGGACAACTTCACCCATGAAGATCCACATCTGTATGGCTATAGAGGCAAGTCTCTGTTATCAGGGCAGTAGAAGAAGAAATACAAATGGAAAATTGAAAGTGTTTGACAATATAAGGATTTACAGCAAATGCTGGTGCTACAGTGCAAAGGCAGTGAAATATGTGGCCATCTCAGCTCCGTTGGGGCTTGGTGGCACAGCCACTTTCCAGAGGGTCTCTATCTGCATTGCTGAGCTGAAGTGGAAGTGAGGGAGCTGTGTTTGCTGGGCACTGCATGGGAACTGACAAAACCTACTTGGCCAGACCTGAGTATACAGCCACAGAGGTCTTTGGGAGCATTTTCACTGAGCATCTCTTGTGATCTTCAGTGATTTTGCTAGACATTGAGACCATGAATCTTGCACTTTTTGAGCTATTTTCTCACCTGTTAATAATATTGTGTCATAATATTTGTATCTGTCTACTGTCTATCTGTGGCTTACAAGTGCAGCACAAAATTTATTACACACAACACACGCACTATACACAACATGGTATCTTAAACTGGAAGCACTGGGAAGATGTGTCTGACATCTGCAAATACTTCCTTGTGAAAATGTAAATATTACAAAATTATTCTAGACACGGTTTGATGCATTTTTGTCTGGAAATAGAAGTACTCATAGGTTATATCCACAGTCATCTGTAAATGTAAGTCTGCAGAAAGTAAACACAAATATAAGTGTGAATTCGGACCTAAATTGCTACTGTGTAATATCCTTGCTTCTGAAACTGCTGTAGTAATTTATGATGTTAACACCCCTCAGCTGCTTGCCCTTACCTGGTAGCACCCAAGTCCCACCTGAATTATAACGTCTGAACACGGAAATGCTTCTGCTCTGGTTCAGTGCAGAGAAAAACAGGCTATTTTAAGGAAGGGCTCACGGTAACCTTTAGTTTTGCTGTAAAATGGCCGAGAGTATGGTGCCATGTACCTTTTTACTCAGTGGTTATACAGTTCTAAGAAACTCTTCCCCTGCTTCTTGGCAGTTGTGTTGGCAAATACTACTACTGCTACTGTCAATAAATAAAAACTCCATTCCCCAAAAGAGCTGATTTTAACCTGAATTAGCCTCTCATTTCCTTTCGGTGGATGGCTACATAAACGGTAGTCTCAGTAGAAAATGGGATGGGGTTCGATTAGGAATAAGCTGCAGGAGATGAAAATGGGAAAGGAGGATAGCTCTTGGAGCCTCCTTTATATTAGTGTAATAGCAACCCACGTTGAGCAGGTAGAAATATTTTAGTTAAAAATCACAGCCTTAAATAAAAAAGGCTCCCTATAGAGCTCTGAAATGCTGACCAGCCTTTCCTAATACATTAATGTAAACACTTAAAATATCAGTTTAGATCTCAACAAAAGATACCTCTTTAGTCAGTTTAACTAGTGCATGCTTGTTGTTGAAATTTGCATTTCTTTATGCCTCATCTTGGACGACTCTAAAAAATGACTGCATGATCAGGCATAACTGTAAGGTCTAATTTAAGTTAATGCCATTGCTACAGTAGGAGCAGAGCAAATTAGGTTGGTTGATTATGCTTTTTTTATTTTATTGCTGATGGTTAAATTCACAGCGTAGCAGTTACTGTTAGCAATCAAGCTGTGGTATGCTGTGCCTGGTGAAGTGAAGCATATTTCAGAGAAAGTACTTCTGGAGCTAGAAGCCACAGTACCTTTCGAAGATACTGTTCTTCTAACCCCTCTCCGAAGACTCCATATAATTCCAGGAAATAAACCAACCAAGATCAGACAAAGAGTTCATTTTGGCATGAAAAGCGTGGAACATGGCTATTGGGCCAGCTGCCCTGGGTGGCTTCCAGGCTGGTGTGAACAGCGTGGGCGCCTGGCTCATCCGCCCTGGGATTCACGAGTGGGGAGCGCAGGTGACGGGCACGGTCCTAATCTGCTGGCTGGAACCTGCCTGCAGTGGGTAATCGGTTCATTAGACGAAACTTTTCCTAGAGATCGGCAGCCCAAAAAACAAAGCGGTTGTGCAGAAGTTTTTGATGGTTTGGTGGTTTTTAAATTACAGTGTTTCAAAATATTTCCTCTAGATAGCCAGTTAGCACTACCAGTAAGAGCAAAAAAAGAGTATTTTTGCTTAATGCAAGGACTGTGTAATTTGTTCTGGAATTACTTTAATTTCTGGATATACCTCTGCCCTTAGAGAGGCACTTCGCAGTGATTTAATTGTACTAGAAAAACTGGCTGTTTAAAGCTTTCCTATTACTTGTCTAGGACTGTTGTTGTAATCACTGGGTTACATTGCATGGAAAGTGCTATACAAGCCACAGACACCCTCTGCAAGAGGTGAAGAGGATCCAACTAGGAAGGTTTGCTATTCTTGGAGGAAGGAAACATCACCTTTGGTTACCAGGGTGAAACAGTTTATTTTTGTTTAAATGAAGCTTGGGTTTGCTACCTAGTATATGTATGAGTCGTGGTAATTACAGCTATTTCAGTTCTTGGGCCAGAATGGCTGTTGCAGTTATTTAGACGCTGCATCTACTGACAAAATGCTTTGAAAACCAAGGTAGAGACCTGGGTCTGCTGGGAGGTAGGGCAGAGTATCAAGTTCTTGCTAGTACAGGATCTGACTTGATCTGAATGTCGGCGACCAGAAAATAAAAAGTCAATAGGGTGTGGGGGAGAATACCTTTCCCCAAGAGGTGTTCTTCTGTTTTTAATGTGGGGTGGAAGAATAGCAGGAACACATAAAACTGACAGATGGCTGAAGGAAAAATGCAGAACCTGAAAATGGAAAAACTTCTACGCTGTGGAAGATGGCTCCGTTTTCATATTTCGGATGTGTACTGCATGTATCCCACTCTAATAGTAAGGTGTAAGCTAACAGAGAGGTACTTGAGAGCCCTCATGCAGAGGGAGCTCAACATTTTTAGCATCTTTGCAAATAAAACTGAAAAAAGAGTAAAATTAATGTCTGTAATCCTGAAGATTTGATGGACCTCAGTAACACTGTTGACTAGAAAGCACATTTATATTTCATTAGAATAAAGCTCTCATGATAAAGGTGACCTAAGAGGGGAAAATAAGCTTGTGCACTTTATAAAAATGCATTAAAATTGTTCTTGCTTAACCTTAGAAATAAAAAGATTAAATGCTGTCTTCCTTGGTTTGGTAAAAGGTCTTGGGAAAGCAAGTAACTGGAGCAGAAGATAACTTTTTTTTTTTTTTTTAATTTTAAGCACTTGGCATTAGAAGTGTTGTGTTTGTTTATACCTTGCTGGTTACTGATGGCTTCCACAAATGTGCTGAAACTAACAGAAATGCAGCCTCTGTCTGAAGGTTTACAGGGTTTGGCATTTATCTCAATTGCTCGTAATGGCTCATGACATGTCTCTTATGTGTTAGAGGTGGTAACTAAAACAAGGATAAAAAGCAGCAAATAGCCTAAGGCTGGAGGCTTTAGCCGGTGGTGGAGCTACACAGGTACGCCTGAACAGATCAAAATCTGTCAGGTAGATGCTCTGAACTGCTGTTAATCCCATCCACAAACAAGACACCTTGCATTGCTGCGCATGTACACAGCTGCGCCCCATGGCATCACCAGCAAATTCCTTTAACTTCATATCTAAAGCAATTTCTATAATTTTATTCGTGCAAAGCACCATTAGTAAGAGCATGGCTCTAGTCCTTGTGTTTCTGAATACAGGGGCTAATTAAGATAATATCTGACTGTATTGATGAGGTAGGAACGGGCAACAGCAGCTTCTCTCCAGGAGCTGCCGGAGCAGCGCTGGGGCTGTGGGTGCTTCTCCCTCACACCGTGAAGGGCAGGGCAGGGCAGCCACAAAAGCCCTAGCACTTGTGTGTGGTTTTACTCCCTCTTAAGAATGATATTCAGGTTTCCACAATATAGTTAGATACTTTTTAGTCGTGCCATTCTTAAATTTACAAGCTCTATTTTTTTTTAAATGGGTCATTTACATTTTATTTATAATAATATGACTTTTGCAATGTATTAACTTTATATTTGAGATCTTCTGGATTGCCTCCACCCTATTCTGACACATATGTGTGCATATCCACCCTTCCCCTTTCCTTTTGTATTGCTTCTGTCAGGACTTAACCGCCTATGTGGTTTGCTTAGTATTTTTATTTTAGGGCAGGTGATTCAATATGAAGCAGTCACTGGGGCTTGAGCTTTGCCGACATGAATGAAAAGCAAGCTGTGAACAGCTATTCCTTTTCCCATCCGCTGCGCCACCTCTACAGCAAAGCTGTCAGAGCTGATTGCGTGACTCGACTCGAACACACTCCAGGCAATGTCAGTCCTGTTAAAAACATGAGAACAGCCAGGCTGGGTCAGGTTAAAAGTCCATCCAGCTCCGATCTCACTGTGAGTGATGAGTAGGGGATGCTTAGCGTAGAGAAACGGAGCAAGTACAAACAGTCCTCCTTCTGATGTGCGTACTCAGCATCTACCAGTCTGTGCGAGAGGGATTTTGCTGTACCCACACTGTTGTGTTAGGTAGCCTTTGGTGAACCTTTTCTCCATTAATTTATCGAATTGATTTTTGAGCCTGCTTATACTCCTGACTTTCATCATCTCTTGTGGCAGCGAGTCCCACAATTCATGTGTGTGGTATGTGAAAGCCTATTTTTTCTTGTTTATTTTAAACCTATTCCCCACGACCCTCACTCTGTTGTTATATAGCTCTTTGGTGACGGAAAGTGGTGAATAATCCATTCCCAGTTCATCATCACACTATTCAGGATTTTGTGCACCTTTGTCATACCTCTGTGAATTGTCTCATTTCCAGGCTAAACTGCTAGTCATTCCTCATACCAAATCTATTCCATGAAATCCGATCATTTTTGCCACATCTATTATATTCCTTTTGAGATGGGGCAGCCAGAGCAGTATTGCAGCAGCACGTGCTGGAGTTGGCACAAATTGAGGGTGGCAGCTTCTTATCAGGGTCAGGAGGTGGAGAGATGTGGGAAGGAACCCAGTAAGACCCTTTTGGCAATATTAAGCTGTTCTATCAGCTTAGTTAACTCAGGAAACCACATCTTTACCCTTTTTCCTAAGTAGGACAGATCCTTGTGAGACTTCTTGGTAACTTTACACCACGATAGTTAGCAAAAACTTTGGAAATCATTACGAATTTGAATTAGATTTGTACACATACTTGAAAATGAGGTCACAAATAAATGCTCAAAGGTCATTGAAGAATGGAGCAGTTCAGTACTGTGTTTAGATCTCAAACATATTAAGTACCCTTGGAATTTACAGGTTTTGTAAACAAGCAGATATACAATATCTCTGGTGTAAAATGTGCACTTACTTTATGTCACTGAAAAAGGGTGCAAAGAGGGGCTCCTGTTTACAGAACAAAGCAGCAGTCGTGCCAGAGAGGTGTGCATTTTCCGTTGTGGAAAAACTGATAAAGTTTGAAGGGCTGAAAAGGTGGGAAAAGGCAGTAGTATCTTGCTGCTTTTCTGTGTCCCCTTACAGTGTGTCTCTTTTCAGTGGGTTTGTTTACTTGACTTAAGTGAGACCTTATTTCATCACAATTTTCAGTTCCTCCAAGCATCCACTTCTTTAATGCAAGGGTCAAACTTGGCAAAATGTGTGGAATAAGAGTTCTTCTGCAAGTGTTAATAAAGGCATTTATCGTGGAGAAACAGCCACTCAAAATAAAGGCGCAGGAGTGTCATGCTTCTGGTAGGTCTTGATAACTTTATCTTTACTTTTCCTCTGCCCATTGAAATGTGGTTCAAAATAAAAGTTTCACCTGAAAACATATCTAGGAATATTTCAAAAGTTACATTGTGCTTCAAGGATTTCATGCCTTGAAGTAAGGGAGGTAATCATGTTGGCTTCTTTAAGTGGTCCTTTTTAAACATTTTATGCCTTATTGAAGGGAATGCCCACCCCTAGGGACCAATGTCGTGTTGCATCCCATGAGATTCTTCCATTACTCCTGAGATCAGGCATATGACAAAACTGGCAGCACTTCAAAAGGATAGGATCAGACCCCTTCTAGCCCTGGGGAATGGTGTTCATCATCACGTTGGCTAGTCAGGAACACTATGCGTGACACACACACAGAGCTCCGTTGTGCCATGGCAGTATCGGTGACCATCTGCTTTGTGCCCACTCTGGGCAATGCTGGGGGTGGGAAGTGCCCTGGACAACATCACTGAGCGGACTACATGGTTATGCCCACCAGCCTTTGTGTATTCCACAGCTGATGTAAAGCAGAATGGACTCTCAGCCTTGGAAAAAGAAGGAAAAGAGCTCCAAAGAGCTCTCTGGTGGGAATTACGCTGAGAGGGATTTTGGCAGCATATGGTCTGGTTATTGCAGTGGTTTCAGGACTTTGGGCATAGTTCTTTCTGTATGATCTGTAAGGCGCTCGCATAGAAGAATGAGCAATGCAGGATAGCTGTGTAGGTGACGTGTTTTGCACATACGCAAAAAGGGATTGCACGGTAAGGTTGGAAAGACAGCAATTGTGCCAAAAAACCCCCAATTCCCAGGTGAATGTTTTGTTTCCAGTGCTTTGGGAGAGGCATTTACAGAGAGTTCACAGAATTTATTTATTCAGAGTCCTCTTTGTTTCCTGCTCCTTTCCTGGCCATGCCCTGAGGATGTTTCCATGGAACAGAGCGGGATGTTTCACTTTGCACCAGCCTGTTCAGCGACTGCGTACCTCCTTGTTTGATCAGTTCCCAGCAATCATTTTCCCCGTGCCTGCTGATCATGTAACGGGCTCTTCTCCACCCTTCAAACATCTAGTTTCAGGCAACGCTGCTATAGATACATTCACTGCCACTTGATTTTTTAAGTATCATGCACATGAAAATGAATGTCTAAAAGCACTGGGTAAAAGTTAAAGCTTTCTGCATTCAGCCATTGAATGGTTTTCCTCGAGCTGCTATTGCTACGAAGAGCATTGCTTTTGTCTGTTCCTGTAGTAAACCTATAGTGTTTGCAACTCGTTTTCTACTTTTTTTCTTCCGGATAAAAAAATGATATGAATTCATATGTTCAAAGTATGTGTAAAATGTGGCTTTTCCTTACTATGTATCACAAAGTGCCAGGCATTGAAAACCAAACCTCTCTTGGCCACATGAATCAACAGCAGTTGATTATCTATTAAAAAATGCCTGCCTTGTTTAGCCAGAGGTGTTTTACAAATTATGTTCTTCTAATGCACCACCACCTTGGATGGAACATGGGCCTTCCAACCCAGATGAAAGGCTTCAGTTCTGATAAATAAAATAACCAGAGCTTCCTAACAGAACCAGTTGTATGGTAATGTGAAAAGAATAGCAGCAAAGGCTCCTGGCCATAATCCGGCTGAGTTGGGAAATATCGGTGGCTTTACTTGGTAGGCTCATTTTTTAATTTACAATGGCTATATAGCGTAAGCAGGCCTGAGTCTCGTTTAAAGTGAGGTTTGTCCTTCCTGTGGCCATTCAGATGCAGTGGAAGGGAACGGCGCCTTAATGGTGTGTGGATCAGCAAGACCAAATCTACTTCTGTCAGCCTCCTTGCTTACCGCACTGGCTTTGCTCTGTTTAGATTGCGGATTCTTACCCTTGCTGTTATCTGTTCCTTTTGATAAACTCTGCAATGAGAGGAAATGTTTTTGCATCAGTTTTGGGAGTCCTGTTTCCTATTTGAGATCTGAGAAATGGCTTGTAGCATCAGGACCCTTGGGAACTTATTTTTCTGCTTGGAAACTAGACCAGCATAATGAGTACCCTCTGTGCAAATTCAATATTAATTCTACACCTAAGGTCAAGCAGAAGTTAATGACCATTTTTTACATACAGAAATCAGTTATGAAACCAACATTACATTTCATGCTTTTGTCATTTTAAAATGAGATAAAATGCTGGAGTAATTTATATTAAATTGATTTAAACTACAAAGCATAAATATCATGAATCCCAGATTGGTGTTTGAGAGAAAATGGCATCATTGTCACGTGTGCAATAGTTCATTCCCCAATTTACAAGCACCTTTATTCCATCCCATGCTTGCTGTGCTTTTTTAGATAAAGAGGTGCTGAACAATGCTGTAAGCAGGAGTCTGTCTTTAATAATTTTTGCATTTTCTTTGTTTCTTTAATTAGCTGATTTACTCAGCTGATTGCACAGCTGTCTGGGCAACACCCCCCCAGGGGCCTGCCAACTGTTTCAGAGATATGTAGTGTACTTGGTGAAGGGAAATCTGTACAATAATTTGCATATATATATGCAGAAATAGTGGGAAGGAATGAGAAAGCTCAAAGGCAATTTTTGTATTGCTAATAAAAGGAAACATGTTAAGCTTAAAAAGCTTTCTCTTTTCAGTAATTTCTGGGAAAAGATTACAGTTTCATGGTAAATAAGGAACCAATTCTCAGTTGGAGGGTTTTATTCCTGGGATTATCACTGTCTCTTACGTGCAGCCTTTGGGGATTTCAGAGGTATTCAGTGCTTGTTGGTTTCCCCCCTTTAATTTGGAAATAGGACTTGGAAAATAGAGGAGTATGCCTGAGGACCTGGTCTGGCTTAAAATGGTCCTCAATCAGAGGTTTGTAAAGCACTTACTTGCTGCTCATCTTCTTTTCCGCCGCTCAGCGCTAGTGCCTTACATGAGTTGGAGGATCTGGCTTTTAGTTTCCCCAGTGGTATCAGTATGAGCTATTCATTTTTTTCCACTCTGATAAATTAATAAGCATCAGCAAACATTATAACACTGTCAAACAGTTCAGAGCTGCCATAGTAACCAGCCTCTCTAGAGCTCGCTGTATACCCTTCACAAAGAATAACAAGGGATACCACAAAATCCATTGTTCAAAATAACAATAAAGTTTTCAAAAATCATGAAATTAGCTTAGAATGAAGTGATTAAAAAAAAAGATGCTTTTTTTGCTGTTTGTTTCTGAAAAGCTTCATGCTAGCAGCTTCCTTTGGAAAAAAAAAAAAACCAAAAACCAGAAAAGAAACATGCCTCTCAAAAAATTTGGGATATAAGAAGAATGCTAGAAGTTGTGAGCTTCCCAGCAGCTGACGATAAATCAACTGATGCAGACTGCTGGCAATTCAGAGCACTGGAGCCTTCCCCCCGGGGAATATTCTTGCAGATTCCTGAGGTCTTTTCAACAGTGGTGGTTTGACAGGGACAGAAAAGCAGGCTATAACCATCCAGCAGGGATGAGACAGTGAAAATCTGTTGGCTTGTCAAATAAAAAAAGTTCTTCTGTTGAGAAGGAGGCTTTTTACCACTTCCAAGGTGGTATCCTATCTGTACAGGGCACGTAGGTGCCTTTTGCTTCCTGGCTAGAAAGGCGAGATGCATATATAAATTTTGAGCACATAGTACTGAAAGGATTGAAATCTTGCAAAGGGCAGAGTTCTTTGATGTTCTAAGATGTTAGCAGGTTAAAGAACAACGCTGAATAATAAACCAACATCCCCATTTGAAACCGAGGAGCGAGGAGCGTCACTGAAAACATGAGGGGACGTAGCCTAAGGGGTGACCGAGCTCCGTATGGTGAGCAGAGCTGCCTCTGGAGCAGCCGTGGGGACAGTGAGCTCCTCATCCAGCCGGTGCACAGGCTGTGCAGGTGAGCCTGGCAGCTGGGATCTCGCAGGCTCGGGCTGCTCCCGAGGCTTTGCCTGAGGGTTCGCAACATGCTAGGCAAGTTCAGCCTTGGGAGCAGCCTAGGGCAGTGCAGAGGTAAACTCCATGTCTGCCGAGGGCGAGGTGTATGGGCTGCCTGCCCCTAAAAGGCAGGCAATCCTGGTCCCGCCGTTGGACTTCACGGCAAGCTCAAGGGCCGAAGCTGGAGTCGTGCGGCACAAGGGGTCTGGCAGCAACGCCGGCTTGCGGGGTGCCCTGTCCCCTGCCCTGCCTGGGGGCCTCTGTTCTCAACCAGGTCATCAAACCGAACCAGGTTAGAAGTAATCCTTTGCCAGTCCACAATCCCCAAATGCTTTAGGGTAGTACAAGAGAGGGAACAGCAAGTACAGGAGGAGTGGGACAGCCAGCGGTGATGGGGAGCTAAGGTGGCTTTCTGTCCTGGAATGGCCATGTGGGTGCCACTCACTCAGAGCGAGCTGCTTACGGATGAACAGATGTCCCTGCCTGCTGTTCAGCAGCAAAACGGTTAACCGTGGTGGCAGTCCTCTCTTAAGCATTTAAATAATTAGCTTTCAAAGTTAACACCCTATTAAGCCAAAGGGAGGAAGTTCACACCTCTCCTGGTGTTATTGTTCCAGTCTGGCTGGCTGCAGCAGCAGAGTGACGCTAGTGCCTGGGTTTGTGTTGTGAAGGTTATCTTTGCAGCCAGAAGGGGTAGAAAGGAGAAACTTCATTTATAGAAAAGGAAGAAAGCACAATACAGCAAAGCCTCTGGGAAGATTGCAATGCTGTAGGTTCCAGGAGTTGGTTTATATGTGGGTTACTTTTTTTTTTTAACTGTCCTTTCTACCTTCAGTTGGGTAAGAGATTCTGCTATGTTGAATAAAACAAAGTATTAAAATGAAATAATGTGCATTGTATTATGTGACTTTTTAAAATCTTACTCATGAAATGTAATTAATTTACCTTCAAGTTTGGGGACATACAGAACAGCGTATTGTGGAGACGCTGCTCTGTGAGTAACCCTGACACCCTTAGCAGGATTCTTCCATAGGCAGGAGAAGGTCCATAGTGCTGCAGGTGGCTGTTGTGACCCTCACTGCATGCCAGTCTGTCTCTATAAGGTGAGCCCTTTAGCATACCTGTAAAGCTCCATGCTGCCGAGGAAGACAAATCCCTTCCAATGTCTTAAATCTAGGTTAAACATTGTAGCGTGGCAACAAAAGCAGGGAAACACTCTTGGTGGGTAATGGTGACACAAAGGATGTGCTCAGTTCCAGTGTGAGCAACGGTTACGTTCCCTTCCCCTTCACACCCCCGTGTGATGGCTGATTCTGCTGAGGTAGCCAGTACAAAATTATTTACTTTCGTTTCTTATTTCTTTTCTGCTGATTTAATGAGCTGAAATGAGATTACCAAAGGACAAGGCTCTCCCCCACAAGAATTCTCTGTTCCAACATTAGTTTACAGAAGAATCTGCTAGCAAAATCTCAGCTCTGGTCCATGGGGGCACAAGGAACTCGGATCAGATGATGGCCCTGCGATCCTTAAGTGACCATAAAAAAATCAACATCCTGAATTCCCTAGGCTAATTTGCAAATGGACGCATTTGAACTGCACATTAGCAAGCTAATGCTCATTTAACATCTTTTTCTTTCGTTCATGGTGACCTCTCCTCCGAAGACAGA
>VYZM01016283.1:620423-657300 GCA_013398915.1 Dromas ardeola | reverse complement strand
TCCCTTAGCTTTTATACTGAGCGTGATGCATATGGGATGGAATACCCTGTTGGTCAGTTTTGGGTCACCTGTCCCATCCGCTCCTCCCTATAGGTGTGACCCCTCTACACTTCTCCGCTTCCAACCCTCTAACGGGGCAAACAGCGAAGTTAGCTGACCTTGGTTGTTACAGCAATAAGTATAAGCAAGAGCCTCTGTGCATACCATTCCTTGGTATAATCAGGTCTTATCACTCTGAGAGTGAACAGTTTCTGAACAATATGCTGGTAATTTCAGAGTTCAGTCAGTTAATAAGAGGCCCAGCTAAAAAGTAAAATTACAAATCAGAAAATTGGTTCTGTTTTACCTCAAACCAGGACATATACAGAAACCAAGAAAATATAATTAAGAGTTGTTATTAATCTGTGCAGCCACTTCAGCCTTCTAAGGGACTATGTTCTTGTGATGGAAAAAAAATGTATGAGATGATATGATTCCTTGAGTATTGCTTCCTGTGTGTACTTAAATGGTTCAGTTGTGGCTGGTTCTTATGGGTTTGGATAAGAGGCAGAAAGGACACAAAAATCCAGTTTGTGATGGAAATTTCATGAAAAAGAGGCCGACTGCCCACTCTCCCCCAAGAGGGCTCCGAGAACGTCAGTGTGAGGTCTGCGATTTTTTTTTTTCCTTTAAGAAAATATTTACTAGTTCTTTTCTACATTCCTTACACAGTCTAAACAACATTGAAGCCAAGGAGAACTGCCTTTGGATTATGAACTTTTTCAGCTTTTTTAGAGTTGAGCTGTGAAACTGCTGATAAACCCAGCTTTTTTTCTTTTACTTTTTTAAGCTATTCACTTAGGGTACATCTAAACCGAGGTCATTTTCTCATCACCTTTAAAATTTCTCACGCTAAAATTGTTCAACACCCAAGGATACCTGTATCTGTTGGGGTTGTGGACACGTACCCTCTTTCTTTTTCCCTTTGCCAGCAAAAGATATTACTGCCCTCAGCCCCGGGTGTTTGCTGCTTGTCACAAGCTCTCCGGCCACTAATCTACCAGCCCAGCCAGGTTAGCAACGGTGTGCTGCTCCTTGAAGGTCCGCCTGTTTGCTTTGGTTGAAGATGCTCTGGGGTGTTTGCCCTGGCACTGGGCAGGGAAGGGACACTTGTAACAAGAAGACGGCTGGCAGCCACTAACCTTTTCCCCTGGCACAGCTGTTTGTGGAGCGCCCATCTGCTCAGGCTTGTCGGGAAAGCTGGCTGGATCAATGTAAATCACTTAAACCTGGACGCGTGGTCTTGTTACTAGCAAGGTGCCACTCCTTTAAACACCGTGATTAATAGCCAGCGTCTGTGGGGATATTTTGCCCATCAGCGGCTACAGCAAATTGATTTTAGGAGAAATCAGAAAATTGAAAGGAGAGGTGGGGAAATGTTGTGTTTCTCCTAACGCAGCCACAGACTTAAGTGATTTGCAATTGCTCAAACGACCATTTTTTAGCATTCGTTAATGCTTCCTGGCATTGCAACGTTCCCATCTCATGCCGGTTGTTCTGCCTAGCGTTTGGCAAATGGATGTCCTGAATGCTTTGTGTCTCCCTCGGCGGCAGTGGGTAGAACGGGGTCATGCATGCATGGGAGTGTGCGAGAGGGGGAGGCAGCTCTTGGGGAGGAAGGCTGGGAAGCGGGTTACAAGGGAAGGGGCTGCACAGAGCTCCCAGCCTGGCTGCATGGAGTAGGTTGCCTTGGGAAGCCCTGACCTGCCCTAGGAAAGCAGGGGCCACACGGAGCTGTTGGGCGATCACTCTGGTGACTGCTTCAGTGGGTTGTTACTTTTCCAACCTGGGGCAGAGATATACCACAATGTCCCAAGCACGTTTTGATTTTGCCTAGCTTTAAGTGCTGCTGGGATATAACCCCCATTATACCTGCTTTCTGTTATAGCTATAGATTGGCCCTGTGTTTTCAGCATTCACCTTGAATTTCAGACGTTGGCTGGTAAAGTGATGCCAGCAAAGCCACTAGTAAAGATTTATACCCGACCCCTGTTTTCCTTTGATAATGGATTAAAACAGATCCCTGAATGGAATAAACTGTATTGACAAAATGACTTTTTTCCCCCTTTTATAATTACATTTTTGTTACTTTTTTTTTCCCCAGATAGCATAACTATGGGGGAAGAAAGAAGAATTATACCCTATATGGCATAGCAATATCAGCAGAAATCCTGCAGTAAAAATAAAATAAATCCATACGCTTTATTTTAGAGGTCAAGAACAGTCTGAAGTTACTTTTCTTTTAAGTTGCTGGGTGCTGCCTAAAGGTAACGCAGCTTTTTGTCTGGAGCAGACCCAGAGCACCCATGTAGACTCACCAAGCAAGACCTCATGGATACATGTATTAACTCAGCTATGGTAACCTGGTTGTACATCTAAAGATTCAGGCTGAGGGTTGAGGAGAGCTTAGGTGAGGGTGGCTGATGAAGTCGTACTGCTACCTGCCAATGCTTCTACTGCTTCCTCAACAGCCAGTCTGTTAATCAGTCAAATCCTGGGCTGCCTCAGCTCACACACAGAGTTTTAAGGCAAAACAGGACTGGTGATCCTTGTCTGAAAACACTGTGCTGTGGGCATGTGGCTGGTCAGGTGCAGCCTGATGACCAGCTGAGGTACCCAGGGCTGAAGGAGAGAGGAGGTGGACAGGAGGAAGCACACAAGTGGATCCCTCCTGCCCATCCATCAAAGCCATGAGCCTGGAATTGTTCAGGAAATGGATTTGCCAGCTCTAGTGCTTCAAGGACGCTTGTGTTGTCACAACTGCTATGGCTACACTAGCAAATCATTCAATGTGTACACAAGACTGATGATATTTGAGTATGGCGCTTGTAAGTAAATGAGCATGGTGTAAGGTAAAGGCACTTTGCATGTGTTTCATTGGGTCTGACCCTCCTAACCTGCCATGTGTCACATTTCAGAACGTCAGAGGGCTTAATGTCCCACCAAAATACAGCAGGTGGGCGTGGTGACTGGAAGGGTATCTTGGATTAGAGATAGTAGAACTACCTATAGATGTTGCTGTTTGCAATACAGAAGTCTGATGTGTCCCTTCAGAAGTGGTCCTTGTATTTTTAGCTAGGTAAACTGGTAACTCTGGTTTCAACCCTTGCGGAGATTACAAGTTTGATCCAAAACTTTTTTCTTTAAAGTCTGGCAAGACTTGCTGGTGTTAAGCAATGTTAATTAACTAAGTTACTGGTTTCTCTTGTCGTGCTAGTAGCAAATAACCTTTAACAGAACATCTTCTGCCACCATTTATTTCTGAAGATGACTTTCACGGATAGTGGTGGTGTTTATTAAGATTGACATCGCTTTGCTTATATAGAATTTTCCAAGTCTGAGATGAGGGATAAATCTGCTTATTTTGTTTAGTCTGAATTGAGCTTCTGCAATATAATGAAAGTAAAGGGTGGTCTGATTTTTTTATTCTTTATGAGTCACCAGGTCTTGTTATAACGTATAGAATAGTGGAGTTTCCTTAAATGTCACCATTTTATCAGGGCTAACAGTAGTGGAAATAAAACTATTTAGTACTGCTTTTAACTGCCTGGGGAAAAAAAAGGTATACCTCATTTAGGATTTGTCCAAACTCAATAAGGAATACCTTATCGGATTTGTCCAAAACCACTCAAGGCAGTTAATCCAAGTTTAGCTTTCTAGTTTCTTGAATGATCATCCTATTTGGTCTAACCCAGGCCATGCTGCTTTGCTGCCTCTTGTGATTTAAACCTGCCTGCTTCCAATACATTCCCTCTTTCTTATTTTAGCAATTCATCAAAATGAAGAAAACAGCAGTCAAGAAATAAGAGGACCAGAAGAGCTCAAGGATACCTCTGATGCTCAGGTAAATGTGTAAGATTAATGGTGTCTCGGGAACTTTTTCAGATCTACAAGTTGAAGGATCTGCTTTCAATAGCTCTGGGAAATGGATTTTCCTCCATGTTCTGTGCAGGGAGCCCATAGGAAGGAGAAAGTCTGCTGGATCTTGTCTTCTGTGACTATTTAGAATAAGATTGATGATTACTCTGGGAGTTAATCCCATGGTGTTGCAATCGGACAGCATTCTTCAACTATCTCTCTGCTCTTTTTAGATAATACGCGTAACATATACTAGATATGGAAATAAGATGTGTTGCAGGAGGCAAGGGCATGTGACATTTTGATTGAATTTTAATCACTGTAAGTAGACATGCAATGAAATGAGGATACTTATTAGTCACTCGAGTGTAAGCAACAACCTTTTTCTTTCCTTCCCTAACTGCCCTCATTTACAACCAAAGCATACGTCTAGATATTGCTCAGAAGAAACTTAACTGCCTTTGAGAGTATTTTATTGTGGAATTGCTTACCCTTTTTAATTCTGTGAATCTTTTTTGATTCATCTTCAGTTCATTCAGTCATTCAGTTCATGCATTCAAACTGTGCAAGTGTAACTACATTGCTCATTATATTGGTGCTGATTATTGCTTTTAATTTAAAATTGCTTTCTCCCAGTCTTGACTGTTCTTTTTCTTATATTCCTCTTGCAAATCTTATGTTCCCTACCAGTTGCCACTTTTTCTCCTTCATACATACGCAACTTGCAGTTCTTGTCTCTGATTTATCTCCTAACACCTTGCCTGCTAAAAAGCTGTATGCGAGAAAGAGAGAATTTGCACTGATGTCTGAGAGCAAGCTGAGATGAAGGGGTACAAGCCATGTAGCCAATTTAGCAGTACCTGTATCTTTCTAAAGGTAGGGGCTGCCTCAACCACAGCGAGCCCGGCAGCAGCTCTGCTAGCAAACCTGGGCCATGGCAGACACCTGGAGAGTGCAGGCAGAAAAGTTGGAGACCACGCGGATATACCTACTGTGTCAGTGTGTAACTGGGCTCTTCTAGCATGAGTCATGCTCAAGCAAGATGTTCGGAAATGGCCTGCTCTTTTCTTAATCGCACACAGTTTCAAATCTATTTTAAAAAACCCAAAAGTGTAGTAGGAGCCCTAATGAGTGAAAATTTTGTTACCTGACTTTGATTCCTAACTCACATCAGTGTGGGGTTGAGGATCAGTCTTCTAGAGCTCAGCTGTGCGTTACACAGCTATAGGAAATACCCAGGGGGAAATGCTGACCTCACTGCACAAAAAATCTGTCTTTCTGTTTTCATTTTCGGGTTTCATATATGCTCAGTTCTACTTGATTATTGTAGTTTTTGAAAATGTTTGTCCACATTTGTGTCAGAGGTGTAAAAAGAAAGACTATGACATGTGTGCTTAAAGCTCCTAAGATTACAGTTTACAGCCAGTAAGATTACTTGGGCAGATTATAAAAACCCGTAAGAATTTATTATCGGGATATTGATTTGCTCAGCTTTTATTTGGTTGGAAATCAGCTTCTACAGTTTTAATGAAATTGAAGCACATTGAAAATCAAGCAATTATTAAGTGAGCAGTTAACAAAAGTGTTCGAGTGCCCAACTGGGAGGAGAGAGGGGTGTTACCAAAGCAGCTGTTGCTCCAATTTGTTTGTGAGTGCCATAAAAACGCCATCCTGCAAACACCAAATACAGTTTGGTTTAAGGGTGTGGTTGATTTTTTTTTTTCACTTTAGTGAGACTGTGCATGTGACTGAGGCAAAGCAAATGATGTTTTGAGGCAGTGGCATATGGTTTTTAAGTATTCAGGTTGATCAAAGGTGAAGCCTGTAATAATTATGTTGTCTTTACCAGACACAGAAGGAGACAGAGGGTGCAGTAGAAAAAAAACCAAACCACCACAAACCTCTTCTGTTAGCAGAGTTGAAGGGTGTGGTGCCTGCTCTAAACACCGCTCTACGGGACGGAGGCTTGACTTCCATTGGAGTTAGTTGACAAAACTGGTAGAAGTGGGGAAAAAATTCAGTCCAATGATTTTAAAAAGCGAGCATGCTATAAACAATGTAAATAAAGTAAATAAAAAATTCCCATCCTGTCTGCCTAGGGGTGTCTTAATTCACCTCCATCTCGCTGCTAGCATATTCATTTATGGCCTTTGCAGAGGCAATATTTTCCAATGGATGTTCTGAAACACAAATGTGTTGTCAGCATCATTGCTTTTCCAACCTCAGTAGTGACTAATTTACTTTCCTTGCCATTAAACTTTTTTATTTAATTTCAAATATTGCATAAACACCTTTAATTGTAGTAATTTTGGGCCATGAGTGGTAGTAAAGCCTTACTATAAAGCTCCTACATTCTTTTATCATTCATTAAACTAAAGCCAGTTAAAATATACAACTTCGTGTTTTTCACCTTCACATAAGTTAGTACTTGTATTTCTGTTGGTGTACATCAATTAGAGGACTAAGCACAAACATCTGGGCATGCAGGATTTTGGAGGGTGTGTGCCTGCACAAATTACAAATCAGAATTGCGCTTCGCAAGAAGGACGACTTGCCTTTACCCTTTTGCCTAACAGCTTCAAAGGTATTGCTTGAAAACTAAATTTATATTGGCAAGTGAAAATGACCAGTAATAGGAGGTTCTATCAACATCTTCCCAACTGCCTTTTAGAAGCTGTCATCAATTAATTAATTAGTTGACCTGGATGCTTTCTTATAAGTATTTAGCAGAAGGATTTATAGTGGAAAGTCAGCATAATTGAGGAAATCAGAATTAAAAGTGAGTGATTCATATTTTTCTTCTTAATTATGAAAAAGCATGTTTAGCCTTTTGTGTTTCAAGTGCATTCTTTACTCAGGGAGCCAAGCATGTACAATTAACTTAATAATACCTTAGCCTTCCCAGAAATTTTTTAGTTGACCTTTTATCCTCTGGAAACACAATAAAATAAATATATTTTTCACATTCTCTGCAATTCTTTAAATTAAAGAATAGCTGGGGGAGAAGGGGACATGTTAAAATGTAAGATTTCTTCCTGGTGGTTATTCAAAACAGGACAATATGATTCTTTAATGAAATTGCCTATTTGAATACAGACCATATTTGTGGCAGGGCTAATGGGCTTGTATCTAGAGTTACTTCTTCCTTGGGGTGCCTGTCCATGCAGAAAGCAGTAATATGTTCTGTCTGAACACAGGCAGAAGGAAAGAGGTGAAAGAGAGTGAGGCCCACGTGTTCAAAAAGTTGTCTTTCTCTGGGATGTTTCTTCCACTTGAACATACTGAAGCCAACTGTCACCCCAAAACTGAAGTCCCCCTTCCTCATCCTAACATAAGTGGTTTTAACCATTGGGCTTTACTTCATGCACTGAAGATCAATGAGTATTTGTTCAGCAGAGTGAACACTGCATTTCTGTCGATGTCCATCTGACGTTTGAAATACAGGGACTCATAACCATCTGTGCCACTTGTAGGTCATGGTCTGACTTGTCTGGGTGCAACATGAAGGCGTGAAAAGTGCCTCCACAGTACTAAGATCCAGTGAGACTGTAAATCTTTATAGTCCCAAAGCCCTAATAGGCTAATAACACTTTGAGTTGTCCTTAGCCTACAAGCCAGGGGGCATTATAGTGCACAGATGTTATACTCTCTGCTAGAAGCATCCCGAAGCCACGAAATAAGGAGGTTTGGCTCTAGTTGATGTCCCCAAGCCATCAAAGTGTTCTGAAGTGCAGATGGCAGACCTCAGCCAAGTTTGTGATGATCGCACAGGTTCCCTGTGTAAATTACTAGAGAAAAAGGAGAATTTTAGGAAACAACTCATCTGACCATTTTTAAATGTGTACTGTTGAGTAAAAAAATTTTCTCTTCTTAAGTTCTTCTTTTTCTCTATTGATTAAATGAGTCTGGACAACTAGTTCAGTATAGTCTTCCACATTTGATAAAATCAGTCTTACTCCTGATCCGCAGGTGATAATGGTGTGTCAGAACTGGTTCATAAATCCATGTCCTGGATTCAGAAGATAAGGAGTTAACCTCATAGAAAATGTAAGGACCTTCAGGTTAGGCGCTGCAATTCCTTATTGTCTCGGCGGATTTCTGACCTGCATGTGTTCCTTATGTGGGAAAGCTGGGGTCCTCAAGAGGCTGGGGACTAAGCATTGGACATGCAAAGCACAGGCTGTATCTGAAATTCATTCCTTCTCCAGAGCACAAGTGCCTGATGCAGGCTTGTGAGGAGATGCCTTCATCCAGACTGGAGGAATGTAGGCATATAAAAATTTCTTTCAAATAATTTGGTAAGGATGCCTCTTTGGACTTGGTCATGGAACCTATTTTTTTCCATCAGCATTAAAGCACTTATTTGGAAAGTGGATTTGTTTTCCTCCTCAGCTGAAGAAACCTTAACTCACATTTCCCTCTTCCTTGGAGAAACCAGGGGACTGTGAGATGGTTTGGGTGGGTGCTCTCAGACCTTCAGCTGTCACGGGCAGGCGTTTCTCAAGGCCAAGTGATTGGAGCCGTCATGGCACTACGGGTTAGTGGTCAGGGCACCCCTGGCTTTTGGTCCCAACTCGCAAGATGTTTTATGAGTTTTGGAGTACTTACTGATTCAGTAAAGCTCAGGATGAATAGCAGAATAAAAAGGGTGGAGGAAGTGGAGAAAAAGGTTTACTTGCAGCTTGCCTTTAAAGTCATATAGCAATAGCATAGCCATGCCACATGCCTGGCCCTCCCATGGGATATGCTGTTCCCATCAGGAAACATGTGGGCTAATAAAAGCCGTGTGGTATCATCAAGCCAGGTCTCAGTTACGCAGGGGCTATATCCATGACTTTGGATGGTGGATTGGATCATGGATGGTGATACTAGCCACTGACTTTGCAGGGAGCAATTTAGCCCTCATCAGCTAACTTTGTGATGGGTTTGGTATGCCTGTGTGCAAGCATGAATCCATCTTTTTTTACATATATACATATATATATATATATGGCATTTTTATAAAACAACCAGTGCTAAATGTTTTGACGAAACACTATCGACGTAGCTTGAATAACTGGCAGAACATCAGCAAAACAAAAAAAATAGTTCTAACATAGTTTTTAAAGCAAATCTCATTTTCTTCCCTAAACAAAATCAGGAGACATTGATTTGTTATTTCCAGAATAAATAAATGCGGCACAACTGTCTTTTAACTCTTGAGGCTTGCATACATGAAAAATGCGGAGGGAGTTGTAGCCTGTTATTTTTAGGAGTGCCTTGTATTGCGCTTCATTCTTTTTCCAGGGCTGCTCCTGGCTAACTTTCCCATGAGTTTTTAACCTCTTGCTCTTGTTCTCTTATGTAACAGGAAACAGGCTGACAGGAACAAATAAAACACAGCCTATCTGATAGTCACACTCAGAGGAGCGGTTCATTTAGTTAGCCCTGCCTTCGTTCCTCCAAAGTAGATACATTCGGAGATTCAGATGTGCCTCAGCTCCTCTCCAGTTGTTTCCCAGGAAGCAGCGCCTCATTTGTCTTCAGCCAGCGGCACCGAAGTACCGCAAATATGAGAAAACAGATGCATTTCTTTTAAGGTTGAAATCTGTGGCGGTGTCATGTCCTGGGACTGCGGATTTAAGTATCTGTTCGCTCTTTCTCCCACCCTTAAGGCAGGGGTTTTGTGCAAGCTCCAGGGGAGAGATGACATCGGACGGATTGAGCTGGTCCAGAAGCTGGCAAGAGAAAACCGCCAGTTTTTGCAGGCGGATAGAAAACCACTGGAGAAGGCAGAACAAGTAAGTCATTTCTTGTTTGGGTTTTTTGTTTCTTTCTGGTAGGGGAGGGAGATTTAGGTCACAAAACTGAAATAGCAAAGCTGATGGTCAGAATCCAGGGCACACATTAGTCATGGAGCTGTAGCTGCTCTCCTCTGGCATTTACATTTCTCTGAAGTGCGTTCAGTTCAATCATTGTCAACACACTTAAATTATTACGTTGTCATTAACTGTCAGTTACTGTTATTAATACCTTATACCTATAGGGAATAGCAGATGATTTCAGGGTGCTTTCTACCAAATTGTTGTTGGTGAATATTAAATATTTGGGGTTTAGGGTGTATTTAAATAATGTGTAAGGTATATGAGTGCTTAAAGTACTTACTTTAAACTGTCTTAAACTGCTGCTGGTAAATTTGAATGCAAGCATTGGCTAGAGCTCTTCAGTGTGAATTAGAAAGAATGGTCTGGGTAGGGATTTCAGCAGTTTCTTTAAAAAAAAATGTGTTTTCAACCAAAAGTTACAGTGAAGAAAGCAGCATTCTGTTTGTTGCTTCTGAAAGCCCTTGCTCAGATGTTAATAACTGGATTGAAAATGCAGTAAAACTTGACTGCTCTGCTTATAGCATGATGTATCCTAATTTTGTTCTCCAGATAGAAATCTCCAGATTTCTATTCTGATTGCATATTCATCTAAAGGTTCCCAGATAATAACTGCAAGACACAACAAAAATCCCACCTTGTCCTCATGTGTCTTGCTATAATGTATATGTAATTTATTCCATTTTCTTCTCACTGGACAGTAGGAAAAAGACATGTGCTTTAGAAAAGAAATTCCTCCTGAAGTAAGGAAGGAAAAGAGAAAGGTGAAATCTCCTTTCAGAGCTTCATGCTGCTCTGTTCGGCAGAGTATAAGGTCTAGTCTGGTGTAGTTAAATATGTAACTGTATCAGTAGGTGCGCAAGAGGGAGGAGGGTAATTAGGCAGGCTCACATCCCTGAGATGGAATTGTTCCTCAGCAGATCCGCTAGCTGTGGACATCTGGCAGTATTTCCATATATCTTTAAACCATATCAGCAAAGCACAATTAAAAGTTTAGGTGCTTAAGTAAAGAAGATTTTAAGCTAAGGAAGGTTTCTAATTGTGTTTCAGGATTTGGAAGCAAGATTACAGATGCTGTGGGCATAGAGGGAGAGGGCAATGTTGGGACTGATACTCAAAAAAATTCACTGGATATTTTTGCCGCTTACTCCGGTCATTGCAAAGGGTGATGTGGTGTCAGCTGCAGCTCTGTAGCTGCACAGATTACAGTACAGTTCCAAAAATGGAAAGGAAAGAAGCACTCAGCTCTTCTTCTCCTTTGAAAAGTATGGTACTTAGCAATTGCTGCTATTTAGGAGATGAGTGACTTTAGTTTAGCGGCAGCTAGAGCAAGCTGCGTTATAACGCAGCAGTTACTGCTCTCGGGCAAGGATGTGCCTTCAAACCTAGGAGGTGACGTGAATGAGAAATGTTGCCTGAGGGACTGCAGGAGCCCCGGTCACTCCTCATGTGCCCTTTATTTCTGAGTGGGGACCGTCTTACAGCTCGGGCTGGCAATAACAAGTTACGGTGTGCTCCCCCCACCTCGTGCTGCACGTCGCTGGGTGTTGTAGGGTGAGGGGTGACGTGGCTCTTCCCTGCGGTCCAGGCAGCCCATGCCCAGGTGTGAGCGAGTCTTGCGATCCTCGGTGCGGGTGTAATTGCTGAGCCCCCAACTAGTGTATTGATTTCATTTGGAATGGTCACCCAGAAGGCATTACCGAACATGGGCAAGGTCCGTCGTAGGGTTCTTAGTTTAGCTGACTCAGGTGATTTACTTTCACTGGAAAAACCCCATGCTTCGCTGCGGTGGGGGCGGTGGGTCGCATACGTTCAGGAAGCTGTGAGCTTCCATCCCTTCCTCTCCCTCCCTTCCTCCCGTGTGGTCCGAGAGCTGCTCTGGCGCGTGTGCAGGTGGCAGGATTTGCTTGGCTGGGCAGAGTTCGCTGCTCCAGGCAGCTGTTCCGTCTCTTCTCTGAGGAGAAAAGCAGCAGGCTGGATTGCAGTGAGTACCACCCCGATGGAGGCTTTCAGACCTTCCCGTTTCATCCTGCTGCTGCAGAAGTGATGGCAGATTCATTGGCATCGGCTGACTGCCCAGTCCCTTGTGCTCATTGTAAATGTCAGAGGAACAACATGTTCAGGGTGTGGTGTCCTTACAAAATGATGTGCAGCATGCCCGTCTTTTTTTTTTTTTTTAATTTTTAAAAGCCTAGCTTACTCTTACATTACTGAGTAATGGGCACTCAATGTAGGCAGTAAAACGGAGCGGCTCTGCCTGTTCTCCACAGGACCCTCATTTCTCAGTAAGTATCCCTGTGCCAAAGCTTTCACCAGCTCTCCCTCCTGGGGACCTCAAACTGCGCTTTCATGGATGATCTGCCATCCTCAAAGGGACGGCCCTCAGTCTGTAAATGAGACGCCTGAACACCCTGCCAGGCTCCTCTCCCCACGCTTGGAGAGCTAGCTAGCCAGGCTGGCCTCCTGGCAGCCCACCTCGAAGGAGAAATGCTGCTGGTTTGCAGGGCTGTGTGTTTCAGTCAACCCAGGGTGGTGTCACTGTTCGAGGCTGGGGGCTTTGTCACCCACCTGGAAGTCAAACTGCTCTTTCCAAGATGGCCAAGGGGGAATCTTTGCCCAAAGCAGAGTTCTGGTTTGTTCTCCTTTAGGAATATGCAAAAAACCTCCCCCAACTTGAACGAAAGGTTAGAACTGTGCATATGTATAATTCCTCTCTACGTGTACTGTGTCCCACGCATGGAATGGGAAATGGAGTTGGGACTCCTCTGATGCTACCCAGTGTGTTTCTAAAGCAGGTCTCTACAGACGAGTGCAACCTCACTTGGTTTTCCAGCATTAACAGCAAACACAAATGTAGTATGATTGGGCTTTGCTGATTCTTGTATTTTCCTTTGAAGAAGGAAGAACTCTCAGCTCAATTGAAGAATTTGGTACCCAAGGATCCCAATAACTTTTTTACTGCACAGTGAATGAGTTGTGGAGCACGATGAGGAGCTAGGCTTTGAGGAGGACTGATGAGCCCTCCTCCTGTCATTCAAATAAATAATCACCATCTTCATCTGAGTTTGAGGACAGAACTTGGTGACTCACGTAGGACAGGTAGATGACCTATGGATGCACAAATCTCTGGTCTTCCAGAGGTTTTCAGGCAGATAAAGTATCTAAAGGTATTCTTCAAGGTGTGGAGGTCTGTGGCCCACAATGGGCAGGTGAAGCATGGATTGGTTTGAGTCACTCATACAGAAGGAGACAAAATATAATTTTTTCTCAGAAAAAGCAGATAGTCTGGATGAGGGAAAATATGTGACAGCTGGGTGGTTCACTGGAGGAAGGCTCGGTTTGGAACTATGGTGGGGGAGAGAAGGGATTCCTTCAGTTTGGATGTGTTCTGGAGAGTGTAAAATTGGGGTGTATATATATATGATGATTTTGTACATGCACACATTTTTATTTTATACTTTAGGTACCCAAGTCAGAAAGTCCATACTGCTTTTGTTTTTTGGTATGCTATCATTTATTTTCAGATTTATGGTCTGGATAAAAAAGGCGTTCTGAAGAAGTCTTATAATTTAAAAAGTTTTGTGCTTAAACTCTATTATATGTGAGCTGCTTATTTGTTTTTGGCACTGCAGCTTGCTGTGACCAGGTTAGACTGGTATATTGGAATTGTTGTTCTTCTGTAGCACACAGTGCCAACTTCATCTCTGGTGAATATAATGTTCGCAAAGTGCTTTATCTGCAATGGTGCTCACAGACTTGTAGAGGAAAACAAAAACTGAATTGTAGTGATTTTTTTTTTCCCCATTCCCACTTGCTAATGTGTTAGAATAGAGTTCTTAATTAAGGCACTGAACATACCATATGTGTTAGGTTTCCTAAAACTTCAGTTTTGCTAACAAGTAGAAAGTAAATAGTAGTAAATAAGCTTCTAAATAGGCAGATAAGTTGCTTCTCTGTGCGCTCGCATTCCTACAATGAGATTCAATGTATTGATAAATAAATAAAATGAATGGTTGTCTAAAATGCACAGAAATTATTTTAATATCAAATGGGGGCTAGAGTAAAAATAACTATGCAAGCTTGCAGTTCTAATTTTATCATTACATGCAAATCACAATCATACGCCTAGGAAAATGTAAAGCTAGATATTTGTATTTTTCTGTTGTTTAAATATTTCATTCCCTTAAAACAATTGCTTTGACATAAAATAGATGAAAAACCTATATTGAAATACTCAGCTATAAAATGAGCCTGCTTTTTTGAGAAGTTTGCTTACTGTTGACATTAATTATAGAAAGCAAGGTCTGTATGTAAAGCCATTTGAAGTAATTCGTCATAGCTGGTTTTTGCTCAAGCATACATTTGAGATGCATTTGAGGCATATTTGCACTAAACCGTATTTTTTTGAACTCCTTTTAAGCAACTACAACTCAAATAATGCCTTTGTAATCGATGTGATACTGTTTGTACAGTGTTTCCACTTATTATTTCAATGAAGCATTGCACTCATTAAGAAAATCACATCTGTTTATAGTGTCATTGTCTTAGTAATAACCCGAAAGTTCTTTTCACCTCAGCAACATCGGGAGAATATTCTTTCAATTATAGTACCATTTTCATAGTCAGATCAACTGAATAAGCTTTCTACAAATTGACACTAATGTTCAAAAGAAGTTTAAGGTTCTCTAATGTGTTCATGAGAGGGATAAAGAATATGCATTTCTTTATTCAACTATATATAAATTATATTCTAGGCTGGGGCCCTTCCAGTACTTCATGCATCAATGCGGAGGGGAATGTTTCCTAAATACACCTCGTAATCCCTTTACAGATTAATGTATATATTAATTAGAGTTACATACTCTTTAAAAGAATATAAGTACATACAGCTTGAATGTATTGATTCCGTGACTTAGTTGGTTCAAGATGAAAGAGATATATTATAGGGGGGCAGGTATGTTTTCAGAAGGACAACAGATACTGAAGAACATTTTGTTAATTTACTGGATACTAACTTTTGTAACCAGTGGTCTCATTAAGAAGACAGATGATTTGCTCATTGAAGCAGGTTGGTGGTTGTGCTGAAGCTGTTAAAAGGCTTACAAAAGAAGATTAACGATTTAGAGCCCCGGGTTGTATAGATTACTCACGACCGAGGAATTTCTTGAGGAAATTCCAGCCATGACACATCAAGGTTATTTTAGGGTGCACCTACCTGTCCAGCTGGACGCCTGCAAGGGGACAAGAATGAACGTCAGGACGTGTCCAGAGCTGCAGTCTTTGTTAGCTTGACAAAGCCGTGGCCTTGCGCTGATGTACTGTTGAATTGATGGTCAGTAATCAGGGCCCCGATGGAAACATGTTATTTAAAACAATGATATCGAATGACGTCTGAATGCAGTCAGTGACTCAAATCTGTACTTTACTTTTTAAAAAAATCATCGCTGCTTTTGTTGTATCTGCTCTGGCTGGGACAGATTGGATAGCTTGAGTGCAGATTTACTGCTTTTGGCTTTTGGAGGCTCTTCTGCACCTCTTGCAGAACTGTGGATCAAGTGGACATGACTATAGCATAATAAAAGCTTTTGCTGAAACTTCTGTGGCTTGAATAGCTATGAGGTGGTATAGATGTCTGAAGTCATTGAAACAGAACGGATTTGGCACGTTAGCACGGGAGTTTGCCATTTCCCTTCATACCTCTTAGATCCGCCAGCATTAGCAGAGCGAGCTGTACCAGGGTAAGATGATAGTTTGCAATTTTGACTTAGTGTTCCACTACAAGCCAAAAAAAAAAAAAAAAGAATCTATCAATGAGGTTGTCGGTTTATAGCTTTGTGTTGAGTAAGAGTAAGTAATTAAGAGGTAGGTACATGTTTGCTGTGGAGGTAACCTGAAGTTCAAGTCTCTGGTCTGAATCAGGAGGAACAGGGACTTGAATCTAGTTCTGTCTTGCCCTGGAGAGAGTGTCCTATTCCAGACGCTTGATCTTTCATCTGCTGGAATGAATGCATAGCCCCAGGTGACCTCTTTATCTTCTGAGACGAAAAGACTTCTGCAGGTCCAAGGATTTTTTTTTTTTTCAGTGCAGAACAGGCACAGGCATCTTTTTGAAATGGAGAAGTTTGCCAGAGATAAGGATCCTCCTGCTCAGTTGTGGGACTGGAACTGGGACTGTCTGCTAGGAAAACCTTTATTTTAGTCTCTTGCAACAGCTTTGTTAAAATAATAAGAAAAGTATTTTTATTTACTATATACTTTTAAGAGGACTTACTGTTCCTTTTGTTGAATCTATTTAATGTGGCCACAGTTTTGGAGGAGACTGCCCTCTTGCCAGGAGTGCAAAATAGCGGTGAGATGATATGGTCCTTCTCCCTGTAAAAATAAAGCACTTGAGAGGAGTCGAGCTTGTGCTCTCATGATGTGTTGTGAGCATAGTATAGGAACACATCAAGTGGGAAGCTCACCGTTTTCCTTTGCGTCAAGTTATGTATTCCCATAATGCCTTCTTTCCTCCAGATGCTCGGCTTAGTGTTTAAAAGAAAAGAAAGCCTAATTTGCTCCTTTCTGATTTATTCTGTAACATTAAACTACTTTGTATAGAAGGAAATTCCACATACACATTTCGCTGGGCTTTCTTTGGTGTGGAACGGTGACTCATTCTTGTATGGAACAATACGTTAGCTACTGGGCTGGAAGGGGTAAAAAGGGCATGTGGCATTTAGCAGGCTAAAACCTGGGAGCCAGAACACGGGATTTTTATTTTTGACTCCATCAGTCATTTTGACTCCATCAGTTATTTAATAGGTAACCTTCTTCAAATTGTGTCACTTCTCTGCACCTTTGTTTACCCAGGTATAAAAGGGGGTCTTAAACGTGTAGGACCTTGAAGGGGTGCTGTAAAACCTGCAGTGGTTAATGAGTGTTAATGAATTGCTTTGAGATCCTTGAGAGGTGGTTTGGGGGATCCCAGTAAGCTGGAATTGTGTTGGACTTTGAACTGCTGAGGGCCAGGGGGATATTTTTTTAAAAACCTGAGCATTGCTGAGGCAAGGCCAAGCAGTTGCAATCACTTCACATCCTCTGGGTCCTTGGGCATCGCTTCCATGGCTGTGCTGTCAGCAGCATCCCTGCCCCGACTGCTTGTCCCCAGCCCTGTGCTGCTCTGTGAAGAAACACGGGGAATAATCCAGCTGAAAAATAAAATAAATACACCTCTGTTGTGGGGTTATTTTCCAACTGGATCAGTTTCCCTCATGGTACAAGGATATGAGTATGGGGTGGAAATGAGATGGGGTGTCAGGGATGACCCTCGCTGGTGAGAGCTAGGCTGCTGCTGACAGTGAAACGTGGCCTTCCTCCTTTATTCCCCAAAGCCTTGTGACTTACCAAATCCAGAAACTGAGCTGGGTCAAATTAAATGTCCTTGCATTTTTTTGGTTGGCATAATTTTAATCTAGAAGCTGTGTTTCCCCATGTGGCTTCATGAAGGCTTACACGCACAAAGCGGGTGAATGACGAGTGGGGATCGGCATCCAGGAGCAGGGAGAGGACAGAACTGCTGTTTTTCGCGGGCAGTGGGACTCCCCAGTTCCTGGTAGCACCAACGCTGAAAACGTGGTTCCGTTGTTCTGCCTTCTGCTCTGTATATCGATGTGAAAAAGCAGAGAAACTGTCATAAAGCTTTCCTCTGCTTCTGTGTTTCTCTCCAGATTCTGAACCACTTACCTGCTTGTGTTTCTAGACTATCCAAAGGCTTACATAGAATTAATCTATCATTTTCTCCCTTTAAAGAAGTAGAAATTACCAGTTCATAAATTCAAAACACCTGCTCTGATGTTTTTCAATATTAAATTTATTGTTCTGTCCCTCTCTTTGTATGATTAATACATTTGATGATGCTCTGAATGTTCTTTTCTCCATTTTTCTAATTTATGACATTGATAAACTCCTGGTTATGCTGATAATACAGTGGATGAATCCTGCTATCCTACTTTTGTACAGATACTTCTACATTTGTCCTGGGAACTGTGAATAACAAAAGTGCCTGGATGTCTCTGTCAAATTTGTGATTTTGTTATCTAAATTCATGAAGATTAAAAAGAAAAGTTGATAATGCTTTGAATACGTACCATGCAAACTTAAGTCAGAAACTCCAAGCAGTTTTTGAAATTCAGAGGTAATTTTGTCCTTCACCTTTCAGTGGTGCAGATCTTTTAAGTCATTCCTTGTTTTACTGACTTTTCTCTTGGAATTGAAACCAATCAAGTGCATCTGGCTTCAGCTCACGGTGTGGACCTGGCTGATAACTGGAAAACTTTGATGATAAGCCAGAAGCTGATAGCTGTCTACCACATCATCCTCTTTGGAAGTTATCTGAGGTTTGGTAGCCTGCCCAGAGATCAGAGTCATGTAAAAATGATTCAGTACTTCAGGTCTCCTTTTTTTCTTTTTTCTTTTTTTCTCCTATTCTCCCGAATAAGTTCAGGAAGAATCTTCTGTTTCGTTGAAGCAGAGATTTGGGCCAGTAATGCAGGTGATACATGGCTAGTGTCATTAAACGGGTGAATATGTTTCTACATGTCAAGCTTTGCTCCCGTTTGAAATAGCCACCGCAGCAGAGCATATTCTGTAGTAAGATGTGCACTCTGTGCTAAGGTCAGTGTGGTTCCAGTGTCAGGATGCTCTGGGGTTGCTGAGGCCTCCTTTGATATCAGGTGCTGCTGGGCTGCCACCACAACACTGCCCAACTGCCAGAGCAACCTCGCGTTCTTCAGACATCTGATGGCTGTGTCAGGACCTCACTGGAATAGATGCCACCAGCATTTCTTAGCATTTGTTCCTGCAGGCAGGCTCTGGAGACCACCTGGAGCATGCCAGTGTGAAGCCTCAGCCTTTCCCTTAGATTCAGCTGCCTCCCCTGTACCAGAGTCGGGCTGTCTGCACTGAGGGCTTTTTGGAAAAGGGATGGCTGTAAAGTGTCTGTCTTTGCCTCTGTTGCTGAAGCTCCACAGCAAGAAAGGAAGGACAACTTGTCCTTGTATTTTTTGCTGGGTTCTTTTTTCCAGGGTTTATTTATTTTAATCACGAGACATCCCTAAAGTCTCCAAACCTTGTGCTTTTGCTATGACCATTCTGTCACTCATTTTAAAGCTTAATTCAGCTCCTGCTGATGCTAATACGTATTTTTTTGGTGAGAGCTCTTAGGGTCTAATGCTTCTGTTGCACCATAGCCTTGAAGGTGGTGGCATTTTGCGAGATGTGCTTGACACACGGTCAACTGTGGAGAATGCTGATTTGGTAGCAATTAATACACTACTTGTATTCATTTTTCCTGGTTGTATGTGGCAGCTCAAAGAGCAAAGGAATGAAAACCCAGGCGATTAGTGGTATTTTTGCTGACTGTCTTCCTCTAAATCAAAGCAGGTATTCCCCTCTCCTTCCTCGATTAGTGTTCCTACCGCCGTATGCAGCACCTCCCGTATTCTAATTCACAGCACGTGAAAATGAGGTCTCGAGTGCAATTGCATGGATTTAATTTTAATGACGCAGTGAAAAGTTTTAGTTAGATGCTTCAGGTGGAAACATGAAACAGGGTTTGAAATTAGCAATGACCTTGCGGCCTTCCTTGAATATGACTTCTGATAGCATGTGGCAGGCAGTTCCCAGCTTTTTTTGTCAGCGGCTGGAACGTGCACATCCGAGCGGGGAAGGCTGTGACGTGTGGGAGTGGCAGCAGTCGCTGGTTGCAGGAAAAAGTACTTTAGCCTCATTTGGCGACTGAGAAAATAATAGAATGACCTAACTCAGGAAGATCATGAATAGCAGGTGGTATTTCCTTTAACAGCTTGCTGGAGATCAAACCTTAGATGGATTTCCACGCTCTGAACTAGGGTAAGCTCCGAACAGGGGGTGATGCTGAACTGCACAGCCCTGTTTGATGAAGGGAAAGGCAGACGGCTCCCATCCCTTGTTGCCTGTGCTGTGCATCAGCTCTGTCCCCTGCCAGCCTGGCTGACACTGCTCTCTCACCTGGTGTGGCTGGACTGAGAGCACCATCCCTTAATTCGTCTCCATTTTCTCTGGGGGGTGAGGGGAGTCGACCTGTGCATGCTCTGTCAGGAGCAGCATTTCTACTTAGCCCAGTGCTGGGAGGAACAAGGGAGAACCTGCTCTTTTGGTAGAGTAGGAGACAACCACAGAATGCAAATGTACATCACCTCTTTGGTTTGGTTGCAATATCACAGTGTTTTTTTCGCATTTTAGAGGCACTGATACTTATCAAATGAATACAATATCAGTTTCAGCCTTTTGCCAAACACTTTTCAATATTGCAAGTAGGGGATTATTCACCGCAGGAACCTTTAAAACATATATGTGGACACAACTACAGCAGTTACATCGATTTAGTGTTTGCAAAATATGCTGTTTGGCCATATTTAGCAGGTTAATCGAGAGAATCGATGTGGTCAGGGTCAGGGGAGAAGACAGTAATCAGAGCTGACTGGAGTGAAGAGGCCAGAATTTCAGTTCGCACGTGCAAAGCCTGGTTGTTCAGGTTTCAAGCTAAAAACCAGACTCTTTCAGGCCTGGATTTCCTTGTGTGCATGGCACCTGGCTGGAAAGTGCACCAACAGTCTGGCTTTGTCTCCTCATGTGTGAAACCTGAATCTTTTCAGTGGAATCAACACATTGATTCGGTCTGTCTAAATAATCTGTCAGTCTGTAATAGCGAGCTGATCATTGGGCTATATTGATTTCTTTTTGATTTCCTAGATTTGATGAACTTGTGTAGGAGAAGCATGTGGCTTCTAAACAAAACTCCCTTTGCAGTGAGTTCTTTACTTCTATTCCCCACAGAGGCAGAAGAAGTAAATTAAGCCTGGGTGGAGGATTGTCCTACCTGCTTTATCATGGGCATCGCAAGATTTTCCAGAGGAGTTTGAGCAGTGCCCAGTGCCCCACTGGGAACCCATCAAATCCTGCACATTGCAGGTGATGCACCCTGCATCTGGGGTCTTTCTCAGCATTTCACCAAGGATATGGCAGAATCCTCCTCCAACAAGGAACTTGGGGTGCTCGTGGTCCCCCAGTCCTCCTTCTGTAGAGATAAATGCTTATGTGTGCTATGTGCTGTAGATATTCATTCATTAAATAGATTGCAAACCTTGCCAAAAGGAAAGCTGATTGCTTACAAGGACTACTTATGGAACCTTTTTTCACATTGTAGAATAACCAGTCATTTACACACAGTCATAGTTGGTAACATAAAGAAGCTGCTTTCTCCTGATGACCCATCTGTTCTGACACTTCTCTCCTTCTCTCTTCAGATTGCATCAGGTTTTCCTCTAGCAGTTTCTGTAAAGTTTCAATCTCCCTTTCAGTTCTTCCAATCAAAACCTGCATCTCAGGCATCACATTTGAGACCTGTACAAACATCTGTGTCCCTACTTCGGGGACATCAGGGCTGTGAATGTCACCTTTCCCCTGCTCTCCGTCCAGCGCCTGCTGATGGAAAAAGTGATAGATGCAGGCTGTCTGTTCACTGGGTTATCTTGCAGATAACTCTTTGTAGGTACACGTTAGCGTAGCTGCCTCCCTGAAGAGAAAAAGGTGGGTGGTGGAGTCGGGCTGGCAGATGGGGGCTCGGGAGCTCCCCGCCCTGCTCAGGCTTCCTCCGAGACCTTGGGCTAATGACCGAACGTCTCTGCGCCTCAGATTCTCATTCATACATGGAAGTGCTGCTTCCTGCTTTCAGGAGCATCGTGAACTTAGGCTCTGGGGATGCTCTCCCACACTGATGTGGTGTTTGAGTAGTTAGGGTGCACTGACTGGCTGAAGGATGCTATAGATAGGTTAAAGCAGCTTCCCTTTTAAAGTCTGAACAGATTGCTTAGGGTGACAGATTTTTCATGTGGGACCCCCAAATCAGGTACTTGCTTAAGGGTGGCCTTTATTTTTTTTTTATTTTTTTTTTCAGAGGAGCAGCTATAGCCTTCATTTCAGGAGACCTCTAAAAGTCTGCCTCTCTTAATTCATTTTAGACTTACTTCCCTTGTAGGAACCTACGCAGGAACTGAAGGAACATGCTCCAATTTTGCAACAGAGCTGTGGGTATCTGTGCTAATTTGTGTGGGATCCGCAGCCATCCGTAGAACAGAGAGTTGCTCTGTTCTTGCACTGGGTGGCCGTATGCTCCCTGTAATTCCTGTGTTCTCACTCTCTCACCCTCAGCTGTCACAAAACCACACATATGTATACGTACAGATATGACTATCTCTTCCCTGGTGCAAAACTTAGTTTTGTACTGTGCAGGGAAAAAGGCTACAGTTCTACTACACCATTTTCCTTTTCAGCTGCTGCAGCAATGCACTTAAATTCTGTCTAATATTTACTGGTTAATCAATTGACACATACTGTTTTCGTTGCAGTGACATGTAAATAGTAAATATTTGTATTAGACAAAAGCTATACAATAAATCATGCATATAACTGTTGCTTTAAAATGCTATTAGTTTTTAATTTGTATGATGTTCAATATGCATTAAGGATCCCCTAAGAATAGAAACAGTAAAAAAAATAGCAATTTACTTATTTAATTATGGTAGAAATTCATGTCTTACCTGCTGTAAGAAGAAACAAAGGTTTAGCATTCCAGCAGAAATATCAACAAGCTGTAAAAGCTGCTTGACCATTATAAAGTGAAAATTAACTATAAAATCGTAGGCATTTGCAATTTTCCTTACTGCAGTTTCCATTAACGCTGCAGTTTCCGGTATTCCAGTGCTCTCGTGCATGGAAAAGATCTGCGTCAAATGGTTGGGTGCCCAGCCTGCCTGAAAAAAACCCTATTGATTAAGATCTAGTAACACTCCCCATTCTGGGGACTCTTCATTTTGGGTAATTTTGCTAATGCAGCACAACACATAACATCAATATGCAGGTATCACTTTTGCTTTTAGGACCAATAATTTGTTCCAATCCTTTTTTACTTTTTTTTTCCCTTCTGATTTGCCATGCACACGTTAAGTGCTTGCTACAGCAAAACTTCTTCGCTTTCCTACCTTAAACAATATATTTAATGAACTTTATCTGTATTGCATTGTTAAGGGCAAGGAGCTAGGAGCTACCTCTAAATAGACTGGGGCTTTTAGGAAAATGAAAGCCCCGAAGAGTTGCTTCATCATGGGAAATCACTGCCAAATGCCATGTGAGTTCTTGCTTTCCTGGCACACACAATGTAGAGAAGCATTTTCATTTTTAGCATCTTGACATTCAGTTTTTTAACTTCTATTGCTTTACCGCTTTTTAGTATATGAATATTTTCCATTAAAATGCATTGTTATGAATTTGCTTATATTGAAATAACAATTGAGATAGTATAGAGATACAGATAATTAGAGGCTTAGATCATGCTGTACAGAAACATCTTAATCTTATCAGATAAAAAACTGCATTTTATTTTTAGCATAGTCTAATTTTTAATAAGCTAAAGCTTAAAATCTGATGAATTGGCAATGATTCTGTGATTTGATATTCAGAAAGAATGTGTCCTGAATACCAAATGAATGAAAGTTACTGTGGACTATCATTGCTGTGTTTTTTATTTTGACCTTGAAAACCGGGTTAGTTTAGTATTTTCCACATTGCTAGCCTTGAAACACAATAACTGGAAAAACAGTGCTGCAGGTTAGCAATGCTTTTACTTCAGTTATCATGGGGAACAGTTTGAAATTTATGGGGGCGGAGGGGAATTGTCTTCAAGATCTTCAAATAGCCTGAAAGTTCTGGTGAAGACAGCACTTCGAATTATCAGTAAGCTAAAAATGTCCTTCTGTGCCAGTGAAGCCTCACATAGGTAAAAGAAAGGGTGACTGGGGAGTGGGGTTTAAGTAATGTCAGAGGATGGGGATACCCGAGAAGCTGCTTATCAAACCCTTTTGTTGCTGTGCAAATACATCCTCCTGCATGGTGAATGTGTGTCCTCACAAAATATCCTTTGGCACATCTGGTAGGTCAGGTGAGTAGCTCTGTGTAAAGGTTATACCTCTTATGGCAAATAAATGCTCATGAGCCGAAGGTCTTGCCTCCCTCTTTGCAGCCACTTTCCCAGTACAAACTAAGGGCAGATGAAGAAACACGCTTTGCGCAGGGAGAATTTCCTCTGGAACAGAGAGAGATGTAAGACAGAGACAACAGGTTTGGGTTTTTTTTGTCTTTACTGAGTGGGTAGTTACACTGTTAACTGCACATTCATTACTTACACTGGAAAAAAAATCCTAACAGAGATATTCAGGAACATCAGTTTGTGATCACTTGCATTTTAAGGGAGCAGGGGAAAATGTAAGCAACTTCCGCTTAGGATCACCTGAAAATATCATTCATTTTATTTTTTTTTTCCCCCCAGTCAAACCATTGTGGTCTCTGTGTTTCTGATTGCAGTCTCCTAATCCTCCAATATCTGTGTTAAAATTCAAGGCATCCATAAGGCACAAGTCCTCCTGACCTAGTGCTGTAGTTATGATGATGCATAAAGTAAATCATTGCAATTACTGAGGCAGTCTCAAGCACTTAGTAACTCAGGCGATTGCTTCTTGAAACATGACTGAACTGAAGAAAGGATCATTAGTTATTTCCCTGGAGTACTTGGATATTGTAACCCTCTCCACAGGGTTCTATTAGGGAGTTAAGACCTGGCCATTTGTTCACACATCTGATTTTATCTTTCCTTTGCTCAAATGCTCTGTGACAGCTGATGAATTCCAGAGCATGTCTCTTCTTCACCCATGGCATCTCCTTACCTGTCAAAGTTCAGGTCAAATAGCAAACGGCCAACGAGGTGGGAAGGAAGAGCCCAGCAATGACAAAGCAAACAGGTTTAAGAAGTCATTACTGGAAGGACTTATGAGACAGGGGGACTTTCTGAGGCATGTGACATAAAAATAATTTCCTGAGTAAGGAAGATGTTGGTTAGATGAGATCTCAAGCTTATACAGAAAGAGTTTAAACCTGCATAAAGCTATATAACTTCTATAAAGCTATGAAGTTCAGGAAGGAATTGAAGCCAGAAATAGGGGAAGGGAGGTCAAGAGTGAGAGACTTTCAGTATTTCTTGTGTGACATCATAGGTGTTGGCAGTGTTTGAGTAGTCCGTACCATGCTGTCTGATCCTGATGGGATGTGGTGTGAGGGAGAGAATGGGGTCAGGAGAAGATATGTGTCAGTGGACATTTGCATCTCCAAGGGGAGTCCTTGCTGGCTGAATAAACCACTCTGCATACTGTGTGATATCGGAAGCTGGCAAGTGGCATCACGGTGTGGCTCTGTATTTCTCCCTATAGATAACAGCCCTTCAGGTTGTTCAGGAGGTCCAGAAGGAGGAGATATCCTGAGGGAGGAGTAGGGGAGATTATTCAGGAATCTGGTTTTGATGCTGCCCCTCGTGGTGAATTAAAAGGATGGGGAAGGAGCATTGTGTGGCCGTGATAGTGGCTGGAGAAGAAGATCTAGAAAAGGGCAGCAGGGAAGTACAGTCAAAGCCCAGCGACTGATGGATATTTGACACTTTATGGATGGGACTGGCAGTAGAGCAGGACGGTTTGAAGGGGTTATTCTGGAGAGAGGTGTCATCGTTAAGAGTGGGGAGGAGGGGTGGCCCTCTCAGGGAGAGGTTGTATGTTAGCTGCTGATAATATCTGAGCCCGGCAAGACATGCAGCAGCGTGGTTCAGGACTGATTCAAGGGTATGTCCTTGTTTTGGGGGTGGCAACATCCATCGGGAAGGGTGGGGCAGATGGCTGGAGGCAGTAACAGCTCCAGCTGCCCCAGCGCGATGTGCTGCTGCACGTCTGGCAGCTCTTCACGCTGTCAGGAAGACTTGTTTTCTAGTGCTGTTGTGAATGGTCTTCTTATGCCAAGGTACAACGTGAGCTCGAGAGGTACACTGTCATTTTTGAGGTTTCACGGTCTTGATTGAGGCAAAATCCTAGAAAAACATTCAATGTTTAATCTCTTTTTGCAATATTTGCTCCTATTCTAATGATAGATCTGGTTAAATTACCCCATGCAAAAATAACACTTTGGATTACTTCTGTCAACTTTTTGTAGAAGAGAGTGAAATTGTGCATGTTCCTCCACCAAGGAACCATTCTGTGCGGAGGAGGACACACAAACGCATAGATGACTGTTTACTCAAGATGCCTTGCATCTCATTGTGGATACCATGTGATTTACAAGTTGCCATGGTAACAATGCATTTTTCATTCCATAACTTGAATGAATGTTGAGATTGCCCTTGGTATAACTAACTTCCCTCCCTCCTAAAGTTGGGCATGATTGTATTATCTAAAGAAAGGAGAGAGGAAACTCCCAACGTTCATACTGAAATAAATTTTTAGAGCATGTAGCTAGTTAAGAAGCAGATACATGATTCCATCTGGAACAAAATAAAAGTAACGTAGTATGCGATTAGATAAAATCATAAAATGGGAGAAATATAAAATGTGGCTTCATAATGTGGTGACTGGCATTGTATATTTTTCTGTAATTTTTATTGTTTGTGACACTTTGGTTTTCTTCAATACATGAAAATTTAATTAAATTTATCATTTTATAATAGTATTCTTTACATGGGCATGCATGAAAGCACTTCTCTACTTTTCCTTGTTGTAATCATGCAGTAAAATTTCATTATTGTGTGCTATAACCTCCACTTTTGAATGAATTATTGCTGGCAACAGCTGGTTAATTGTTAACCCACTATTTTCCACCTCTCTTCTTTTTCACTTTTGATAAATGTGGACAACAAACCTTGTACCAAAGTAAAAAAAAAAAAAAGAGCCTTTAATTTGCTTCTGTGCATGTAACGTTAGAAAAAAGCATCCTGTATAGAAGCAGTAGACTATTCATTGACGTCAGTGAGCAGTTTATCCTACATAATAAATGCAGAATCAAATCTCCTGCTATTAGGTGGAAGGAGTGAGCTTCATTTTTCCCTCACACTCCTTTTTCCTTTCTTTTTGGCAGCCTTACTGCATGCTCTGCGCATTGCTGTCTACTTAGGACACGTTATCAAGTCTGAAAGTGATTAGTGGCTTATCTATTTTTGAATGATTTAGATGCATGAATTAATTAGCAAGAAAAGAACCATTAGAAAGCATTAGTAAAAAGGCTGGTCATTTCAGGCTATTTTGAAGGGAGTTAAAACCAACATCCAAACCCAAATTATATTTATAGTGATTCATGCTTTTCTAAAAAAAAAAATCACTGCATTATATCTAACTTAGTTGAAAACAACCACCAAAACACAGGATATAAACTCAACTTTGTGACATCTACTGTCGGGCTAAAAGTTAAATAAATTGGTTTTATTTTAAACATTAGCTTTGGATATTTTTTTACTCCCTTAGTGCTTTTTCACACTTGCTGTTTAGAGGCCCGTATTAAATGTCAGTGCATTTGAGAGAGTTTGGTTTTGGAGCTCCTGAGAATGAGCTCGAGCTTTATGTACTATTCTCAGGTTTAGAGTTTATCTTAAGCATTTTGCAAGGCCAGAACCAGCTCCTGGCCTTTGCTGAGTATTCTCTCATGAAAAATCAGCTGTGTCCTTCTGTGAGCATAATGCTTCAACAAAAAGATATATGCTTTACAGTGAGAAATGTAATGAGCAGCACCTCCATTTGATAGGCAAGTTTTAGTCTTCCTAGTTTGGAATTGTGGCTTATAATGTGGATAGTGTGTGTGTGTATATATATTTTTTTTAATTTTTTTTTTTTTAGAGTAATGGCATTGTCAGCATTGAGAGGCAGTATGGACATAAGGCAAGAGACAAAGGTTTCTCTGGCAGACAGTGAGTGGATAAGTCAGTTTTTTAAAATAGTATTTTACTTCACACCAAGTATGAATTGCAGTGAAAGGCAAAGGAAGTGATCAGAGATCTTGTCAGTTTGACTTAGGAGTTGTATGTGTCCAACACTGGTAATTAGAGCAATATAAGGCTGCCAGTGTCATATATTTACAGCCATCTCTCTTCCATTCCTTCAGGAGACCTTATTTATCGCTACGTCCATTGTAAGGGTCGTAAGGCCTTTGTACACATGTCCTTACCAAGGTGAATATTAGTCTACATTAATAAATTAAATCAACTAATGTTAGTGAGCTATCTTCTGTGGTTTTCATTCTCGTGTGAAAGCTGTATGAGGGCTGCCATAGAAGCCAAGTTGCAGCCCTGTTGGATGTTAATCAAGTTGTTATCTAGTTCCCCTCGTATCCCAGTAATTTCTTGAATTTTACTCTTCTGATGTTAAGATTATTCTCAAGTATAACTTCTGTATATCTAGTCAGTCATCTTCTGTTTTCCTTTTCCTAAGGCATATGGCAATAGTAGTATGTGTTATCAGTCCAGGGGTATCTGGGTTAAGTCTGCAGTCCTCCTCAAATCCTCGACAGTCCGCCCCCCTTCCTGGCTGAGACATAAATCCTGCAGTTTTTATATAATTCCCCTTATGCTTTTCACTGCAGCTAAGACTTGATCACCGCCACTGACATCACTGGAAGACACTCTTTGGTAGCTGGGGGATTGAACTGTTGCTTCATCTACATTATTCCATTCCATTCCATTCCATTCTATCCCATTCCATTCCATTCTATCCTGTTGCATTGTGTTGTGTTCTGTTCTGTTCTATATGCAAAGGAGATACTTGCACCTGGTGTTTGAATGTTTGTCCTGTAGGAAACTTTATGTTCTTGGGGGGAGAAAAAGTTTCCATTCTGATTCTGGTGAAAACAATACAATTGCAAAACTGTTTTAGGGCAGAAATACAAATTTAACTTTCCTGCCACTTACCCTGGGACCTAGGCCTCCAGGCCAGATGAGCTCCTGGTGGGCAGGGGATGCAGAAGCCCTGCCAGCCTGGTGGGGGCAGTGTGTGCAGCTGGTGGGGGTATTGCTTTCTGCTCTAACCAACATGTTCTGGCACTGTTTCAGTTGTAGTGAATCCACAGTTTTTCAGTAGAAAAAAAAGTTGCACTGGAACATTTCCAGCCAGCTCCACGCGCCGCCACATTAATTGCAAGGCCACTGGAAGGAATGGGTGGCACCTGCCCCTTTTGTTCTACGCCCACGATAATTTGCTCTGGTGTGATGCAGGTTTTTCTACAACTACACATGCTCTAGGCCTGCAATTCTTCCACATCCCGGAATTTTTGAAGTAAGTGCTGCCAGCTGTGAGAGAATGATAACAATATTAATACCGTCCTCACGTCTTTTGTCTCCCTCTCCCCGCTCCCTCCTCCTTTCTTTTTGCCCCTCCGCTTTTGTACAGTTGCAGAGAGAAGGTCTCCTAGGTTGTCCTTGCCAAGGTGGTAGCTCTCTGTCAGGCTGTCAAACTTATCTACTAATAGCTCTGAAGAGCGTGTGCTCCAAGAAAGGGAAAACCGGAATGCATAGCCTTCAGTTGTCTTAAAAAGACATTTTTCATTATCCGACAAAGAGTTGTGGAGTGTTAAGGTTATAGGATCATTACTTCGGTGGCTGTGACACCAGTAATGTTTTTTTCATGTTATTTTAGAAATTGTGCCTTTTTCCCTGTGTTAGATGTATTGCTTCCTTTCATTAAAGCCTGATCCGTAAAAGTTAAATTATATTTGGAGGTAACTGGGGGCCAGTCAGAGGTATGGACAATTTGGTCTTGATTTAGGGCATTTCTTGCTACTAACCTGCTATGAAATGCGGCGTGAGGGTCCTCTTCTTTCACTCCTTTTGTCTCTCTTGAACCACACAGATTTTTTCACGTTTTTTAAGTGGCCTGCAGAAGGAAACCGCAACCTCGCTTGCGGTGGGACCACTGCTTGGGAACATCACGCGACGGAGCTATTTTTTTGCCCTCGGACCTAACCGCAGCCTTGCTGCTCACATAAGGACTCACATTTAGCAGTGCCCTATTCCCATGAGCGGTTTCTTTCTTCTTAGTAATAGGGAAAGCAGAAATAATCCTACTCTCAGCAGTTTTGGGATTACAGGCAAAAATTGAGTTCCTTGATGTATGACTGTGTAGGGATATTAATCTTTTCCCTGATGCCTGTTGTCTGTCATCTCTGTTTTACCAGCACTGTCCTTTTGACCCCTCTACAAGGGTAACTTGTTATTAACATTGCCTTTGCCGCAGATACTCAGTATGCAGATGACAGCACCAACAGTTTTTCTAAAAGGGCTTATTCTGTGCACTATCAGATGTGATATTCAAAATTGGTTTCAACAACAAAGGATTTTGATATTTTTTTTTTCTCCGTGATGTGGCTGGTGCTCATTTTACCGCCATTTGCAAACTTGATAAATTCAGAGCAGATTGTGTTGAGCCGAATGTCGGCTCTTTGCTGTGCTTCTCTGAGGCAGATACATCGGTGTGAGACCACTGCGAAGTTTCGGTACCACCCCTAGGTGCCCTTTACTGGGGGAGGTGGTGGTCAAATCATTTAAAGCGTTTTATGGCTTTATAGACTGGTCAGAAGTTGCTGAGAGCCAAACCAAAATCACTGTGTAAGGCATTTTAATGTCATTAGTGGATTTCTGTTTCTTTCAGTATACTGTGAATTAGCGTGTGTTTATGAAAGGAGATTTAACAACTGCAGGGGGAAATACAAACATTAGAGCACAAAGAAGAACTGGAGAAAAGTTCACGAGACGAGGAAAATAATAAAACGTAATATGAATATGCTATGAGCTGTATTTTATAGTGAAATAAAATAACATAGACTTACGTAAGAATTTTTTCATTCTTAAGAATTGCATTATGAAAAGCTGCTGTTGATGTTCCTGCAGTCCTGGAAGGTAATTTTTCCCTTGAAATTTGGAAAAAGTGGTGATCATGCAGCTGACTACAAAATAGGCAGTTCCACTGAAAATGTTTTGTGCTGTGATATTTTAAGGAGAGGTAGAATAGTAGCTAGTTTTTGTTTTTACCTCTCTAGAATAAAGAGAGGGTAACCACAGCAGAAGAAATACCAGTCTCCTCCATATACAGTTTGAATAAGCTGTGCTGGTGACTTTGAAATGCTTTTCTCTTGCTGTAGTTGAAAGTGAATCAAGCCTATTAATGCAGATTTTGGTCTGCCTCGCAACTGAAATACAGCAACATGTTCTGAGATGGATTATCCACAGAGATCAGAGATACTGTCGTCCATCTCCACTTTAATTGTGATGTGTTCATTTCCATTTTCTTGTCAAATAAAGAGGAATAGCCTGTAAAGAATAGGGTCACTTTTGTACATCTATTTGTACTTTGGTGACTTTAAATCTTATTCTGCAGTCTCCACAATAACTGATTCTGGGGAAAAACATAGTGACGTGTAAGCAGGCAATCATCTTTAGACTTTGATAGATGCTGTCTGAAAGAGTGTCTCTTTATAGGAGAAGCTGTTAATAGAATGGTTTCAGATTTCTTTTTTAACCTTCTTTCATGTTTTTAATATAAATATGTTTGTGTTTTATAGCTAGGGCTCATTGTCTACTACTAGCATTGGCAAATGCCTCACATTGTAAGACTTCCTTTTCAGTTGCTTCTAAGAGTTGTTGCATATTATCTGCTTATTCTGAAAGGTATCTGCCTCTACCTATTTAATTTTTTAATGAAAAATGCAGCCAACATGGTTCAGAAGCTGCTACGAGTAAGGTTAGGGGTAAATACTGTTTTGCTGTGTTAAAAAAAAAAACTGGCAGTAGTTCTCTGAAAAGCTCTTAATGCCCTTATACTTCTGAAGAGGGAGCTGAAATCCCTTTGGGGAAGTGTCTTTGTTTTTTTGCCATCTTCATAAACATCAAGCCAAATCCAGCCCAAGTTAGAGGCCAAAAAAAATACGCAGTTTGTACATGCTCTGTAAAGAGTTTTTAGAGCTTTGCAGGTTAATATTTGAAGGCTCGGTAAGCTCTGAGCATGCTTCAGCCTGAGCTGCGAAGGGTTTTCTTTACAGCTGTAGCTCTCGGCTGTTATGGCCAGGGTCTGCTTGTAGGACGTAAGGAGGCTGGATGGAGCTCTGAGCTACAGAACTTTTAACTCTATAAGTTTTGCTGTGTCCAAGCTAGTTCTCAGTGGGCAGGTTTGGGGACCCTTGTGTCACACTGCGGGAGCAGGCGCTAAGTTAAAGAATACTATTCAGTGTTTCACAGTTTTCAGACTGGACCTTTTTCTCTTGTCATTCTTCTCTGGGATGGGTAATATGCACCAGGGATTGATTTTAACATCCAAGCAAAAATATACCTGCCCAGCAAAACAATCAGTCTTTTGCAGTGAGGATCTTGTTATTTTGTGGCTTTTGGCCTGCTTTTTCACCAAGTTGAGCACATTCCCTGCACTGCAGTGGAAGCCTCTCTGTGCTTGCGTTTCTGAGCCCCCTTCCAGCCTCCACTCTTGTATTTCTCACCTCTTACAGGAACATATTCACGTGTGTGTGCAGGGAAGCTCCATGGGTTCATTGGCAGGGGGGAGCAGTCTCCCCTTCAGAACACAAACAGCCTCGGGAATTCTTCATGTATGCTTTTTCCCGTACCTCTCAAGGGCATGCCCTGGCACCAGCATCAAAAGACATAGAGGCAGAAGTGATCAGCATTATCTGATTGCGTTGAGTCAGTTTTACCAAATTATGCTATGAAAACAAAACGTTCCTGCTCTCCGTAACTCCTAGAGGAGGCAATTTCTTTGTTATTTAATGTGATTTTGAAGCAGATAGCCTGTGTAAAGTTTGCTTTCTTGCATGTTGCCCAAAGAAGATTCTTTTTGTCTCTGCTCTGTTGTTTGGCAGCAGCAAAATCTGTCTGCAGACTGGATTTTCCATGCTCCATTAAGTTTATAGATGCCTTATAGGTTATCTCTTAATTGCTGCGTTACTTTTTTACCCATTGAAGCCAGCAATGTGGGAGTCTCTCTGGATCTGGGGTTTGCTGGGGTAGCTCTGGGTCTGGTCCCTTTTTTGAAAAAAGCTGGTGGAGAGATGTTGAAGGACAGTTCTGTCATTGGGAAGCGCATAGTTTGCATTGCTAACTAGAGGTGTTCCAGCCCAACAGGCACTTCAGTAATGGGTAAGATAAAGAAATAAAACTTTGCGTAGGTGTCCTGTCCCGTGGAGGAGCGATGTGAAAATGCTATTCCTTTTCAATGAAGCTGGCTTCCGAATACACTGTGTCCATTGCAGAGCACACTTTTTTGCTGTTAGAAAGCCGTTAGAAAACAGAGCAGCTTTTCAGCGCTATTTCTAGCAGTGGATGTTTCTCATAGGAAGAGGGGAGGCGGCACATGCTGGGTGTTGGTTCCTCTTTTAATTAATTAAAAGGCCAAACTCAGGAATTCTAGGAACATGGAAATATCCCTGACTGATACCAAAGTTATCAGTTGCTTTGTCCAGAGATCGGATTCTTCCCTGCCAATTGCAAATAACCCAGAAACCTAATGTCTTCCATAAGGAAGCCGGTATAGCGTGGCTGTTTTCAGCACTACCATATGTACCTCTGCATTCTTCTGCCCCAGTGGTAATTCAGAAGGTCATATTCCTCCTCATGCAAAGCGTAACCTGCACAAGTTAAGGCCCGCTAAGCAAGGGCTTCCAGCTGTTTCGTTCCTGTAAGCATATAAATATTTATACCACCCCAGGGTTCCTTTCATGCTGAAAATAAAGGTAGCACTTGTCTGCTGTTAAAACATATTATCCGGGAGATAAATGGCTTATCTCACTATTAGGAAGATGGATGAGAGGAGTGGAAAATTGATCATATTATTGGTCAGAAGATCCACTGAGTCCAAAAGGCCTTACCTTTTACTTGAAACTCCGGCTGGGAAGTAATGTAGAGGTTGATGGTGCTGTGTTTAGCTATGAAGAGATGATTAATTAAAAGCTGGAATAAGTATGAAATATAATGACTGACACACAGAGAGCTTCCTGGACACGAGCTAAATTTCCTAGTGGTGGGTAATGTGCACCAGGGATCGATTATATCCAACCAGCATGTGAATGGTGCTTTTGAAGGCACAACTGAGACGGAGAGTCTGCACAAGAGACTTGCTTAAGGCCACATGTGAAGTGAGACAGTGATTAACCTCTGTGGCAGCTCTGGTGCTCCACGCGCTCCTGCCCCACTTCTGCGAAAGCACAAGGCCAAACATACTCTGACCGAGGCTGCTGGGGGTCATTTCCCACCTTCTGCACTGGAGGGAAGTAAACATCAAATAGGCAGCGTAGGGGGCTCAAAGCCGAGGTGCCAGTGTGGTGTCACCAGCGTTTGAACTGCGATTCTGCTGTTGATCTGCAGCATGATCCAGCAGTAGCCTCTCTGCTCCAATTCACCTGCCCGGACATAAAATGAGAGAGATAATATCATAGAATCATAGAATACCAGGTTGATGGGGACCTCCAGGATCACCTGGACCAACCTTTCTTGGCAAAAGCACGGTCTTGACAAGATGGCCCAGCACCCTGTCCAGCTGAATCTTGAAAGTGTCCAATGTTGGGGAATCCACCACTTCCCTGGGGAGATTATTCCAATGGTTCATTGTTCTCATTGTGAAACATTTTTCTCTTGTGTCCAGTCGGAATCTCCCCAGGAGTAACTCGTACCCATTACACCTCCTCTTTTCTATGTGACTGCTTGTAAAGACGGAGTCTCTGTCTTCTTCGTAGCCACCCTTTAAATACTGGAACATGGCGATAAGGTCTCACCTAAGGCTTCTTTTCTAAAGGCTGAACAAACCCAGTTCTCTCAGCCTTGGTAGCGCTGAGCTGCTGTGCTCCTGCGTGGTCCATGCAGGTTGCTTAAGCAAGGGCTGCGTAAGGGTCTGAAAAAGTGCTGGGAGGCTTCATTGTTAATTGGGGGTATGATGAGAACGTCCCTTGAGTCAGTCGCTGACTTTTAGGGACTCAGCTAGGGTGCTGCCTTGCTCTTCAGTACACATTGTTGTCACTTGGGGGCCCCTTGCATCCTCCTCCTCATCTGCCACTGGATTTCAATGGAGCACACTGAGAGCAGCCCTGTTTTCTTCCAGCGAGAATTAATTATTTCACGGACCATTCAAGATTCTGATAAATGAAGCGTGCCTTGATGCCATTTTAGAGTAATATCTGCAGTGAAATCAGAACTTGTAAAAATTGGGAAAATACGTAGGACTTGTCTGTGTGTTTTGCTTTGTTCAGGTTAATTGTTGTTGCTTGTGGTATCATTAAAGGGTTTGACTGAACACAAAAACACATCATGCATAAGTGAGATTTTAATGAAATAATAATTCTTCCCTTAGAGTTAAATTATTTTTAATAGGAGATAGCAAAATAAAGACATTCTCTGTACCTCCCCTTCTTTTGGAAATAATTATTATAGGTAATGAAAATCCAAATTGAACACGATTTGGCCTTAGTTTCGGACAATTTTTGTCTTTCCTGACAAAATAGATTGATTTTTCTCTTCCTTGAAATTGATAAAACGCGTAAGGACAAAAGGAAGAGCCTTATGAAAATCTCACCATTGGGTTTTGGGGTGAGATATATGCAGCTAATTTGCGTACACTTACCCAAAAGGTTTTTTGAAAATGTTTCTGAGTGGTGAGATGCTGAGGCGAGAGCACTGTCTTGCAGAACAGCCCATTGTTAATGTCCTTTCAGTATGAGATAGGTTTTGCCTTCCCAGTGCTCCCCGTTGACTTGCTGCCAGCTGCTCATGTGTGTAATGTATATGGGTATGCCTAAAATCCATTGCCATATATGTGGAAATAGATGGTTTGTACAAATACAGCACCACACATCATGGATATGCCCCATATGTGCTGCAGTTTGGAATGTCAGTGAGCACAGGGAAATGAGGATCGGGGCTCTCTCAGAGGATGCCGGAGAAAAGACAGAGAAATGGAGAGATTTATTTGCTTGGATAAACCTCCCCGTTACTGAATTGCTTTAATGCTGCACCTGTTCTCCTTGTTCTTCCTCTCTGTCTCTTTCGCTGCTTCTTTCATTGCAGCTTTTCAAATATGTAGGCAACAAAAAAACACGGCCAGTGAAATGGAAGATTACAATTATGCATCAGTATTCCTGTAACGCGGCTGCTCAGTTATGTCCCCTGGGATTGTTACAATGAATATCTGACATTAATTGGCTCAGTACCTGTATGTCTGACCTTGCAGAAATTTCATAGATCAATTCTACACGTTGTTTACTGGTAAAGAAAACTTCTTCAGGGCAGGGGCTGCATCTTTGGACATGCCTGTACCACAGTGACAAACAGAAGCAGCAATCAGACACACTGGGTCTCAGAGTTAGAAACAAAATAACAGAAAGCAGGATCATAAACTGGTTCCTCTCCCTTCTTTTGCCAATAGCTGTTCCTCAGCAATTTTTACCCCACTTGAACCTTTGTCACTGCTGGATACTGTACATTTGATGCACAAGTGCTGTTTTTTCTTCTCCGAGTAGCCCATATATTCCCTTCATATGTGTGTTTGACATACTGAACGGTAAAACTAAACCAGGCCAGAATTAGAGGAAGAGCAACTACTGGATGTGCTTGCATTGAAAGAGCTGCCTCTTTTGTGTCGCTCCCCCTCCGGTGCCTGAACCCGCCAGGAGCATCTCGCAGGGGGGCTGCAAACCGCTTTTCGGCAGCCGCTGTGTTTCAATGCGCCCTGCTCAGTCAGCAGCAAACCCTCATCTCCTGCGCTGCACAGTCAGCTGGCTTTGGCTGCTCTGTGGATGCGGGCTGCGTGTGCAGAAATGGATGATCGTTCAGCTCCCTTCCGTTTCAGGCGGCTGAGAGGGAGAAAGTCAGCGTCCAAATTGCAGCTTGAGATTCACGCGTGGGGTGGTCACTGGGCTTAACTTTCTGTGGTGGTGTTTGCTTCCCAAGTTTCAAAGTTGCTGAAAAGGAGGGAGATAAAAAAACCCACAACTCTACACAGAGTGTTTTAAGAGATGCTCAGGGGCATACATTGCATGCCTGTCCCACTGGTTTTATTGCCTTTGTTGAAGTACAGGAGAGAAGCTTTACAGAAGGTGCATTCTGCTTCTGTATTACTGGAGTGCTTGGGAGCACTTGCCGCTTTCTGACTGTTGTCACCTGTCCCCTGCTTGATTTGAGCGGCTGGAAATTAAACAAGCCA
>VYZM01016283.1:548753-619791 GCA_013398915.1 Dromas ardeola | reverse complement strand
GCCCACCTTCGACGTGCCTTACTTCAAGTACATCGACGAGGAGGACGAGGAGGACGAGTGGAGCAGCCGCTCGCAGTCCTCCACCGAGGATGACTCCGGCGACTCTCTGCTTTCCGACAGATACGTGGTGGTGTCGGGGACGCCGGAGAAGATTTTGGAGCATCTCCTCAGCGACCTGCACCTGGAAGCCGCCCAGGACAAAGAGACGGGTAAGGAGCGAGCCCGACGGGGCGGGGGGGAGGCGGCGGCGGCCGGGGAAGCGCCTCTCCCCGGCTCTGGGCGGGGATGGGGGAGAGGTCCCGATCTCGGTCCCGGTCCCAAAAGCCGGCTGCCATCCCGGTGTTCCAGCCGGGGCAATTATGGGGAGGAAGCCGTGAGCGTGCGGCTGTGGGGAGGCGGCGAAGCGGGGCGCCCGGCCGCGGGGCAGGAATGCCGGCAATTAGCGAACCCGCCGAGGAGCCGCGCGATTAGCGGCAACTTCAGCCTTTCTTTCATGTTGGGCTTTCGGTGGTGGCTGGGAGGCGCAGGCTGCGGCGTGCCCGGTGCGGCACCCGTGGCTCTTCGGGCAGAGGCTGCCGTTCCTCGTAGCCTGCAGCTATTATTATATTGATCACAATTCTTGCTGGGCACTTCAGCCTCCCGGCTAAGTACTCGTTTTGCCACCACCCCGGTACTTGGGCTCATCTTCTCTTTCATAAGCGCGCCTTATATATAGATTTCCTCCTAACCCAGGATACAGTGTACAGGCTGATGCTGTACTTGTGTGTTTTCAACCAGAGATTGTAATTTGCTCCAGCCTAGAGCAATTATTGTATTGATCGGGCTACTTGACATGCAGTTTAATTTTCAGCTGGATCTCTTGGCTCTATGCGCAGCTTGCCGTCACCAAGAGCTCCTGGGGTAGTTTATCAGAAGTGCCTGCAACCTGCAATTCATGGATAGTTTTAATGAAAGCGGCCAGGCCGGTGAGACTTTCGGAGGTCCCGAATACTGAAGAGCTGAGGAAGGCAGCTGGCTGTAAATGGAGCCGTGCATTTCATCGTTCCCAATAGGGTTAAAACCCATACTCCTGCTGCTGGTATATATCTCTCTCTACAAATGAGATTACTGAGAATAAACACACTTTAATCCTTTTAGGTGACTGAAAATATAAATAACATCTGCGATTCCCAGAGGAACGTCGAGATTGGGTTTTTGGAACAAGTCATTAGTTTAATGTGGGACAACAGGCATATTCCTAGTGCTGATGTGTGAATGCCCTGAAGAAACATATAGAGTGTCTGCTGGTGATATTAGTATGGTATTCCTAGCGCTGCTTTTGTCTGCCTAGACATTAATATTTAGTGCAGAGAGAGGCTGTGATTGTTTTACTCCCACAGATGCCCTCAGACGAGTTCTGAGTGGAATTTACTTGAGCCAGCTCTTAGGCAGTGTAGTGAGGGTCTTTCCTTGGCCCTTTAAGGTCAAATGTTGGATCCATAATAAGTTTCCCCATTAATGTTTATCATATGCAGAGTGAGTGACATTACCTGCCTGTCTTTAGAGTCTGCTTCATCTTTTTTTTATAAGCTCACAATCTTGCTGGAAAACAATGAGATTTTCACTAGTGATATGCATTATATTTTAGTGTTTGTAAATACAAAGCAGTCCTTGGTAAAGCATTAGATGCTGTATATATTCTCACGTGAACTACCTTTTCTTTCTTTCCTCTTTGCTCTCTCTCCCTCCATCACCAGGAGGCTGTTCATAAGCCTGTTCTTATTGTTATAGAGAGGGGCTGGTAAACTGCCCTCAAAACAAATGCTAAACCACTACTTGACGGTTGTTGGCAGATGGTAATGTATTTAAAGGTTGAGTGGCTTCCCCTCACCTCTTCTGCCTTATCCTAACTCCTTTTAGAAAGAAACAATTAGCTCAGCCCTGTAGCCAGGGTTAACTGGATCCCAGGGACAGAACAAAGTAGCTGTGGCTTCATTTTTTTTGCCATCACAAAGAAGTGTGCTAAACCTTGCCCAGCGGCCCTCCGTTTCCTCAAGGGTGGTTCACCATACACTGTTTTCTTCTGACTTTATTAATCTGGAAATACAGAATGTCGTCAAAGTAAAAGGTTTGGGGAGTTTTGTTTCCCAGTGTTTTATGTAGAGGATACCCCTGTAATGGTTTCTATCAGTCTATTTTGAAGACTGAGTGGCATTTGGCATGAGGAAGTATGGGATATTGACATTGACAGGTACATCTTTGTGTGTGCACTTGAAGGCATCTTTCTGCTGTTTGTGTGCTTGGATTTGATGTTCTTATATTTTTGTAGTTCCAGTCTGGCCCATCTCAGAGGACGGTCGAGTTGCAGGATCCCGCAGGCTTGTGTTTCAGCAGGCATAGCTTTGCGGAACATAAAAGGACAATGTTCTGCTGTCGGTTTGCCAGTTCCAGGATGACTTCCTTGGCCTCCTGCTTTCCCTGCAGCCCCCAACCCGGTTTGCTTATTTGTGTCTGTAAAGAACATGAGAAAGAGCTGTTCTTACATATGCTGGTGCGCAGGGGGCTGTTGTCCTGCTTGACCCTTTGCACTGCTTCCCAAGAACGGATGCTCTGAATGTTTTCATTCCCACCCTTTGTATAACGAATCATAACTGCAACCCTCTATGGTCATTACCGTCTCCTGGGGCTAGCGTGGTCATGGAGCACCGCTTTTTGTAAACACTGGCATGGCTGAATGATGCGCCATGTGTTGCTCCCAGCCATCCTCCATTGTCTAGCCCAACTCAGCAGGTACCGCTTGCAGCTGGGAGATTAAAGAGGAGCTTTGGGGCTGCTCTGGAATAAATTTAACTGGGGTCCAGCCCAGGCCTCAAAGTTCCCTTCAGCTGCCACTAATGCTGTAGCGAGATACCTTAAGCATTCCACTGCAGTGTAGGATCATGGAACGGTTTAGGTTAGAAAGGACCTTAAAGATCATCTAGTTCCACCCTCCCTGCCATGGGCAGGGACACCTCCCACTAGACCAGGTTGCTCAAAGCCCCATCCAGCCTGGCCTTGAACACTTCCAGCATCCTCTTTTATAAAAAAATAGGTGGGGAGACTTTCTCTTACCTGACCTGAAGAAGAGTCCCAGTGTCTGTGATGTGGCCGAACACTGTTACAGCAACTGAGGACACTAAAGGGGACATTGCAAGGTGCAAAGCTAGGCTAGTCTGTTCCTCAGATGACTTCTGTAGTCAAGGATGTCTTAAAAGCCTGAGGTCTACAAGACTCTTTAAGCTTAGCTACTTAACAGTTTAATGACTGAGGGTTTTTTTTGTGATGGCTAAGTCAGAGAATATATGTGAGTTCTTGTGGCATCATCTTAAATCGGAGCTTGCCGGTAACAAAGTCTTGCCAACCTTCCATCTCAAAGGGAGGAAGTTTTCATCTCGCTGATTTACTATAACCTGTAATGTACCAACCCCCAAGACGACTGCTCTTGTTTCCTACCATGAGATGAGTGGAAATTTTAAATTTCTGTAATGTACAACTTCTCTGAGTCATCCCTGAGGTGGTTGGAATCACAGTGGGATGTCTGATGAGTGCATACTTTAGAGGACAGTTTGACGTTTTAAGAATTGAGCTGGGTGAGACACTTCAAATGTGTCAATATCCAAGCAGAAAATGCAAGGCATACCTCCTGGGCTAATCCTCATCAAGGATGGCATTACTTTTGTTTAATCCATTCTGTTTCTGCACTTGCACCAATGACACTGCTTTGATGTTGGTTATGTCACCCTCTGAGGAACTGTATGTGGCCTTTTAGGAGAATGGTACTGTCTTGCATGAGCTGATTGCAGTCAGCTGCTAAATGATGTTGCAAAAAAGGGATACAGCTCTGCCCTTTCTAGGTATTGTCTTTTGTTTAATAATCCAAGAAAAAAAAAGTCTGATTGCTTTTTGGTATTTCTTTGTTTGTTTCTTAGCTATAAAGGATGCTGTTAGGACTCTTGCTCACTGTGCTTTATTACTGATGAGTAAAAGGTGTTAAAAAACATACTCCTTTGACTGCCACGCAATCAACATGAGCGTATGATGTGATGCATGTGGACTGGTGTCAAGGAGAATAAATACTTGCCCAACATTTTGTGATCCTATCTTCCAGCTTGTAGGATGGAGAGAATAAATGCCAGGTAGCCCTTCCTCTTACCAGTCATTTATAATGACATGTTGTCTGTCATCATTTTGAGGGCTTTTGTAAACTTTTCCCCAAAGTCTTAGGAAAACTGAGTGGGCTAAACACATATTACTGCCATGCCTTTAGGAAAGGAATGAGTTCAGCAGAATTAACATGCATGGAGCAACATCAGCATAAGAATAGCAGAAATGCTAAAATAATTGTTTATCTCGGTGTTCAGTGTGGGAGAACCTGGGTAGGTTCTTGTACAGGACCATTGCTTCATGCAGTATTAGTCTAAGCTGTCTCAAATTGGAGTGTCAGTAGAAGTAGGTTTAGAATAAATCAATAAAATGAATAGTAACAAATCACCAGGATCAGATGTTACTCCCCAAAGACTTCTAAAGGAACTTGGATATGAAATTGCTGAACTCCTAACAGTGGTGTGTAATCTATCATATAAATCAGCTTCAGTGTCAGAGGAAGGTGGAAAATGTGATGCCAATTAAAAGAAATGGTCCTATTTGGTGAGGGTCTAAGCAATAAAGCTGTCATTTTACCAATACATTATTCCACCAGAAACTGGTGCTGTAGTCAAAAGCAGCAGCTTGGCCTTCCCCAGCCACTCATTCCTGCCGCTGCCCTGGTTCCTCTGAGCCTCTACAGCCTGCCGCCTGTGTGATTCTGTAGCAGACCTGAGTAGGGAACTGGTCCTGGTTGGTACTAGCCAAGGAAATACTGATTTATTGGTTCTAAGACAGATCAGTTTCCTCATCCACCTAATCTGTCAGGGGGCACAAAGTGTGTTCCTGACTCAGGGAGAGGGTGGCAGGGAGTGGGAGATGCACAGGAGAGAAGGACCGGTGCCTTTAGCAGCTGAACGTGGCTTGCACGAGTTTGATTAGATGCAAAACTGCAGCAGAAAGTTGTGACTTTATGCTGGGAGATCGGGTGGCAATGTAGTAAAAGTAGAAGGAAGAAATGCATGCAGAGATATTGTACTGAGGGAAGGGAAATGTTTGGTTTTTTTTCAGTGAGAAATGAGATCTTGTGTATCCTGTAGAGCTGTTAAAGATTTGAAGGACTATGAAGGTATATATGGTCTGGTCTGCTTATATCTTATATTTGTATTTCCCGAATGCCAAAAATCCTTAAAGAAAGTTAAAGATCCTTTTGATAAGGGAGAAGATGCTTTTCAGGACTGATGATGACTTAAAGGAGAGAAAATGAAACATACGAGTAAATTGTCAGTGTTTAAAATGGAGAGAAGTCACCATTGAAGACTGGGTGCTGCTGAGTGTGGGATGAAAACTGAGGTAATAGAATGTGCTGCTAAGATTAAATGATTGAGGAACTCAGGATAAATGAAGCCATGGTTTCACCTTTGGTGGCCATGCAAGATTACATTCTTGCACGGTCTGTTATTCCCACCCCTCACTGTCTGTTTGAGCTGCCATGTTGTCCTGTCATCATACTGAGAAACTTTGCTTAGGTGTCTCTGCAAGGTGAGTTAGATGAGGAAGCTGATCCAACTCAGAAATAGCCTCATGAAAGTAGTAAGAACGGGGTGGTGTAGGCCTGGGGAAATGAATTGGGAGTGTGCCCCCTCAAACCAGCCCTGTGGCTGAAGGAAGATGAAAGGAATAAAAGTCTGTGTGACCGCGTGATAAAATTGCAGATGAGATCCAAGTTTGAAAAATGCAAAGTAATGAATTTTCAGACGTGGAGAAAAGGAAATCCTTATTATACATATTCAGCAGAGGTGCTGAATTGGCTAATATCATGCAGAAAATAGGTCTTTGGAGATAGTGTGGATGGTTCTTGGAAATTTTTTATCAGCATGGATCAAAAAGGCAATGGTATTTGGGACAATTAGGAAAGAAGACAAGCAAGAACCATAGTTATAACATTGTATAATTATGTAATATGGTAGGTATAATATGGTTCCTTCTTCTCCACCAGCTCAGAAAGGTTGTAAATGAACTAAAAAAAGCATGAAAAGGGCAGCAAGGGCAGTTAGAAATATAGATTAAATACATCTAAGAGGACTAGGTCTTGTCAGCATAGAAAAACAATTTCTGTGAAGGAGGCACATGGTGCAGTCTGCAAGACTACGAATTGTGTGGGAAAGGTGAGTATGGAAAGACTATTCATTGTTTCTCATAATGCAGGAAGTGTTTTGTAACACAGTGAGATTATTTGGTTTATAACTAATAAAGAGATTTTAAAAAAAAAATGATGCACAGCTTAACTGTGAAACTCATTGTTGTGAGGATTTTGTAGAAGCCAAAGTTTGGAAGGGTTTAAAAACAAATTAGGCAAAATCCTGGCAAAATTCTGAGCGCGGTGACGTCAGTAAAACTTGCAATTTGGAAAGTCTCCATTGTCAGTTGCTGGAAGCTAGGAGGGCATGTCAGAGAAAGGTAACTCTGTATTTGTCTTTTTCTTAGTTTTTTTTCTTCCCCTGGGCATCCTCTGTTGGCCCCTGTCAAAAACCTGGTTCTATTTTATGGGGATCTTTGTTCTGTCCCTGTGCATGGCATGCACCACATTGCAGTTTGGAAGCGGTTAATCAGAATCTAAGGTTATAATAAGGTACTAGTTCCTTCAGTTGGACAACTGAGCGATTATCCGTTCAGCTGGCCCTAGAGAGTGAACAGTTTTCTGCTGAATGGCTTTGCAAATGGCGTGGTGGGACCTGGAGCTGGGATGAGAGAGGCAGGAGCCCTGGGGATAGCATGAGGTTGGGACCAACTGCTGCTGGCAGTGACACTGGCTGCTGCTCAGATAGGAAGATCTGACATCCTCCAGTTGTCCTCCTGTTCATTGCCAAGTAGATCTAAGTATCTTAATAGGAACTTTTTTTTTTCCCCTTTGATAGGATTATTTTCTGTCACATTAGTGAGCTGAAAGTGAACTTGCAGAAGGAGTGCCACATCTGGGATTCGCTACAGACAGCGTGTCACATGCTGTGGTCCCTAAGCTAATAGGAAATGCCAGCGAGGGGAACATGTCAAAGATACTGTCTCCTGGCAGGAGCTCAGACAGTTATTTCTGGGAAATGAGGACTCGGAGCCTGAAAAAAGTTTTGCAATTGGGCACTGAAGCTTGTTTAGGGCAAAATTTCAGAAAGGCAGAGTCCTGGGATGCTGCTCCTGGATTGTTTCACTTTTCATAGAATCATAGAATCATAGGGTTGGAAGGGACCTCTGGAGATCATCTAGTCCAACCCCCCTGCCAGAGCAGGGTCACCTAGAGCAGGTTGCACAGGAACGCGTCCAGGCGGGTTTTGAATGTCTCCAGAGATGGAGACTCCACCACCTCTCTGGGCAGCCTGTTCCAGTGCTCTGCCACCCTCAAAGTAAAGAAGTTCCTCCTCGTGTTGAGATGGAACTTCCTACACTCAAGTTTGTACCCATTACCTCTTGTCCTGTTGCCGGGCACCATTGAAAAGAGCCTGGCCCCATCCTCCTGACACCCACCCTTTAAGTATTTGTACACATTAATTAGGTCACCCCTCAGCCGTCTCTTTTCCAGACTAAACAGACCCAATTCCCTCAGTCTTTCCTCATAAGAGAGGTGTTCCAGCCCCCTAATCATCTTGGTAGCCCTATGCTGCACCCTCTCCAGCAGTTCCCTGTCCTTCTTGAGCTGGGGAGCCCAGAACTGGACACAGTACTCCAGGTGTGGCCTCACCAAGGCAGAGTAGAGGGGGAGGATGACCTCCCTCGACCTGCTGGCCACACTCTTCTTGATGCACCCCAGGATGCCATTGGCCTTCTTGGCCACAAGGGCACATTGCTGGCTCATGGTCATCCTGTTGTCCACCAGGACTCCCAGGTCTCTTTCCACCGAGCTGCTCTCCAGCAGGTCGGCCCCCAACCTGTACTGGTGCAGGGGGTTATTCCTCCCCAGGTGCAGCACCCTACACTTGCCCTTATTGAATTTCATAAGGTTTCTCTCCGCCCAACTCTCCAGCCTGTCCAAGTCTCTCTGTATGGCGGCACAGCCTTCTGGTGTGCCAGCCACCCCCCCCAGCTTTGTGTCATCAGCAAACTTGCTGAGGGTGCTCTCTATCCCCTCATCCAAGTCGTTGATGAATATATTGAAGAGGACTGGGCCCAGTACTGACCCCTGAGGAACACCACTCGTCACTGATCTCCAACTGGACTCTGTGCCCCTAACCACGACCCTCTGAGCTCTGTCTTTCAACCAGTTTTCTATCCACCTCACTGTCCATTCGTCTAACCCACTCTTCGTAAGCTTCCCTAATGAGGATGCTGTGGGAGACCGTGTCGAACGCCTTGCTGAAGTCAAGGTAGACTTCTAAGTCTTTTTTTATGTCCAATGGCTGGGAAACTAGAGGCAGCGTGGGGAATGATGAGCATCCTTAGTGATCAGGACTCTCTCTGTAGATACTGATGGTATTTTTTCAGTTCATCACCACAAATAGTTTTCATGGTGTAAGCACGCCTAGCATAGTAGACCCCTTTCAAGGAGGGAAAGGAACCAAGGTAGCCATCGGGCAAACAGATGGTTTCACTGTGCCCAGGAGCACCTGGGCACCTTTGGGCACCTCAGGCACCTAAATAAATTTTTTTTGTACCCTGTGCAACAATAGGTTGGGATGATGGTAGGGCCCCAAGTGTTTCATGTATTTTGTGTTTGAGTCAAATTTGCAGAAGAAAAAGCTACTCACTGTATATGATTAGTCAATTCTATCATAGTATTCTTAGTTCTTCAGTCCTTTCTCTATGATTCTGTGATTCATTATAGCTAGTTGTCACCTTTTACTATGTGAGAAGGTGATAAGGAGCTGTCATGAAAACCTAGTGTGAAACCATTTATTATGAAGATGTGCACTGTTGACGATATGAGGGGTTTTGATGATATTAGTGGTTTAAGCAGAAAGGAATTGGGAAGTGCAGGTCTAGCAGGAGAGCTTTTTTAGGGGTGAAGATTAATAATTTTCTTTTGACAGTGAAAAAGGTGCTTTTTTTTTCTTTCTTTTTTCTTGGTTGTAAAAGGCAGAATATGTTCATTTGTTGTACTGCAAAACAGACTTGGGTGATACAAACATTTTGATGAGGTACCTGGGAGACAAGTTGCTTGGGCACTGGGAATTTGGTAAGGTTTCTGGAAAGCCAGTGCGTTCCTAAAGAATTTTAGTCAGTTATTTGTAAAATCACTTTCACCCTAATGACATGGGAGCTCTAGGCAATATGAATTATGAAACCAATGGAGTAAGTGTTTGAAATCTATGAAAGGATATATGGTCATATATATCTCTAAATTAACAGACGCATTAACTAGCTGAGATTATAAAGAGACATGTTGGTATATCTGAGAAATATTTCTGTAGAACTTTTTTCGGAATAGTGCTTTTGATAATTGCTGATTGTCTGGTAGTGTTAAGCCAAGAAGTGAGTATGGAAGGGGTAAAAAAAAATACTTGCAAGGTTTTATTTTATAAAAATGTTTGTATTTTAGTGATAAAAAGAGTAGTAGAGGTTGCCTCTTAGTTTCTGCCTTAGTCTGAGTCCCCCTCTAATCACTTGAGTGTGGTTGGTCAGTGTCAAATCTGGCACAAATACGTAGTGTTGCCAGGTCAGGAGGCTGGGACTGAGAGCCATAAAAGCAAAAAGGAAAACTGAGTCACTGCACAGTGGTGATGCCAAAGAGATCTCTCGACAAGGGAGATGTCGTCTTAGAAGTACGCCAACCACTTGGGTTGATTCCGTGTCTCGCTTAAACGCTACGCAGGAGGCTGGGTCAGTTCCATGGCTGCAGGTGTGGAGATGAAGCAGGCCAGATCCCTTCTGTTGAAACTAATGTCATACTGTCTCTAGTGAGCTGTATGGATGTCAAAGGCGAAAGAAGTTAATATTAGCTTAGCAAAAAGTCATAGTCAGATTCTGAAATGAGTGTAAACTATGGTAACTCTTACTGACTTCTGCTTACTGGAGATCCGTTCCCCTGCAGCAGTGGTGGGATCAAACCACTGAATGTGAAATGTATGAAGGGAGAGGACAGCCCCTACTGTGAAGGTGGCGCAACTTTCTGGATCTTCTCAGCACCCAGATACAGCCCTGCCTTTATATTTTCCTGGAATGTGGCTCGTTAAAGCTGACTAATTATAAAACATATACAGTTATCTCAAAGCTGCTGTTTCTAGTAGAGGAAAAGTGAGACCTGATTTGTAAGAGAGTAGCCTAAGAGGGATAGCAACAGATGGCGTGTGGGTTGGCAGGTCAGTTAACTGTGAGAGTAGGAACTGGAAATGCAAAACTGAAATACCAGTGTTGCTGCTTCTTATGAAGTGTCTGCATGTCCTGTTCCTTCAGCAGGAGCCACAAACTGTGCAGTCCTTCAGGAAGCCCAACCATGGGGCCCTTCACTACAGGTCTGCCATCTTTCCTGGGTATTCACTCAATCTCACCACTTAGTGTTGTTCTCCTTTCCTCCCTTCTTAAGGCTTTTTACTATTAACCTCTGACCTGCAGACCATTGGAAAACTGGACATTGTCTTCAGTATTGTCTTTTTGTGTTCCTCTTCCACAACACAGAGATTCACCACTTGCTGACATACATAAGGGTGTTTGTCCATTAATGACTCCTGTGTTGCTATTAGCACTTAGTGAGATGGCTGTTAAGTCGAAAGCTTGTTCTCAGAATAGAGCAGAGCACTCCTGCCCAAGTGCTTATTGTCTAATGTTATAAAATTCGGGTATGGTGCTCTGAAAGATTTTTTTTTGAAAGATGCTTTCATGGGGTGGGGGAGTTTTTATGTAAGAATGCTGAAAACATGAAACTGTATCTTGACATACTTGCTGCATCTTTGAGTCCAAGAATACAGTTCACGCACTGTCTTCAGGGTTTGAATTCCAGTGTTTCCAGTGCTCGAAGTTGCTATAGAATACAATGATTTTTTTGTGAGATTAGCATTTTCTGAGGAATATAAAGAGCGTGTTCATTCCCCGCCCACAGGGTGGAAGGATGGATTCACTGAAGACCTGTGCTTTGAGGTTGTGTATTAAGAATCTGAAAGAAATCTGTTCTTCAAAGCTGCTTTTTTTCCCCTTGTGAACTAAATTTACTCTCATGCTGTTAATTCCTCCTTCCCCCGCAATCCTTCTTAACATGCCCTGAGTTCAAACGGTTTCACGGTATTATGGAAGTAGCGGCCGTGGTCTTTTCGTGAGCAGTAGCGGGGCTGGTTTTGGCTATAGCCAAACTACAATTATCATTACTTTACTAAGCTCCCTGTCATGCTGCCTGTTACTAACATTAGGTGATACTTACTTGTACAGTGTGCTGATACAGTTGTTTTCTTTCCCACCTTACCATTTTCTGTAAATCCCTGTGCTCAGGGGGCGCCCAGGGAAACTAAGAGCAAAAAGCCACAACCCGAGACCTCTTTGTGAATCATTAATTTGCAACAGATTTCTGCTTTTTTCTCCGATGCATAGTGCCTGATGAGGTTTTCTGCAGGCTCTTAAGACCTCCCTTAATAGCTGCCAACCCTGAGCTGCATTACAGCGCCCAAAGCCTCTGCTTGCCGGGTAGCTGAATAAGCGCAACTGCTTGCGAAAGCCCGTCTCCGGCAGTGGCAAACTGGTGCCAACACACTCCGAGTTACCAAGTGCAGTGGAGTTTGGCTCTGCCTTGCCCTAACGCTGGCTGCTGCCTTTTCTATCGTGTCCAAGGAAAAAAGAGGGGAAAGAGCAGCTGTGGCTGCAGCTACTGACGGCCAGATTTGCTGTGTGCTGGATGAGGCTGGCAGGGGATTCTGCTGCGGTTTGTGTTATCTTGGTAGGTTTTGATGTTAGTGGGCAAGTCAGAAGATGGGCTGTTGGATGCAGAAATAGCTGCTTGTAGTAGGAATACTTTTGTGAGAGCGGAGGGGCCTGTCTGAAAGGGAGATAATGGAGCAGAATGCACTTGGCATAAATTCAGAAGCTTTGTGCATTAACTGCAATTGGTAAGCACATAATGCAGGCTTTAAATTGCTGTCGCTTTTTTAGAAGGAAAGACTTGATCCAGTTTGGTATCAGTTGGGGTATATAGCACCTTTTAGGAGAGTCTATGTGGTTGGCATTGGAGACAATCCAGCCTTTTTTTTTTTTTTTAAAGTCAATTTTGATCCTTTCACAGATTGAAATAGGAGTGGAATTACAGCACTTTGACAGCCAAAGGTTTCTCATGAGATGTCAGTTACTCTCACCGACTATAGCTGGCTCTGGCAGAAAGAGCTTTTTGGAATAGCATCAGTTACCGCAATAAAGTAAATTGCTTGTCCCGTCTTTTAGACAAGGTGAAAAATGCCGATGTGAGTTGTAGCCGTGGCGGCAGCTTGCATCGCCGTCTCCTGAGCCGGGCTGAGATCATGAGATGACTTGGTCTCAGTTCAGAAATGCTTGTGAGATCCTTCCGAAACCAAATCAGTACTCTCTCTCTGAAGTGAAAATGTGACAGCTTGTTTTCAAGGACACCGAGGGCAAAAAAACTGGGGGGTGGGAGGAGGGGGAAAATAGATCAATGTAAATAAAGTGGCAGCACTGATGGATCTAATTTTGATGGAAGCTAATAATAAAAAAACTTAGGCTTTCTTGTGACAACATTTGGGATGAATTGTGATTTTATTCCTTTGCTTGAACTTGAGTTTTGATGGAGAGATAAATTACCAGAATCAGGGATGTGATCATGGAGAACTCATGCTGTCTGACCCGGGACTGCTAGAGGCCTTTATACCTCACCTTCTCCTGCTTTTCAATTTCTTTCCTTTTTTTCCTGCACCCTGCATCCCCCTCGTGCCGTTACCCTTCCTCCTCCTCCTCCTGCCCACAGGGCTCTACCAATTCCCCAAGCAGCCTTTCTTTAACCTTCTCTCACCCCCATTTCTTAGGATTTAGGGCTGGTTGGCATCTCTCTAGGATCCACTGCAGCTCAAAAGAGAAAAGCCAGATACCGGTTTTGTTCTTTCCCAGTCGTGATTTCAGAGCCCCGGCATCAATACAATAATGAAGCCCTTGTTGGGTTTCATTTCTCGCCCCGACTGGAGCCTTGTCTGTGGGATTTTGTTTGTTGTTACTGTTAGTACATCATAGGGGATGCACAGCCACAAGCTGGAAGCGGCAAGCAAACAAACAACAGTGAAAAACAACCACAAACAAATAGCATTTGTCAGATCCCTGTTGTCAAAGGGGTTTAATTCAAATTCTTAAAGCAGCAGTGAGCAATGTTTTGCATGCCCCAAACCACAGAAACCACCAATAAGGGGCAAATGCAAACATTTAGCCTATGAAGGTGACTACAGCTTCTCCTCATGCAGTTGCATTGCTGTCGGTGGAGATGACTCTGTAATGGATGACTGGAAAATTGCCATCCTTGTATGTGCCAGCAAACAGCGGCAGGGAGGCAACAACTGGATGATTTAGAAATTTGTCACAGACACACACACACACGCACCTGCCCTGCAATCCCGTCAGGTGAAACACCTCCTCACCTCCACCTTCACCTGCATGGGGATGAACAAAGAGGGGCAGCTGAGGATGGGCAAACAGATGCAGACTTCTCGCCCGCTCCAGCCCAGCCTGACTGTGAGGAGGCAGCCCTGGCCGTGCCGGGGGCTCCTGGCTCTCCTCTCCCTCCTGACCCAGAGAAAAAGTGTCCTCCCAGCAGGGCCTGGGAAGCAAAGGGATGCTGTCTGCTCCCTTCTTGCTGTCCTTGTGACAGCGGTGTAGGGCTCTTGGACCACATGCAGCTTGCAAATGCTTTGAAGATGGTGTCTGTGCCGGGGCTGCGTACTCTGCCCAGCGGGGCTGCTCAGTGGGCAGGGAGCCCTTCCCCAGGGCAGTGTGAGACCCTGGGGAGCCATTGCCACCATGGGAGCCCCCTGCCCCTTGGCCCTCTGAGCCTTCCTGTGGGCAGAAGCCCCAAAGCACACGCATGGAGATTTTGGAATGTGGGTCCTCAGTCAGGAACCCTAGGCACATTGGGCAAGATAAGTCTAAACCTGTAGGCAGGGGAGGGTCTCTGCCAACTGAAGCTGGGCTTCTCCCATATGTTCTCCAGCCCTTCAGTACTCTCCCAGATGTTTCTCTTCCATTGCAAAGCAGCAAGAAAGCATTTTCCTGAGGACTATCCCAATGCGGTGTTGCTGGGTTGAGGCAAATTTTGTTAGTCTCCAGTGTGATGGCCCATCTCTCTAGGCAAAAGCTTCGGCACATCTTATGGGTTGCTTATGGAGCTTATGTAAATATTTTGAACAGTTTTTTTTCTTTGATGTGTGCATACAGATTCTGTTGGTATTAATGAGAATCTGATCTTCCTACTTGGGTGAGGGTTTTGACATGCTTAGGGCATTTGATTCAACATCTCGGTTTAAAGGACTGGAAATTTGCTCAGGGAATCAAGGTTAGTAAGATGAAATTTGGGAAGTTACAACTATGTTCTTGATTACAAAGAACGATAAATCTTTAATAATGATTTTCTAAAAGCATCTGAAAAACATGAAAACGCCATCAGCTTTGCAAGAAACTGCAATTCAGATTCTCCTAGAGGGTACGGTCATGTAGGTCTGGGATGAGAGAGTTTACAGCAAAGGGTAAACTTGCCCAAAGCAAGTTGCACTTGCCCAAAGTGCTGTAATTTGTAGCATTAGCAGAAGGCCCAGCTCCTCTTCTGAACCCCTGTGACTTAGGGGAGTCTTGAGTATGGATCAGGGCAGAGAGACCAGGAAAGTCTGTCATTAAACAATATACAAGCTCAGTTGAGGTCAATGTTTGTCAGGATTTGTGTTCCCTACTGCAAAGAATGGCAGTTCTGTATGACCAAGTTCCAAATCGAACAACAAAAAAAAAAAGGCAGCTTTTATATTTATCTTCAAATAATTAGATGTTAATAGTTTTTGGATACTGTCATTTCAAATGAGAAGTGAATGCACCACTTCCCCTGTTAATCTGTGAATCTAGAGATTCACAACGTTTGGCTTGACTATTCTTGATTTATTTACTTTTTAAAATTCAGACATAGGCATGTGTGTAATGATTTATTCCTCCTTGTAATTGGATACAGTGATTAAATGAGCTTGCATATTATACTTCATTGTCCTTCTGGGATGTGGGCAGCCATGTCTTTAAAACAGCAGCTCCTAATGGAATTGATTCTAGCGCCTGCATATTTACTGTAATTGGTGACGTGTTTCTAAAAAACTGATTTGGAAAATTGTTTTTAAATATATGTTCTTATATAGGAAGTATTCAGCTAGCTGAAGAGTTGTATGTAGTCCTCAGAGTCTCCCCTTAAGAGGAAGCCTTGCTACCTTCTCTGACAGGCACTCTTTAGTAAAAATAAATACATGCTCACTATTTTGTAACCTGAAAGAAGCTATAGGTAGTGTTACACCTAACAGAAGTGTCTACCGGGCTGCAGCCATGGACGAGTGATTGCAGTCTGTTTAAGGAGACTGTCATCACATAATTGATGATTTTCCATAGACTAGCCAGGGATGCTATAGAAAGGATGCTGCTTCTTAGTAAGAAAAAAAAAAAATTACAAATGGGTTTTTATAATTGGCCTTAATGACTAACTGAATAACAGTTTAATGAAAAAAACCTTATTTGCGGAAACAAATGCAGGAAGACAAGGATTTATCATTTTACATATAGACAGGCATTCAGAAGCCACAGTCTCTGTGACTGGTGCTATGCAAACACGACGTAAGAGTCAGTGCTCTGCCCTAGGAATTTATAGGGTCCACTAAGAGAAGACCCAGCAACCTGGTGCAGCAGAGGGATGGGAACAGCAGCAATAGGAAGCCTTGTTAGAGAAACTGGCTATGGGCACAGTTTGCAGAATTTTAAATAAGGATGCTATCTCAGTGATGCTAGTAGTCCCAGTGTTTGAGATTCTATCTTTTAATCAAAAAAACGCAGTCCTCCTAGCAGCAGCTTGAGGCGCAATCACTTGATCTCTTCTAGCTGAGTTGTTTTATGTCTACAAACATAGCTGTGCTTACATGGCAGCCTTTACTTCAGTGGAACAATAATTTGGCTCTTTCTTTCTTCTGCAGATGTGCTTACTCTTATTACTTATAGGAACATAGTGTCTTTAAAAATGTGATGCCCTGTCTCGAATCTGGTTGAAATTTGTCAACAGATTCAAAAGTTAGAGGGGTAAGGGAGAGCAAGACTGACAGAGGGTTGGACAGACAGTTCAGCTGCAAAAGCCTTTTTCTTTTAGGGAATGAGAAAGAAATGCTGAAGGGAAGTAGCGTTAGCCTATTTGATTGAAAAAGATTGGGAAATACAGTAGGGAAAGGTGATTTGCAGTGGGATCACCATCTGAGTCTCACATTTGGTGGATTTGGCCTCACTGGAAGGAGGTCAAATGCTCTGGTATCATCTGCATGGGACCGTGGAGCGATGGGCAGAACGCGAGTGAGGACACTGGGTTGGTACTCTCAACTTTGGCAGGTACCTCCCACCTCTGCTGAGCTTGTGTCTGCCTCCTTTTCTCTGTAAACTGGAAAATAAAGCATGCTTTATAAAAAACGTGCTGGGACTTACAGCCAAAAAGAGCTATAGAAATGAAAGATGGCATCAAGCACTAGTCAGGGCCAGATGTTGCTATGTGTAGTGGTGGAACACGGTCACAGAGCAGATGAGCCAAGAGGCCCAGTTTAATACAGTATCCTGTTACTGCAGTTTGCAATTTTTACCTTAATCCTGAGCCCTGCATTGGGTTCATGTGTGCTTTTGCAGAAAGGTACGCTTTACATCTTGGCCAAGGAGATTGCTCTGTGCCCCGTGGAAGTCCAAGGAGCAGCTGGCAGTGTTGAAGAAAGGGTAAAAACTGAACAAACAATTTCTACAAGACACAGAATGCATCTCTTCCATTAGATGCTTTGCAGTTTGTGCATGAAAGATACAGTATCTTGTAAGACTTGGAAAAGAAAGATACAAAAGAAGAAAGCTGGGCTATACCAATCCAAAGTTATACCTATCTGAGAGTTGTATTCTGGGTGTATTTTTATGTGACTAAATCAATAAATAGCACTAAAAATCTGAAATAATGGCAAAAGGGAATATACACCTTTAGAAAATTACCCCACTGGGCTTTCATCCAGTAATTGCGTAATATCCCTGCTTTATTTAACTGAAATAAGCAAGGCCATCAAATAAAATCTCTGAGTAATTATGGTACAGCTGAATCAAGGATCTAATGCTGATCTCTCCAATGAATGAAAATAGTTTGAAAATTATCAAAATAAAGGCATTTTTTCTCAAAAGTGTAACGTTGAACTACTGTGTATTGCAAGCAGCCAAATGTCCTTGCACAAGAGCACAATTCTGCTGCCACAGGGAATTATGCCCATGCAGGTATTTTAATACTCACAAGCAGCTGAACTCCAGATAATGTCTGTTCCTCGTGTCTTACCCCCTGTATGATCTTTAAGCCGTGCAAGCAAGAGCCTTTGTCATTTCTTTTCATTCTGCTGTCAGTACAGGGTTGTACTGACAAACCCGATAGTTTGAAGTTGTTAGATGTTCTTAATACAGACACAGACGATGCACAAGGCATTTTTTTTTATTGCTGTCTTCCATTAAGTTGTAATAATAAGGAGAAAAGCTGTCTTTAATTACATGTTAACCTGTCATTGGAAAGATTTGGGTGTCTCAGTATAGCAAGTACAATTCCAGGTTCATAATTTAAGGGCATATATCATGTAAATAGGTCTACAATTAATGTAACATTGTGTTTTAACACCACCATTATGAAACTCATCAGGTTTTTTTGGAACCCGTTCACCACATGGGGAGGCAAAATGCAGCTGCCTTATGAGTGCTCTGACGCTCATTGTTCTGGTTTTATGCTGTGAAGCTGTGCTTCACTGCCCAGAGAGCAGGGAGGAAGGCAGGTGTGAGAAATGCAAGTTATAAGTATGGCCCTGTTTGGTTTTAGGGTTTTTTTTTGGGGTGCCGTGCGTCCTTCCTGCCATCTGCCTCCCATTAAAAGGTTTCTGCTGTGCATTGTAGGTGTTTAGATATTGCTTAAGTTATTTCGGAGGTATCAGAGAAGTCTGTGCCCATCAGCCTAAACTATTGTATCTCCTGGGGCAAAATGCTGGAAGAGGCATCCTTCAGCACTGCAGTGAGATTGCAGTATGCTAATGCCTGTCTTTTGTGGCGTTTACAAGATTCCCTCCAGTATTCCCTCCTCCTCCTTGCTCCCCCTCCCAGCAGAGCCTGTAACACATCTCAGCCATGCAGCACCTTTGCTGCGCCTTTTATCTCCAAATGTCAAAAGATGTTGGCAAGTGAGTCCCCCCCTTTTGAGGTGACGTGACAGTGGGCCACAGCTGCAAGACCCTAACCTAGTCTGCGCGACGCAATACACCAAAACTGTCCCACCACTTGACCCCAGTGCATTGCTGTTCCACGTGCTGGAAGAAGTCAGTGTGTTAGTCTAGTGGATGCTATTGCCATCTTTTGCATAGATTTGGACCAAATCCAGCAGTGCTTCTTCAGATGAAAATGCCGTCATTCCCTTTGTAGGCAGTTCTGCCGAATCTACAGAAGCCAGGAGTGTTGTGCCAGGGGAGGCTTTGTCCTGCTAGGCTTCCCTGAAGAGACGCTGTGATGTTTGCTGCACATGCTCCAGTGCCACATGTTGGGGAGCTTGCACTGCTTAGCATATTTATGATAATTCAGCTCCCAGGGGCAAACAAGATTCTTCTTATGTGTCCTTCCCTGGGCCGAAGCACAAAGAAATTTCCCCTTGCTGCTTTGTAGGGGGAAAATAGTAGATCAAAGCTTCTTGCTAAACACTTTTTAAAAATACACAGTGCGGATCTGTACATTTCTGTTCCCTTAAGGGACCTATCCCTCTGGTTGGTATGGAAAGCAGTTAGCAGCAGGAGATGGGGATAACACCGCACGCTGGAGTCTAGGCATTGCACCTGACCTGCAGAGCTTCAGATGTGGCATTGCCACATGTAGTTTGAGCTGTCCTTTATCCATATTATGTACCAGTATGGAGTGTATTCTGGTCCGCTATACTGTAGTTGTCGTAATCTGCTGGACTGGATATTGTCCCAATACAGTGGATTTTGGAGCCTGTCATTAGGTACTGAAGTTAAAACTTTTCGGGCTAATAATCTTAAGTTATTATATATTTGAAAATACTGCCAATCAAGATCATGTATATATATATATTTTTTATATATATATATATATATATATATGTTATTTGGGGGTTATAAACAGAAAATTTGTGTTCCTGTTCTTAGGAATGTCACTGAAAAGTAGGCTCTTTTAAAGTATCAAGTTGAAGACACAAAAATAAAGAACTCACAATCTTCTTTTGAAGATGTGGTGATATTTTTATATTTATATACAGTATTAGATCTAAAGGTTGCTGTTTCCTAGGAGTAGATTTTCCAATTCAGCGAAGAGAAAGACATGCTGAACTTGAAACTTGGTTCTTTTTCAATGCCATAAAAGTGTTGGACAGCGAAGGTGAAAAGAATGAAAATTAAATACATCTTCCTTTATATTAACTTTCTGAAAGTCGAACGTCTAGCCTAATTTTAGAGTTCCCTTTAGACTGAAATGTGTGCTGAGCTGGTGGATCTGGAAAAAGCCTTGAGCAGCCATGAGCACATCATAGCACCCACTTGGTAGGACCAGGCTCGTAGTGGCAGAGGGGACAGGCGATGCAGCCCCTTCATGTGCACTGCTGTCTGTTGCTGGAGGACATCTCTGTGAGGGCTTCCTGCTCATCTCCTCTGCCCCATAAGGCAGCTGGACCCCGGGCAGAAGGATGAAAGGGAACCATTAAATCTTTTATCTTCCATCCTGCTGCTTCAGGCAATCCTGGCCTGGCTGGCTTATTTTAAACAATCGATGGAAAGGGAGGGTGGTTTTTTCTCCTAAAGTACTTTGGAGAACAAGGAGTGTCTGCCTTCTGTAGGGAGGCTTGTGTGAGGACTTCACATGTGCGTTAAAATACCTCAGTTTGCTGTCGAGTGAAGTTTCACTGCATGGAAAGCTTGAGTGTTTAATTTGCAGTAGACAAGGGCTTTTTTTAACATAAAGTAGGAGTATCTTAGGGTGACTGCTATAGGCAATATTTCTAATACTTAGAAATGTCTAAGGCGTAGTGGATTTGTCCAATAATTTAAAATAAGCCTGACCATTACAGCTGCACATTAATCACCAGGGCTCCCTCCTACCTGGGGAAAAAATAAAGAGCTTCAGGTTTCTACGTGGAAAAATTAGCGCTTCGTTAAAGCTAGACAAGTTTGACATTTGCTCTCTGCCTGTGGTTTCAGGGCTTTTTGTCCCTCAAACAAAGTATGAAACTGCTCCAATACATGTGATAGCAGCAACTGGAATGCAACTTTAGGAGGATCTTTGACCTTACCAGAGAGAATGTGTTCGATTCATTCTGCAGATGTTAAAATACTGCCAGAAATCTCTGGGAGATGACCTTAGGAATCATTCCTTGTTCTGATTTTTGTGCTCTAATAAAACTTCTGCTTGTACAGGTTAAAAATCTTGCCCTTGCATATTTTCTTTTTCTAACCTAATGCCAGAAATAAATGGCTTGCTCTTTATTCCTTTGTGCATTGATTTCTCGGTGCTTCGGTGGTTAGACGACATAACTGCTATAATTGTTTTAATACATTAGCAGCAAATTATATATCGATGTTCTTTTTTCCATTGACCTTTCTTCCTCAACATAATTTTCATTTTTTGCTTCATGCTGTGTCCATGGTGGCATAGCATTTTTAGAGGATTTGATTTTGGATTAAGGGCTAATCCTGCAAGGTCCTGAGCGCCGCTGCCATCTGCTGAATGCAGAGGAGATCCGAAACCACTCAGCACCCCCCCCAGGACGTGAGCAATATCTCGCTAGATCAGATAGTAATGATAGCAGTTTGCATTTATTGTTTGTACTCGGAGACATCCTGACATTTTTAGTAAATTGCTGTGGAATTACAGATTATTGAGAAACTCCTATCTTTGAAAAGAGTTGCCCTCAAATCGTTTTTCCGTTTCTGCAGGACAAGCAATTTTCTGATTACAACTACCACTGGCTGGACATGCATTCGCCTTGCTGAAAGGTTTCAGAGTGTTGCATAGTATTATGTGAACCAAAACATGCAAAAATTCTACATGTAGCAGTGTCTGCCTTGAGGTGTGATTATAATTTTTCTCATTTTACAGAAAGAAGCAAGAGGGGCGACAAGAATTTATCAAGCTTAAGAGCTTTCAGCACTGAGAGGCTGAAAAAACTTTAAAATGCTCTGCTGTAGCCCTCATTTAGTTTAATTTGAACTCAGTGAGTGAATATTTAAAATAGCAAAAAAAGTCTATTCCCTAAAGAGTAGTAAGTAATCAGCATCCATTTTACTCAGGCGCAGGGAGCTCATCTGTCTGTTTGCCCAGCTGTAACCCCATCTCATAGGGCTGCTTTTCCTGATGATTGTGAGAAATGCGAGTTTTAACTATTTCTGAGCAGTTGTGGTATCGCTAACCCCATCAGTGAATATTTTCTTTTTAAAAATCATTTTCAGTATCTGCTTTGAAGTCATAAGGTGCCATTAGCATTATTGAGCTCAGCTTTTCAGTCATACACAGGGAGATAAAAACCCCAAAGGACTCAGTTGTTTTTGTGGTTTCTTTTTCCCCGAATATACTCTGGAGGATGAGCCTCACTAAATGTTAAGAGAAGTGGCTGGTCCTGCAAGGTAGAGATGATGCAGTGAATGTAAATGAGAGCAAATTTTGAAGTTGTTGGTGACTTTTAAGTTGGGAATTCTGGCTAATACTGGTGAGTGTATTAACATAAGGGGATGTCAGGAGCTGAACATATGGTCGTCCCATCGTCTTTGCCATAATCACAAATGGGAAATGGCATAGCTAAAGAGTTTTAGAATTCGTTGTGTGTTGTCTAAAATACATTTGTTTCTCTCTCTTTGTCTTTCTCAAAAAATCCCGCCCCCAAAAAACTTCAAAGAGGTCTTATTACCACACAAAACTCAGAGCTTGCGTTGATGTTTGAAAAATGTGTGTGTAATCCCCATCCACATTTCATGCTGCTGGAGTTCCTACACCCTGCCCACCAATAGGTTATAGTCCAGTTCTAACGATGAAGAAGATCTTATGATCTCCTTCTATTTGGTATGTTTCTGAAAGATAAATTGAGCAGTAAGGACATTGAGCAATTTCCTCGGCTTGGAAAGCAGAGAGTTCAGAGAGTGGTATTTTTAATTCAGTACATGAGTTTTCATCCTTTCTCTCAGTTTCATTCTCTCATAGTCATAGCGAAAACCACAACTGCTGTATAGCATGAATAAGGGTTGCCAAACTGACACTACAAAATTGCCGAAAGAGTAGTTTTAACCTACAAGTTAACCATGAATTCCAGTGGCTTGTTCATTCAGGCAATCTTTTTTTCTCCTTTTTTTTTTTTTTCCAGTCTCCCTACATGTTTGGCCTCCTCCAACAAATCCTTGGAGAAAGCTGAATAGCTACTTTGCATAAAGTGGAAAAAGACTTGCATTCCAGTACTTTATCTATATTTTCTTATAATCCGATTTAGTGTGGAATACAAGTCTGAAAAACCCTTAAATCTTTCTGTAATTCTTGCACAGCCATTCACAATGGATTTGTACAGTGCAAAGTGGAAGACATTTGGGTTCAGAATGGTGATAAGTTTTCGAAAAAAACCCATATGAGTTATTTTTCTTTGCAGTTTAAGATTTCACTATTAGTACCCTTCCCAAATAACAATAGTGACATAGACAATCTGCAGATAGAGGAATGTGGAGTCTATATGTATAGAGGAAGTTACCTTTTATAAACCATGTAACTATAAGAAAAAAGATTCATGCATTGCATATTTAAAATCCTGTTGTCTTTCTTGTTTTGCATAGCTTTATTTTTTCTTAATATTTGAATAAGCATGTAATGAAAAGGAAAGAATATGGAAGCAGAAATGCTATAGAGTGTATAGGATGAGTGTATAGAATAGAAACTCTATAGAGTGTGTAGAACAGGATGCAAAAACTTGCTCTGTAAAGTCCGATATGAAAAAGAGAATGGTTCTTGTCAGCTCGGCAGTCACAGTTTGTCCTGAAAGTGGGAGGACTTGTTTGGCCTATTTTTCACAAATTTTTTGTTGCTGATGTTAACTGTTGAGAAAGCAGCAAAACAAAAACCATTCAGGATGTAACAGGGTGATCGGAAAACCAGGACAAACGGCAATTTGTCTTCAAGTTATCTCTTCTTGCGGGTATAAAGGGATTAAAGACTTGGTGCTGGCATTAGGAATAATTATATCTGGTTTAGCTGGACAGGGTGTCTAATATTAGCAATAGAGCAATAGGTATATTCTGAATACAGTTTGAGCCATTGAACATGTTTGTAATGTAAATGTATATACAGTATTGCTTTAGCTGTGATGGTCTAAAGACACTGGTGCACATGCATACTAGTAAATAATATGTGGACATATAAATTTCTAGGTCGGTAATTAGGGAGATGTATCTGTCTGTAACACTGGAATATTTCCCTACTTTCCTTTCTTTACTCATTCTATGTGATAGCTAAACTGACATATTTGCTTTTTAAAAACTGTCCTCAAATAATTTAATAAAAAGTATTTAACTTTTCCACTATTTGACAAAGGCATTTCCTTTAGATTAAGTCTCTTTTCAGTCTGTGTAACAAGCTATTAGTGTGAGACTGCTCCACTGATGCCTTGTACCACTGTGGTAGTTTAAGAAAATGCTCAAGTTTAAAAAGAGCTTACAGGTGTTAGACATGACAACACCATGAAGCGTACTGCTTGTCCTGGCCTGTTAAATGTGCGTCACAGACGATTTCTGGCTACAGATCTGTATTTATTTCTGTCCTGAGGCTTAGTAATTGATACCCTGTCTAGAGAAGAGGGTAGAGAAGGGAGAAAAGAAACCATTGAAAAATCAGATATGGTGCGTAAACCCGTGTGAGGTAACCATTCTGCCCTCCTGGCATTTAAAAACGTGCCGTCACTTTGAGTTAATATTTGAAGAGTTGCCCTCTTGGAAAGAAAGGGTCTGATCTGGTTAGAGAGGTAAGTGGGCACATGGAAAGCAGCAGGGAACTCTCTGATTTTTAAAGTATAGTGGAATATACGGTGTGTTGATCATCCAAATATATGACCGTTTATTGTCTCTGGGACTCAAGATCCCCCTTCCCCACCAAATACACCATCGTTGCCATTGGGCGTCATCACCTTATATGTGCAATACAGTTGCAACTTCTCTTGTAGACATATTGCTGGGTCCTTGCTGAAAGCAAATGTTCCCTGGGTAATTCATGTGTGTCAGAACATCCCATGTCTATATACTGCTCTTGCCATCCCTCAGCCACCCTGACTGTATCTTGCAGAAGGACTTGTCTATCACAGAAGGATGGGAAGAGCAGTACTAACTGCTTCCAGCGAAGTTGGTGTCTACGCTGTCTGGGGAAAGAGAGGGACAGACAGCCTGTGAGCAACTATCTCAGGAGAAGCTGGTGTGAATTGATTATTTAATAACAAACAAGCACAGTGCCTTCTTTTTTATTATTTTTATGCCTACAATACTCACACACATTCCGTGTGGTGAGATTGCTGCCTAAGGCTGCCCCCAAAGAGCTGCAAGAACAGGAGCCCATTGAACTTGTGCTGGTTCTGTTGCATGTCTTAATGAAGCTTTAAAATGCTTGAAATTGTCTTTGAAATTAAATATTCCATAGCTGCAAGCTAACTGCATACTTTGTAATAATTGCTTAGCCAAATAAAGGAAAACTGTGAGGAACAAAGAAAAATTAGATTGATGGCTAGAAGAAAATGGTTAAATAAAAAATTCATGAAGAAGAGAAATTAAAAAAAAAAAAGCATAGCATCACAGACTTTTGCACAAAGACTTCCCTTCCAATGGGAGTTTTTCTTTACTGACTATTACTGTGCATTTTGTTCTCCCTGTTTGCTACAAATACTAGAAAAACTTTTTCTGTGGAAATAATGGGGAAGATGGTCACAAATTTATGCAGAAACTGGGACACAGAGTAAAATTTGAAAGCAGAGGAATGCATTTCACTGCCATTCTGAGTGTGACTATGGTGCACTGTCAATAATTAATGACTTGACTGGAATTGCCTTTTTTTTTTTTTAACTCTTAAATCAACTGTGACTAGACAGAAAAATGCCAGAAAGACTCCTGTTCGTAATTATCAGCCCAATTTGTACACTTAGAGCCCTTCCTCATTCAAATTTACAGCTCTTAGTGGCCGTTAGTAACACAGAATGAAATACTTGCTGTGAACGAATTCTCTCATGCTTAGCCTTTCTCTCTGTTTGCAGTTTCAGACCAGCAAATCATTATTTGTGGACATGTATTAATGTCCAGAAGTATCTGAGGAGTGTGCAATTGTTTTGAACAAATTATTTTTGAAGAGTCAGTACACCCTCAGGTTTTGTGTCCTTGCTGTGGCATGAAAAACCATCCTGGAATGATTTTAAATTACAGTGCATTTAGGAAGAAAATACAGAAGATAGTTGCAGTGAACAGTAGGACTTCAGGGAAATACCTAGAGGCTAGTGCAGGCATTTTAAAATATGAATATTATTGTAGAGTCTTAGGTGACGTCTGGTAATAGATATTTAATCTATCAAAAGCACTTCCATTGCTTACTTGTTAAAGTAATTTAACAGATGAATGATGCTATTAATGGATCACATGTAGGATCCAGACTTTTTTTGTTCAAAACATTCCTAGGGTTTAAATTTCTAAACAAGTTTAGAGGCAATTTGAAGAGATCTAGCCTCTATACAAGCTACTGCAATCACAATTTGTGAACTCTTCTTCTTCTTAGCATTTCATCTGCATTTAGAAGTAAAAAGAAAGCACTATGTATACATATGAGTGACTAAATTGGCTGAGTGATGTATCTTGTTTTCATAAGGTTGTTAGAAGCCAAAGGATGTGAATAGGTAGATGTATGATTGAGCATGCAGAGAGAGGGAGATGGACAGAGAACATAAAGCCAGTTGTAAGCTATATGAACAAACATAAAATTTTAATCTTCCCTTCACTAATTTTTTTTGAGAGAATTGCATTAGTAATATCTGTAGCATATTTCTTGCAAAAAGTTTAAGCAAAAAAGCAAAAAACTCAAATCATTGCAAACCAACCTTTCTTCCCACTCCAACGCTTTGGGGTGCTCGAATAATTGAAGGTAGACAGCTGGAAAACAGATGGTTGGGTATTAAAAATAAACTTTTGAATTGGTTTTTTTTTAACAGCAGTTAGTATGATAAAATCACACTATTTTGAACAATTGCAGAAGTTCATTGATAAGCATTCTGGTTTTGCTTCAGCTAGTGTATATGGTTACATATTTCTGAAACTCAAATACCACCTATACACAGTAGAAAGTTGTGGAAATAATCTGTTGTTCAATGTGTCTTTGACTTCATGAGGGTCACTGCACAGTCACATAGTTTGGTCAAGAACTAAAATGTGGTTGTTGACTTCAAGAACAACAGTTTCCAAATAAATGTTTGTGAAACCTCCAACTTTAATAGCCGCATTGTATCATCCAAAAGATGTGCAACAGAATGAATAGATGACCTTTCAGATGGTGAACAAGCTGTTCACAGTGTCTTTTCATTTACTGAGACAAAATATTCTTTTTATACGGAGATAATACTTTCCACCATTTTTAACAATGTTGGTGAAATATAAAGAATTTAATTGTTTTGTTTCTGAATGCAAGGGGTTTTTAGCTCTGCGTCTTCAGATCAGGACTTTTTCTAGACAAGCTGTGTTAAATGCATTGATTTAGCTAGATTTATTTTTTTTTTTAAAGACAATGGAGGTATTTTGAATCCCGTGCTCAGAGGGTGGGATGTCATTAGCTGTCCTTCCATGTGATATCCACATGCTATCTGGCTTTGAATGATATATGGATGAATTCTTATTGCTATCCTGCACCCCAGCTATGGGGTCAATAATTCACTGACACGGAAGTCCAAGGCAGCTGTAACTGAAATTGGTCTAAATTATTGTGAAATTGCAGCCTTGGCCTGAAAAGCTGCTGGGATGCTCTCAGGTGCACACTCATACACAAGCACCAGCTTGGACTGGAACAGATCACGAACAAATAGTGATAAAATCAGGATAAGGAAATCAGGGCTCAGCCTTAACTTTCTCATGTGAGGTATGGTTCAGCCCTTAGTATTTGCAGTTGTAAATCCGCCACTTAAATCACAACTGGATAATTGGTACTAACTAGCAACAACTAGTTATACCAGTGAAGTATTTTTTGCTCTGCAGTATAACCAGAATTACTTCTGTTATTGTTCAGCCTATGTCCATGTTCCTGTTCTTATCTGATAAAGCAGGTGGTGCAAACCTGTTTTCTTGTTAAAGGAAACACAATATATTTGCTGGAATTCAAAGAAATATGGTGAGCAGGAACTCCTAAAAACTTGAGGAAAATCTTACCATTTTGGAAAGAAAAAACAAAACAAAAAACCAAACATAAACACTTTTATTTTGGGGTTAAAAATACCAATAGAATTCTCTTGTCTGTTTGCAGAAAACTAAAGATGTTGTTATTTGTGAACCAAATACAAATTAATTCCTAGATCACACATCATTACTAAAATTGGAATAAAATTTATTTAAGAATTATAGAATAATTTCAGGTGGAAGGGATCTGTGAAGGCATCTGGTCCAACCCCTGTTCAAAGAAGGTCCAGTAAGACCAGGATGCTCAGGGCTTTGCCCAGGCAAGCCCTGAATATACCTGATGTTGGTGATTGTAGGGTCTGTCTTGGAAGCCTGTCCCAGTGGTTGACCCTCCTCACAGGAGGAAAAAAAAAATAAAGTCGCTTGTATCTAGACAAATTTTCCCTTGTTGCAAACTCTGATGGTTGCCCCTTGTCGTTTTGCTGCACACCTCCAGGAAAAGTCTGACTTGGTCTTATCTCTACTCTGCCATTGGGTTGTTGAAGACCACCACAAGATTAGCCCTGAGCCCTCTCATCCTAGAGCAAATGCAGTCCTTTCAGCTTCCTGGCTGTGTAAATTTTTAGGAAAAATCCTAGAACTAGTGTGTCATGGCAATGAGGAATGAGAAAGTTCACTAAGTAAGTCAGTGCCATTCGTCCTGACAACCTGAGGTGCTACAACTGCAGTGGGTAGAGATGGTCTATCAGCAAGTACCTTCAACCCATTTTTGTATGATAGAAGCCAGATGGAGAAACGTCCGAAGCAGAAAAAAACTTCATTAAAGTAATTAAATAAACCTTAGAGAAAACTTCTAAGCGCTTACAGTGATGTCCACACGACCAACCAGCTAAAAATTTGAATATATGTATTTCATGGTTCTCAACTACAGCGCATAGATGTTAATTACGGTACAAGGCAATCACAGTTTTCTCTCTCCTGTTACTAAGAGCTTTGCTTCTGAATTTCCAGAACAACTTAGCTGGTAGGAAGGCTGCTTTGCAGGCAGCAGAGCCAACCAGGATGGTGGTGTTCATGATAAGGAGTCTTTCTTACCGATTCCTGAACTGTGGCTTATTTTATGCATATTCGTGCTTGTTGGTTCTTTGAGAACTGAGGATGTGCTCGTTAAATAAAGGATCTGATCTGTGCAGCGGCGACATACCGTTAACTGTTTGAGACTTGAAGTTTGATGTATTCTGTATGCTTTGGACTTTTTTTCGGGGGAGGGGATCCTATTCCTGCCACGCACGCTAACAGGAGTAGATATTCTCTTCCTCCTCTTGGTAATAAATTGTACCTTGGGCTTTTTTGTCTTCCTCTGCAGAAACTCTCCTGGATGACTTCCTTCTCACGTACACAGTCTTCATGACGACTGATGACTTGTGCCAGGCACTTCTGAGGCAATATCCTTTTATTAAGTGTTGTATTAACAGGGGTCACACACACTTAGGTTTATATATTGTCAAGCCTTACATCAAAAGTAGTAAATTGCATGCCTGGGATAATGAATTTTGCTCTTTGCATATTGGTATAATTGAAATACAACCCCGCATATTTGTTTTGATGTTGCATATGAAAATGGTGAGAAAAGAGAACAATTGTCAAATATTTATTATGGCATGCTTAGAAGGTGGACTGGACCTGGGGTTTTGGCATCACACCCCATGAAATGCGTGAATAAGTGGAAGAAACTTCAGAAGAGAGCAATGGGAATTATCAGAATTCTAGAAAAAAATGACCTACAAAGAAGTATTGAAAGAATTGGGATTGTTCTGCTGACAAAAAGGAAACTATAAATGAGACAGTCTTCACAGGATAAGGAAATCAGGGCTTAGCCTTCCTATCTTTAGGTAAAAGAGGAAGGGAAGAATCTATTCCCATATCAATTCCGAATGGGAGAAGAGGCAGCGAGATTAAATTGCTGTAAAACAGTTTCATGTTAGACACTACATTAAGAAAAGAAACACTGGAGTGGAAAATGTGAGACAGTAGAATCTTTGATATTGGAGAATATAAACAAGAAGAAACTAGAAAATATATTCAAGGATAGCATAGGGTATATGTGAGCCTCTCTTAGGGTGGATTAGTTAGGGTGGACTTGGATGGACTAGTTTAGCTGATCTTTCAGGGTCTCTTCAGTCCAATTCTTATAAGGTTTTATGATACTTGGAATTCAGTTGGAATCTGTAGCTTCCCAAAGTTCAGGTTTTATTGTTTTCTTAACTCAAATAAGTTGTGGAGGAAGAGATCAAACTAGAAACATTAAATCCAAATTTGAATACGAGTTCCCCTACTTGGCATGTGCCTGTAAATAGAGAGAGATATTAAAACATTTAGCATTTCCGTAGCTGAGGAATCAATAAACAGAAAATTCCTGCTCTGAAGTTGAATGTACAAAGTTAAAGCTGCCTCTGAATAAGCCTGTACCCAAAAGACACCTAACTCATAGCAGCCAAGCAGTTTTCTGTCTGCTGGTTTGGTTTAAAGTTACATAAACCTTTCTAACCGTTGGGAAATAACATTTAAAATGGGGTTAAGACCTATCCAGACCTATATATTAATTCTTAAATACCTATATCTGTGTAATACATTTCAGAATATGTGACAAGAACAAAAGAAGAAGTATTTTACAGTCTCTGCTCCTTTTATCATGTGATACAATATATAAGTCTTAACTCATTTTGAGGTAAAAGAATTTTTTTTTTGTATTTCCAATTACTTCCATAATCTGTGGGTTATTGTTTGAATGAACTTGTAGCTATAAAATGAACTTGCTTTTCTTTTTTTTTCTTTTTTTTTTTCCTCCTTACTTTTTGTGATGAAAACGTCATCTTTCACCTAATCAAAGAAAGAATAGTGAAGGGACAGGAACAATGTACGAAGTACGTATCTTCTGTCATTTGGCGTTTCTGCTTTGTGAATAGAGAACAATGGTGGAAATAGATTCTTTCACCTTCTTTTTTTTTTTATTTTAATGGTGTTATTTCTGCAGATAGTGTAATTTGTGCAGGGAAAAAGAAACTGACTTCCTCTGCCTGGGTTTTTTGTTGTTGTTAATGATGCATTGTCCTCCTTCCTACAGACATTCAGGTTGACATCAGTGTGCAGGACAAAGGTTTGTTCATAGTTCGTCAGAAAAGATATGATTCAACACTGTATAATTCATTTTGAATTGATTTTACTTTTATAGACTCACCTCTCTAATCTATAAAGGAAAAAACCCAACCGTGTTGGCACAGGAGATGAACTGACATTTCTATTGCTGAGCATTTCATTCCAAAATGTTGATGAAACTCCTAAAGCTCCAGATGGGATAAAGCATATAAAGCTGAGCAATGTAGGGAAAAAATCTTTCATTAGCAAATGAGATGATTGCAAAGTCCTTTCCATCACTTGATTTTATGTTTAAGTGAGACCTTAGTATTTGTTCCTTAACCTGCTGTACCTATTGTACCAAGAACCACCACGGGAAAGAAGACGACTCTGATGTGTCCTGTAGGAAACGAAAAGTCTTGCATTTGGTGTCTCAGTGGACTTCTCTCTACAAAGACTGGTTACACGAAGATGAGCATTTAAAACAATTTTTAAAGGTATTGAAACACTTTCTGATGCATTTCAACACTGTGTAATTGTCATACTATGTCTAAAAAGCCCCAGCAACAAAATCTATAATATCAAATGTTTCTTCCTTGAATGCCTTAGAGATAGTCAGATTGAAGAGAAAATCTGTAATGTGAGTACATTCAATGTCAAAAACATTACCTTCAGATATGAAACTAGAAAATGGGAAAATTTGTGAAAGTAAGAAAACTACAAAGATGTGGAAGTTCCTTGAACACAGTGGTTGTCTCTGCCAGAACAGGATCCACAGTCAGTACGCAGAGGATCACGAATAAAGAGAGAGTTTTGTGGTCCTTGTAAGAGATGCTACTTTGACTGAGGAGTGAAAGGCTATTCCACAGTGTTTGTCAGGTGCACATGGAGAGCAGCACAGCTTTATGTATTTTTAATAAATAAAATTATGTCCTTACTTATAAGCAAGGATCTTCTAGTCTTTGTGAATGAGTTCCAAAAGCTTTTATAATTCCCTTGTTGTCGCTGACCTGAGGTCCATCTGGTTCTTGATTTTTACTTCATTTTTTTCCCTGCTGGTTGAAAGGTGAAAGTATTTTAGGAGACTTTGCGGGATCTTCCAGCTTTCCTGATGAAACTTTTTGTCCGCAACTGGAGATCTTCTTAAGGGTCTTTTTGCTATCTTCAGTCATTCGCTCAAGATAAAGGGGTGAAACGTTGGACTTAATTTGAAGAAAGTCTTGAGCCTCCCTTCCTTTTTTTGTTGGTTTGGTTTGGTTTTGGAGTAGGACACACTGCATATGAAAGCAGATACCTCAGGATTTGTGGTGTTTGGTACCAGATGTGTAGTGCTGTCCTGGAAAGGGGGCATCGTTCCAGCCGTCAGTTAAGTTACATTGCACCTATCTTGATGCAGGGCTTGTCTTTCTGGCCATGGCGGGTGTGTGACCATGTATTGTCACACAGTTTCTCTGCTTGAAGCTTCTGTGCAACATTGGGCAGCAGTAATGTTAACGATGGTTGAACTTATATGTGCAAAAACAATATATAGGCTTGTAGGCCAGAATCATTCATGCTGAAATTTATGAATGTAGGAGTGTTAATTGGGTGAAAGCAAACCTGATGACTCAGCTCTTACATATGATCCTCATTTTCTTGGAAGGGAAAGAAAAGGATCTATGTGCAGGTTCTGAAAAGGTATAGAGAAAATAGTTCCTACAATTTCTATCATGAGAACCGATTCAGCTTATTTACCTCCTATCCAAGGTAGTGTCTTTTGCATTTAACTGAGGTTCCTGATGGATGGTATTCAGACAATGCCCCCCCCAAAAATAAGAAGTAGGGTTTATTTATTTATTTATTGGTTTACAACTAGGAGTATGTTGTTATTTGTTTGTGAGAGACATCAACTCAATTTAAAATGCATGCAAGCATGAGGAAAAGTGAAGGAGAACATTCTCCATTTTAAACGTCTTAATCAAATGAACCTGTTTGTTATAATTTTGTATGACTGATGATGGTGTAGTGTGTTCTCATGCTTCAGAATGTGTTCTTCTGACCTAACCTAGATTTCATTTAACAGCCACAAGTGTTGTTTTAAATCTTCCGGTTTATAGACAAATGAGTGTCAACATTTTGCCCTCTCGCTTAATGATGACACAAAGAGTGTTTCTCCAAAGGCAAGCTGGATATTGACCAGTCTGGAAATTTAAACAGGAACATTCTCTCCTTATGGGTCTTGCATAAATATAAAGATGAAATTTGTTCTAGTAAGCTAGTGCCTGAACTGATTTAGACTGCTGATGTGATGCTTTAGATTTATGTTTGCGTTGTCAGATGTTTGCAGATACTGTTTCATTTTGTAGACGATATACAGGAATGTATTAGATGATGTGTATGAATATCCCATTCTTGAGAAGGACCTGAAAGAATTTCAGAAGATACTTGGGATGCATCGTCGTCAGTAAGTATTGATTATATTTGTGATGAAGTCTCCTTTTATTTAGACTGTAATTTATTTTTGTTGTCATCTTGCTGTAATTCATTAAGGTGATGAGTGATACAAGTACTGTATTCATTTTTACAAATCTTCTCATCTTTAAGCTAAAGCTAGATTATTCTGTCTTCTCTGATGTTTGTTTGGTGGTGTGTGTGGTTCAGTAGTCACTCCCATCAATTTCAGTTGCGATGACTTGCACGTAGAGCGATACTTTGTGGAAAAGCTGGCAAAATTTCCCTTGGAAGCTGCAGTCTGTGACTTCAGGTGGTACTTTCATTCTCATTCTCATTCTCCCTCTGCAATCTGCAGTACTGAGAAGTAAATCTCTTTTGCAATAGTCATCTCAGGGTTATTATTTTACTAATAATTATGGTATTTGTACTCCAACAAGTGGAGTTTTTTTCTGTGGTTTGGCCACTGGGGAAGTGGAAAGAGCTGTGTCCCTGAGGGTGGCCCTGACTGCTTACCCCGGGGGCCCGGGCTGTGTCTGTGTTCTCCGGCAGCTCGGCAGCTCGGCAGCAAGGCTGGCAGCATTGCTTTTCACTACATCGATTGTGCAGGTGACAGAAAAGTTTTCTGGCTGAACCGGATGCCCTTAGCTTTCCCTGAAGGAGCTCTGCAGCCATTCTGTGGTCACCATTTAATCTTAAAACTTTCTGATGCTGTAAACTTTTTAATAGCTAAAACTTCCTATTCCTAATCTTTGGATGGAAAGAATAATTTGGATTTTCCTTTTTGTTTCAGCACTGTAGATGAATATTCACCTCACCGAAAGGTAATGCAGACCTAATTGTTGCTGGTTGCTAGATAACTTATCATCTCACTTTCTTCCCTTCGGCCCACTTTACTTTCTTTTCTTGGCTTCCCAATTGAAAGTGACTGGTGGCCAAAAACATGACAGGATACATCAGTGAGGTTAGACCTGCAATGTTGCTTAAGGAATTTTTTTTTCCCGCCAGTGCAGCCTTGTTGTCAGCTGCATGAGCTAACCTGCAGTGGCTGTGACAGTATTAGCATCTTAACAAGATGCTCTGAGATGTCAGAATTCAGGAGAGGCCCAGCAGCATGTCCCCACCGGGCTGGAGAGGTGTAGCAACCTGGGCAAACCAGGCTGAGCACGGGCATTGACTACGGATGTCAAATTGGCAGAGCAAAGGGGCGATTTGTTGTGACAGGGACAGACAAAGAAAGAGAGGAACAGGAATCCATCTATTTAACTGGAGGGAGAAGATGCAGCCAGGGAAAGTTGGTGTACAGACTGCACAGAGGTGAATTGCTGTGCTTGTCAAATTTACGGGGCTGAAGCTGAAGTGTGTAATAAGCTTAAAATGTTACTGCAAAAACGTGGAAGGCAGAGCATGAGATTGTAGTGAAATTGCTAAATAGGCTGATTGATACATAGGAAATGTGTATAAGAGTATAAGATATGGGCTATGAACGTGGCTACAGAGAACCTTGAATCATGCAGCCTGCTTAGCCTAGGCATGTCCTGCTTCCTCCAAAATCCCCACCTTGGCCATTATTTAGTAAGACAACTCCCAGTTCACTGATCCAAGAAGGGGTGGGTGGATTTCCTATACAAAAACCTTTTTGGCCAGACTGAATGGGCTGAATGCTGTGTTGTGTGAATTACTGCTTTGTAAAGGACAAGGATGCAGAGAGTCACTGTTGTTTCTTTTTTCTTTCTTTCTTTTTTTTTTTTTCTCCCACAATCCCTCACAGAATAAAACCTTTTTCCACCAGTTCAGTCTAAAGGAAAACTGGCTGCAGCACAGAGGAACCATGAATGAAACAGAAGAAAGTAAGTATGATTGAAAGAGTGGAGGAAAAACTCCAAAACTGTGAAATTGTTTCTCAAGGGCTGCCCATAATGTAATTTTTTTTTAACTGACATACAGCTTCTGAACAGGACCTTAGGGCCACAAAAGAAGAAAGATTTGACTGTGTAAGGTTAACTTCCCACCTCCTACGCTGCAGGGGTTCAACAGTGACATGACATCTCAAGGGCTTTTTGACCCTGTCGGGTTCCTCCAGCAGCCCTGTGGCAGAGCTGTGTGCCTCCCAGGAATGCTGGCAGCCCATCCACCGGGCGTTACTCCTGCTCTATTTCATGCTTTCGGTCTCTTGACCTAGATCTGGGTTGCAAAAGGTGAATGAATAAGCCTGTCACACGAAATGGGCCAGGATCTGCTAACTCTGGGAATCTGCCTTGGTTCCTTCTGTCCTCGAAAACGTCTCCGTGTGGAGTGCAAGGTGCCACTTCACTTTAATGTCAGCCATTTTAAAATGCAATTTCCCTTCCTCACTACTAATGCAACAACACAGTGAGGCTGTTGCCCTCTTGTAATGCCTGTACAAGGAAGGAGACAGGGAGAAGGATAACACCGTGTACAGAGAACAGGCAGAAAGACCTCCTACCTGGAAGTCTCACCCTAGGATGATATATCTTCAGTTCTCACTGGGAACAAAAGTCCGGAAGTTTACTTGAAGTCAGGATATTTTTAGTGCTCATTTGTGACAGAATAAAAACTGAGCTCCTTCAATGCCAAGTCTTTCCACACAATACATGCTGCTCATAGATATCCTCTTTTCGTGCTTCAAATACAAGTTAATTTGAGGCTTATGTTATCAAGGCTGCTTCTAAAAATGTCATTTCTGGATGAGAACCCCCACACTCATTCGTCTTAAAAAGTCAGACACAGTTCATGGGTGAATGGGGGGGAAGGGTGCTGCCACCAGAGAGGGGACAGACTGCATGGCTGTGGGGACATGAAGGGCAGGACCCAGCAAGGCCAGCCCCGACTGGGTTAAATGGCTTTTATCTCACTCCTTGAGAGCGTGAGCCATGGAAGATGATGGGATTGAGGGAATGAAATAGCAAAAGTGGAGCTGGGGAGAGGAGAGACAGGCGCGAGGGTGGACATCTAAGTCGGTGCAATGGAGTGCTGCTGACTGATGGCACTTGTGGAGTATGGGCCTGTCCAAGCCGCACCATGCCACTTGGCCAGAGGCATTTTATCACCTAATGTAAGCATTACCAGGGGGACCTGTAGCCTATGGCTGCATCCTCCTACTGGCATTCCCTCCGGCAGCTCACAGAGGAGCAGCAGAGGCTCCTGGAAGAGAGGATGTGGTCCATGCCAATAGATACCACAGGCAGGATGTTTGAAAGGTGCATCAGGGAGCAGGCTTTGGGAGAATCAGTGTGATGGTTGTGCTTGAGAACCTGACCTGTGGGTTGGTTTAGTTCAGTGTTAAACAAAGGATATGTCAGTAGCCCAGTTATAAATTAACATATTGCTGTTATCTTCCCATCCCGAATGACAGAGGGAGATTTCAAACAAATTCACTGTAGGCAAGTTGTGTTGCACGCTGCATATGAAAGCCAAATATTTCTGTCAGATTTTTTAAAATATATTTTTCTACCTAGTAGTTTAGTGTGCAATTTGATGTCTCTATCTTTTAATGAGTTATATCCATTCTGAACAGAGATTCTGCCATAGGATCAGCATCTGATTTACTGTCTGTCAGCAGAGACAGGTGAAGAAAAAATTATAAAATCAAATTCCTTTTCTTCCCCAAGGTTAAATGTTAAGTTCCTCCTTCCTTCTCATCTTCATTTCTTCTTTACTATAACACAAAAAAAGGATATTCTCAAGGACAGAGTTCTTAGTCACTTCTGGCATGGTCTCAGTTAATGAAAGTGCCCTGAAGCCACGAAGACTTGTAAGACAAACAAAGAGTTATTGCTACATACATCTGTCAATAAAAATAATTTAAAAATATAGCATTTCTGGCAAAGAAATGTTTTGTCTTATACTGACATGGTCTGCAATAAGAACTGCTAGTGTAGAAGGAAGGAAAGTTTAATTAAGCATTGAAGTGAGTATGAAACCAAGAGTTGTGGTGATTCTTATTAGCAGGTGTTGTGATTTTTGAAATATTTTTGCAAGTCTGCAGCTCCGTTTCTTCCCTTTTAAGTATGGCAACTGTATTTCAAAGAACTGGCTACAGCAAACTCAGCAAAAGATGTAAACCTAAAATTCTGGCAAGCAGAAGGAGCGGAGCGTACATCCCTTTTTGTAGCAGAAACAAAGCACTACCTGAGCTGACCACAGCATTAACTGCTGGGAATCTCCTTCCCAGAACCTAACCAGCTCATGGACTTCAGTGGAAGCGATGAGCCAGTGGAATTTCTCCAAACCAGTCCCTTTTATGTGTGCTGCAAGTGGTTCAGGGAAAGAGTTGTCAGAACTAATTGCACTGCTGTTTGGGCAGCCTCTGCTGGTGCTAAAATACCCTGGCAATGCAAGTAGTTTAGATGTCTAGACAGACAAGGTAGCAGCAGTGGTTGAAGAGCATGGAGCGCTGCTCTTGTGAAGCCGCCTGTTCCAGGTGGAAGCAGAGGTCCAAAATAATTTCGGCAGCGGATATGAAATATACTGAAAGGACGGTCATTTATCTGAACCTAAAAGGAAGGGAGAAAAGATGGCAACAGCTGAGTTTGCAAAGAAGATAATCTGTAGAGGAGGTTGTCCGTGACAAATCCACACAGTAGGAAGTCTTAAATAGGTATTGCTGTGGGGGTCTCTGTTTCCATTTGTTTGACCCTCTCATTTCCCAGGGAGAGGAGGGGGGAATGGGGAAAATGGTGGCATTTATGCTTAGTTTCATGTCCCTGTGGGTCAGGCTGCAGCAGACACCCTTCAGCCAGGCAGCCGAGGCATTGCCACGGTCGGGTCTGCGAGATTCTCCCCTGCTCTGTTCAAGTGTCCCTGCCTACTGCTGAGCGTGTCTTTCTTCCTTTGTGCAGTTTTCTGCCGTGTGTATATAACGGAGCACTCCTATGTCAGTGTGAAAGCTCAAGTATCCACTTCAGCTCAGGAGATACTGAAGATTGTAGCAGAAAAGATCCAGTACCCGGAGGAGGAGTTGGCGCTGGTGACAGTCACGTTCTCTGGTGGTAAATAACTTCCCTTCATCTGATTACTTACCTTTTAGTGCACCACGTAAGGGAGGGGTGACATTTTCTGGTGCAAGGATACAGCTGTTCCTGTGCGGGCCCACAGCTGGATGACCACGGGAACAATGCGGAGCTGCTTCCCAGAGAGTCGTTTCCATGGCAACAGCTCATTCCTGGGTACTGTTGGATACGGCATCTCCTCGCTGGGAAGGGAGTGCAAAGGACTCTCAGTATCCAGCAGCACTGCAAGATTTTATTTTTTCCCCACAGATAAATCTCCTGCTTTTGCATTTAAATTAATTTGGAAGGCGATGAGGCATGGTTTGCTTTAAAAATATAAAAGGGAATAACAAATACTATATGCGCAGCTGTTTCCTCATTTATGGCATGGGTAATGAATACTCTCCAGCAGAAAGGAGGGAGACATATATTTGCACAGGGGAGACGAGAGCAAGCCAAGTGGTATTTTGTAAGCAGCCTTGCTTACAACTGACATTTTCTGCCTATTATATTTTTAATGTTTCTCATAGAACAGAAAGGCTTAATCTCTTTCTTAAGGAAGACCAGACTGATTGTGGGCTGATACTAGGGACCAGCCAAACCCCCAAGATTTTCTTTGGTTTTGATTTTTCTTTTTGGCAGGTCTCAAGCTCTTTGGTCAGATTGTTTTGCTCATTGTGGTGTCTTTTGGCTCTTGGGGAATACATAGGAAGCAATTTAACTAGGCGCGTAGAAATGTGAAGCTGGATCTACAAAAAGGGGCTAAGAGCGTAGAATATCTTGGCCATATTCTCAGATAACATTAGCTGGTGTCAGTCCCTTGGGACAAAGGATGCACCCTTAGAGATATGGCACTCGTTGCTGCTTCTTTGTCAGTCTAGTTAAATGAAATATACACAAATGCTGGCTTGTTCTGTTTATTCAGAAGCGGAAGGTCACATTTTTCTCCCCCACGCTGAGCTCAGTGAAATAGCCGTTTTTTTGCAGGGCGCTGGTGTGGGTGGCCAGGAGATGGTGCCCTGCTCTTGTTGTGGAGGGCCTGGGCATGGAGCGGCCACACAGGAGCATTACACGTAGGTGTCCTGGCCAGCCAGGCTACATCATTTGCAAGCACACTCTTATTTACCCTTGTGTGTGCCCAAAGTCGCCTCCAGTGCATTTCATAGTGCTGCAAAATCACTGCGCTGCTGTTGTTTGTCAGGTCTTGCGCTCCTGTTCAAGAGCAGGGCAAGTTTTGCTCTGATAGCAATAAATCTGGTGCTAACTGCCAGCTTAGGTAAAGAAAACCAACAATTCATAAATTACAAAGCACACTATTATCTTTGGACCGCATTGGTTCCCAAGAAAGCTATAGAATAGAAGTGGTTGCCACTTGGCTGTTCGATGAGAAACAATAATTAAAATGCAGGTACGATAGGTCTGTCATTTGTACATGACCATTGTAACCCCTAAAATGTTATTTAGTCACGTTGCCTGAATTAATTGGAGATACCACAATTTCAGTATCGTTCTTACGCATTGTCACTCCTGTGCTGCGAGCAATAAACACCACCCTGCCACAATTATTTTTTTCTTTGTTTTTTTGCTATTTGCATGACTCAGAACTGTCATCTGCCGTCCATTTGGAGGGCAGCAGTATGAGCATTGGAGAATGCATTTTTATCATGCTTCTGAAATGAACAAGCAAGCTCTTTTTATTCAAAATTACCTTGAAAAAAACTTACTGGTAGTTCAACATAAATGTATCTGGTGTCAGCATGAGTGCGGATAAGAGGGAAAACAGTCTGAAATGATGTTTGGCTCTCAGACTTCTCCTGGTCCTACTCCTCTCTCATGGGCAATGAAAAGTCTAAGGTAGCTGTCAACATGCTTGTAGTGCTTTTGGGTCTACATTAATACAGTTACTGCAATCATATCTCATGTGTCAGGTCTCCAGAAGATTATTTGGAGCCCGCAGGATGAGAGAGTTTTCCCAGGGCAGATTTTTAGCTGCGTTCTGGGTTTTGCTTTATTTTCCCCCCACACCTTTCTCTGGTGCATCCAAGATTGCCCAGAGCTGAACTAGTACTCTGAAATGGAGAGAAAATAATTAAAAAAAAAAAAAGTCCTTTCTCTTTGCTACTAGTTTGGTGCGTCCTGCTCTTTTACTCAGATGTTTCCTAAATTAATTACTCTAGGTCTAGAGGAATTTCTGTAAATACCGTACTGTAAAGGACTTTTCAGCTCTGCTCCATGGGGTGAATTTCACGGTGTTGAGAGTCTTTAAACTTCTTTACCTATTGAATGGCTGTGGCTACTGATGACATCTCCACCCCTGCTCTCGTCTGCCAGTGACATGCAGCAGCTCAGTCTCTGGAGGCCGAGACACTTTGCTGTAACGAAAGTCACATTGACAGTGGATACACCAGGTTGAAATGAAGTATTCTGTAATGCACAGGAGGTTAGACTAGGTGATTTAAGAGTCTCTTCCTGTTCTATCCTATGTGAAGTCCAGGCTGAAAGCAGATGCTGGAATTTTTTGTGCATCAGAGACATCTCGCCTTTATTGTGCCCGGATAGCGTGGAGATGACAGTCCCCACAGGGACTGGATTTGATGCTTAGTTACATTCTAAGAAATTAATGTGGCTTTATAAATATATTTGTAATGTTTTTCTCATATTTATATACAGATTTTACTCCTTTTCTGAAGCATCTGTGTTTTGTTTTCTGTTTTTACAGAAAAACATGAACTACAACCAAATGACTTGGCTATCTCAAAATCTTTTGAGTCATCCAGTCGTATGTTTGTCTACCGAAAAGATTTGACTGATTCTTTGGTAAGGATGTGTATCGTATACTTCCCATTTTTTATTTGTCTGACTCCAGATCAAGAACTTAATATTCTCTATCTTAACTTAATATCCCTCTCAGAGGGCTTTTTCAATACAGAATTTATTTTTGGCCTTCCTAGTAAAGCTTACTGATCTGCTCTGTACCTGAAAAAAAATAATATCTTGCATTAACAGCAGCTACTTGACTGAACAGTAATGGAATTTGTTCATCAATTTCAAATAGACCAAAGCTTCTGGACAGCTTAAATCTTTCAATCTACATCAACCTGGAAAAGCTGACTTGTGCTTGTACGGGACTGGATGGGATGAGGATTATTCAGGGTCCATGTGACTCCTTTTTTTAAAATTTTTTTACTCTCCCCCTCTTTGTGCCTCTGTCACACTTAAAGTGCCTGGTACATGATCACACAAGGTGATGGACAAACTCTGTGGAATTACTACATGTAGAAATAGATGTCCTGTGAGTTCTACCAAAATTACTGGGCATCAGTGTGACCCCAGTGTTGCGGCAGCCGCACGGTCAGTCTGTGGCTGGTGTAAATCACTGGTGGTATGTCCTCTTCCCTTCCTTCTGTCTGTCTGTCTCTCCATCCTCTCGCTGGTGCTGGGGAGCGGAGCGGGGCGAAGGGCAGCAGGTCCCTCTCATTCCCTCTGTCCTCAGAAACCAGGATTGCAAACTCTCTCCCCCCATGGTTTCCCATAACCCCAGTGAGGCAAGAACAGTCAGGCGCTCAAAAAATTACTCTTTCAATAGTTTTCTGCTAATTATGGAGACACTTTGAGGAAGGTGCAGGGACTGTATCGCAGCTGACTTCTCTGTGTTGTCAGTACCGCTAGGATCTGTGCATTCATCCTGGGGATGAGAAATGTCTATTTACATTTTGTTGGATCAATGTGCCCCAAAGAGCTGACACACCACTATCATTGTAATCTGTCATCCCCATTATCTCCGGCGTTCTAGCCACCTCTAAAAATGCGAATATTAAGGGAAGGTTTCCAGTGCAGACAGGTGACAGCCAATCTAGTTTCATTAGTTACATAATAAAAATCACGAAACTTGCTGTAACTGTCAGAAACATAGCACCAAAGTAATGGCTTAACTGATAAGAATAATCTTTCATCGTGGCAGATGGTTCATGTGCCAAGTTTCAGCCTGATGAGGTAAAAAAGACCAAGAGAAATGCAAACCTTTGAAAATCCGAGCTCATAATGGAAATGTCAAATGACCCTTAACATCAGCAGTACCAGTGCACCCCACAGTAATATGATAAGTAACTTTTATGAATCAGGACCCACAGTGTTTTAGTGTTTGTTGGTGATTACATTTGGACAAGATTAATCACAAAATGGATGGATTTATGTTATTTGTAAAGGTGTATTGATGGGCAAGTTGTGCGTATTTATTCTAAATCCAGTGTGTTTGCAGAATGATTCCTTTAGCTTATAATACCAAAATTTCCTGGTGTCTTAATTCAGCTTTTCTTTTTGGATGGTTTCAGGGATTTTATTTTCATTATGCCGTCTGCTTGGTCAGTGTTTTATATTCAAGGTTTGGAGAAAAAGAGAGAGAGAGAGAGGGAGAAGGCCTAATCCAATAACAAATCATTGATCTTATTCACCCATTTCCTGTTTCAAGCTATTTATTAAATAGGCTATAACTCTTTGATTTTGATTAGTGGGGGGAAAAACCCTCAGAGTACACTTAGAGAAGATTACTTAGCTCTGTTTGGTACCTTGGTCCAATAGCTGTTTCATTGCAGAACTTTTGGCACTTGCTGAGGGTTTTTTTGCTCTTGGCTATTGATTTAGAACCCGTTTGCTGAAAATGAGGAATTGCAGCAAAGGTCTGTGAGAATTTTGGGAATCAACACCTGGGATCTTGCCTTAGAACTAACGAACTTTGACTGGAGCCTCTTCAATGCAATTCATGAGGTAAGAAGCACCGTGTCCACATCCAGGTATACTACTCTCATGCAGCGTTGTGCCATTACGATGTCCTGACGTTGCACCAGCATTTTGGAGCATCAGTATTCCTTGGTGCTCAGTTCACCATCATGACAGCATGATTTGGCAGCTCTCAGTAGTGGTGGTATTTAATCAGGTTCTGGAAATGTGTTGCAATCCTTGATACTGAAAAAATTTGTCAAAGGTTTGTAACTTCCCTGTGCTGGGACATCTCATATGTTCCTTGTTTACCTGCTGGGCTTTGTTGAGATTTGCCTCAAGACAGTAAAAGAGCATGATTATTCTCTAAAAACCGACTGTGTGAATATGTTGTATATGCAAATTGTCCTTTGCACTGAATAATGTTCCAGTAAATATAGGACTCCACAAATAGGTGTCCTTGATATCACTTTAACCACAAAAGAATTCACAATTTCAGCAATTTAGATGGTCACATTACTGTTCTTAGGCTTCAGTGAGATAAAAAATAGTGGGCAGACTTTATAAAATGGGATAGTGGCCCCCTTCGGTGCCCATTGGGTTTTTTCAATGACTTTGATAGGTTCTGGCGTGAGCTGCCGAGTAAAATACGCAGTCAACAGCACAAAATGTCACTTGAAAATATTATTCACTGAAAAGCATGGTGACTTTCTGAGAAAACAAATGGGAAATTCCCTTGCTTCTCATCAGATGCTTTCCTTGATCTTTCATTTTGGGTTCTTTTATTCAGGTTAGACACTTTAAATCCACAGCTCGTCGAGTTTGGTGGGGTTTTTGTTTTGCTTTGGTTTTTTTTTTGCACAGAAATCGATACCCACACCTCTGTTCCTGAAGACTTGGCTATTTTTAGGGAGAAATTTGAGTGGAAATTTTTCAAATTCTGCAATGGTCTGATATAGTTGCTTTTTCATACTGCAACAGAAGTGATGAAATACAGAAAGACACAGATTGCTTATGTGCTATATCTGGCTGTAGCCAGAAGTGGAACTGCAGGAAATCTCACAAGAAAAGCATGTTTTGCAGGACTTCCAGTCCACCTGCCTACCATAATAAGCCTGTAGACTTTGCTATGCCAAACCCATACCTTGTTTCATTTGTGACTGGTTCGTGGATAATGAAAAAATAACCATCTGTAACCAAGTCTTGTTTCAAAAACATACTTCTAAATAATTTATAATTCATTTACGTTTTAATCGTTTTTATATCCCTAATAATGTTGTCAATGTCTTCCAGCAAGAGCTGATATACTTCACGTTCAGCAGACAGGGCAGTGCTGAAAACACCGAGAATCTCAGTCTTCTGCTTCAAAGATGCAACGAGGTCCAGCTTTGGGTTGCCACTGAGATACTCCTCTGCAGCCAGCTCTGCAAACGTGTACAGCTAGTCAAAAAGTTCATCAAGATTGCTGCCCAGTAAGTTATTAAAGTTGCAACAAAAATCCTCAAATTCCCATGCTTTATTTGGTGAGCAGAGAAATAGGTGCAAAAGCAAAGAAAGAAAACTAATTTGTCATCCTGTGTTTTAATAGTAAGCGTACCTGGATAAAACAGTCCATAAATAACAACAGCAAACACTGGCCAAAACGAGATGTGGTGGAGTATATGCTGCTCAAATCTTCCCTAGCAGCTTAGCCGCTGCATCTGCAGCGTCAACCGCAAAATCCCTGATGATGCAGAGATACCTCCTTCCTTAGCAGAGATATCTCCTTCCTTAGCAGAGATAACCTGAGGACCGTATTACAAAACTATTTGAGCAGCAACACAGTTACTCACCAAAGACTACATGGAAACCAAAAAAACCTCTGTTGTAATCTTCAAAGTCCTACCTCGAGAGGGGAAACTGGCTGGAGTAAGCTGTTGCCCCCTGTAATCCTCTCTGGAGTAATCTTTTATTTATTGGAGGGGGGTGTTCTTCATTAATTAGATTTGGTGGTCTATTCTTGCACCATTACTGAATAGTGCTGGCATTTATTCTATGCCTTGGAACAGAATACAAATATATACTATACACAGAGAGTTCTTTTCTCTGTAACCACTCTTATTTAGTAACCAAGGGAATGGAGCAATTTAAATATGTGCAACCACTCTCCTTGCCTCTCTCTCCACTTGTTGGTCTTCTGCAATATTTGAATATGCATGTTCGTGGAAAATGTATAATTTGTTCCTTCATCGACTGGGTTGATTTAATTTGCAAGGCACTTACATAGAAAGGACTGTTCTCTGCTGAAGCAGTGCATTTGCTGAAATGAATTCTTCTAATCTAATCTAATCTAGTGTAACTCATAAATGTGATTTGATTTAGTTTGCAAGTTGTATGGTATCCAGTAATACGTTCATTTTCTGCCTTATCAATGGCCAAGTTTGATCCAATTACGTCAAAAGCGGTTGGTTCTGTGTGCCTTGCTTGCACCACAGTAGCATTAATTTGCATTCCAAGGAAAGTTTCATGTCTCTCCCACGTGAATAGGGATATATGTGTCACCAGACTAAAATGTTGCTCTATTTGAATTAATTCCATCTCTGGTAAGTGAAAAGCCAAAGTTTTGGAGACTAGATACAGTTGTCAGTAAACAGTAGCCAGGCTGTCCCAGCGCATTGCAGAAGCACCCATCATCGCAGTTTGTAGATGGTGAAATAATGGACACACAAATAAGTGCGTGTGTAGTTTGCTCGGGATCTTTTTTTTTTTAATCAGAAAAGCAGCTTTATAAAAGAATACGTTATCATATCTCATCAATTCTGGAAGAGCTGACGAAAGAGGAACAGTTAGGGTGGAAGGATGGTGTGTTAAGCACGGGACTCTCATTGTGAGGCACAAGGCAAGCAGCCCTGCTATTTTGTTTATGACTGAGGCAGAGAGGTAGGGAGCTGTGAGCAGCTCTGGCTGCTCTCTGTTACTTTCAGCTTGTCAGGAAAGCAGCTCATGTTCAAGGTCTATGTGCTTCACTGTTGAGGAACTCATGAAGAAGATGGGAGGCTTTTACACAAGTGTGTCAATACATAAAAGAGAGAGGTTTTGAAACACAGATACCTATGCTTCTGTTGATGAGCTAGTCTGAAATAGAAAACAAGGGATTCAATAAAGAAAATGAATAAGCATGTTGTTAGAAATGAACATCCTGAGGAGTTACAGAAGCAGGTCAATGTAGGGTTAGAATAAACAGATTACAACAGCAGCCTTCTTGCTTCCCAAGCAGGGGCTGACTGTAAAAGATGTACCTTCTCACTATAGTTCTTTGTGAAAAATGGGCCCAACCAGTCGACAGTTTATTTCGGCTGTGTTGGACACCTTTCTTGTTTTGGAATGAGTTACCTTTGAGAGCTGCCTGGCTTTAATGATAAAAGGAGTCTAAGCAACAAAGTTAGGATTAACTTTAAGATAGCTGAAATGAAGTGAGAAGTACGCCATCTCAAGATAGTTCACAGCGATGGGTGCAAGCTTTATAAAACTTGTAACGAGGGTTGGCGTGTTTCCAGTCTAAGGCCTTGGCACGTACTTTTCCCTGATGATAAATCCCAGTGAAGGCAGTGGATTCATTCTTATTTAAAATTATCTTAAAAGAGGATTCTCACTCTCACACACACATGCACACGTATGTTTATAGTGGTCTTCAAGAACCTGCAGGAGAAAGGGGAATCTTTTCATTTGAAAAGGGCTCAATATTTTAGGATTTCAAATTTCCTAATGGATTAGAAATAAGCGGGGTCTGATCGTATATAGTGAAATGTCAAAGATTAGAGGCATCAAGCAAATTCCATAGGGACCTGTGTTGGAATCAGTGCTAACTGCAACTAATTTATAGGGATATGTAAGTTGAACATTAATCAGATTTTCAGACAATAAAAATGATGAGGGATTGCAAATGCATTGGAGGATAAAAAAGAAAAAGAATGATCTAAGGAGTCTAGTGGCATGTGCAAACAACAGTAGGATAAGATTTAATTTAGATAGATGCAAAGTAATTCAGCTAGAGAATGCTAATACTGAGCTGAAGAAATAAATTCATGATTGTAAAGAACAGTACTGTGACAGAGGTCATTGGGTGATAATAGATGACAAATTAAAGGCAAGGACAAAGTGTGATGCTGTTCCAAATAAATAATTTGATATTTGTTTTATACTTGCATAGGAGAAAGGTGTAAGAACTTAGAGCCAAAAAAGAAATTATGTTTCTCCTTCCCTCCCCACTGTTTCACTACATCTCCTTGGTAAGAAGGAAATGCATGAGAGCAAAGTTAAAATAAATTACAAAGAATTCAATGAAGGATAATAACAGTATGGAAAAGTAGATTGCAGGCCATGACCACAAAGAGAAATTGAAGGAATCAGTGATGCACAATTCACAGAAAAGATTAAAAAGGGGATGAAAATATTTATAATACAACAGAATAGAGGTCAAGGAATTACTCTGTATGGTAAAGCACAGCTGAGAGTAACTTGAACACTGAAAAGGGAAAATTACTTTTGACAGCAAAGGAAAAAAATAACCTGCCAACAACAGGGTTGATGAGACAGTGGAACCTTTGCTAAAAAACTTCTTAAAGACCCCATCACCTAGACTGCAGGTGGTCATGAGAGGACATTTAATGAGTTCATTATGTGGAAGATGATTGTATGCTAGTGCTGAGGGTTGAAATGGGACTCAGTAACCTAGGATACCTGTGTATTCCATTTATCTCTGATTCTGAGTACAAAAAATCAGAATACAGCATTCATATTTTTATTCCACAGCTGTAAAGCCCAAAGAAATCTGAATTCATTCTTTGCTATTGTTATGGGTCTCAACACTGCATCCGTCAGCCGGCTGTCTCAGACCTGGGAGGTAAGACACATCTTTGTATCTTTTAGGCCCTGTCAAAACCATTTCTCACAAAGGCTGCACAGTGGTGAATTATCTTTTCTTTCTAATTATTGTATTTTCATGCTGAAACCAAACATGGAGTGAGTGTTGGTAGAGAAACTTCTCTGTGGTCTGAAACCTTAGATACATAGCTATTCAAATAAAACTAAATGTGTCCTTCCAGAGCTTTTAAATAAGAACAAAGGAAGGAGATCTTACCCTCTGAAAAAAAAAAAAAAAAAAGACGGGTAAATTATCCTAGCATTTTAAGTAGATGTCAGAACAGAAAGTCTTATAAAGGTGGCTCCAAACAAACTATACCTTATTGTGCAATAATTTCATTTTAAAAAAATACAAAGTAGAAATAAACCCTCTTTAATTCTCCTTTATCAGGTCTTTTGCAGCTGCTCATCATTCCTAACAAAGTTAGGAAATGGGCCACGAATAAGGAGCATACTGGAGAACAGAGATTATCTGCTGAAGAAGCCACCAGTTGCTAGAGAGAGCATGGGATGTTTAGATGAGGGTGCCACTGGGATCTGTGTTTATATTGTGGATTTTTTTTTCATCCAATTATTGAGTGCTAGTATTCTGCGAGTTTACTATATCTGCTGATTAACCAAAAATTGGGGAAGGAATAATCTAGTGTAGCGGGGTGAAGCTTCATACCTCCCCCGTGCCCCCAATGCCACAAGCGGGCAGTACTCAAAAAATGTGAATCTGTAATACAAAGTGACAGAGAACGGCTGTTCTCCTGCCTTGGAGATACTCTTGAGCACCAATGGCTGAAACCAAATGGCCGTCAGAGACTTGCAAACCTATCTAACACTGTCCAGAGCCAAGTCTTCCCCCTTACACGAAGTCATGCGTATGGAAACATCACTGCCTCTATCAGTGGCTTCAGCACGCTGAGAAACAAGGGCAGTGACTGCTTCTGCGGGGAGGAGTTCATAGGACTTGGATAGGCAAGGAGGAGCTATCTTTAAATAACAGGTAAAGCAAAAATATTAGAGAAAAATACTTACCTGAGGACAATGATACAGAAACTCTGTCTCTCCTACTTTTAAAATGCCTTGCCCACTAAGGAACATTTGCCCTTGCCTGCTGTTACGGGTTGCCTTCATCCCATTTCTCTGGGCTTTGGTAGCAGAGTGGAAGAGACTAAGTATTGTATCAAAGGCACGCGGTGGCGATGGTGTAGATCTCCCACACAGAAACACACAGCTGTGTGATGAGACCTCTGGAGACCACGTGCTGCTGGTGGACTTCTCTCAGGAAGAGCAGAATATATTGCTTGTTGGAACATGGAATGCATCTGCATGTGTATCATTGTAAATATGTCACGTTTCTGTATGTAAAATATTTATGAAGTCACATGCTTTTTTATTTGTAAAACTTTACTGCACTGGAAATTTCAAAAGCAGAAGGTTATTTGCATTAGTAATGTGACTTCTAGAAAGTAGAGCAATGTTTATAAATTAATTATAATTACTTACACATGTAAATGAAGCCACCTAAATTTAAGGAACCATTTAGACACTAAATTATATTGGCTCTGCACTTGAATTCTTAAATAGGTAGCTTGCTCCCAAGCATATTCTTCTACTTTTTACTACAGTATGCAGTGTTTTAATGAGCCTAACTTTCCCTGATTGAAGATATTAAAAATTTGCAATTACAGTTCCATGTTCAGTTATTTAACCATTTTAATCATACAGCACATCCACTTAATCTTAATTGTTCCAAATCTCTTTTCTCTTGGTAGTGTCATTGTGGCTGTCAGGGTCTAAGGACAAAGGGAAGACAGGATTTGTACTAAGAAGGGATATATTTTACTAGACTAAGTAGTATGGTTGGAAAAAATAGACAAGCTTTAAGGTCCACACGGCATTCTTCAAATCTGAAATACCAGTAGCAAAATTCAAACTGAAGAATGATTGCTTTGCGTCTAATGAGGTGAATCCATTAAAGCATCTTAGAGATAAAAGGAAGGGGATGCTTGTGGAGCAGAGCAGGTGTTACCATCGTAAGGGGCAAGAAGGTAGTTTGTGCCTGGCCTCCCTTGGAAGGTGTCTTCTGTACCTCCCAGTGGGATTAGGGTGAGATACCAGAGATAAGAGTAATCACTTTTTAAGGAAAGTTCACTTCCTCTGGCACCAACATGTGCCAGTAGTAACACTGGTCAGCCCAGGGTACGGTGTATCAAACAGCAGTGAGCATTACGCCTGTTGATTTCTAGAACCCATATTTTAATAGAAGGTTGATTACAACAAATGCTCTAACCTGGATGTGATTGCAATATCTGAATTCTCAGCCTGCATTACTGCTTCTAGCTTGATACAGAAGGTAAATGCAGCAGACGTGGAAGCTAGGGAAGAAAATAAAAACAGCTGCTAACAAGCAGTTTCTATAAAAGAAAGATGCAGGTCCCCAAGGCGAAGCTGCAGGGTCTGGTGCCTCATTGGCATCGCACTGAACGTGGTCTGTAATTAGGGCTCTTGGAGCTGAGGAGCGGAGGTTAACTATCTGAGAAAGTGGCCTGTTGGTACGTACAACAGGCACTTCACACATGGCAGTCTCACAGAAAAAAATGCCTCAGCATTTTTCTGCCTATGTTTTGTTTGTTCTTTTTTTTTTTAAAGCAACTTTATGGTTTTTTCTCTGTTTTTTTTTCCCCTTTCCACTTCAGAAAATTCCTGGGAAGTTCAAGAAACTTTTCACTGAACTTGAAAGTCTGACGGTAAGTACAGTCTTGACAGCAAAATGGCATTGCTTGTCTTTACCTGCCTTCCTTCTTCCCTATGTATTTGGAGGCTGCCTGTCATTGTCTGGAGCTGGAACTTGTCATGTCAGATCCATGATTTGCTGAAGGTCACGCAGCCCTCCAGAGCTCAGAGGTGGTCTCCAAACAACGAGTAGGAAAAAGGCTGTATTCCTGACAGCTGGAGGAAGGGCAGAGACAGGCAAACGTAGTGTCGGTTCCCCAGCATCAATTTGGAAGCTGTTCTTTTGCTCTGGTGGTTAATCAGCCTTTATCCAAAGCAACGTGCTGCGGATCAGGAGAAAAGGAGGGCAGCTGAAGTTTAAAAAAAAAAAAAAATCAAAATCTGAGGCTAAGGGTCTTTGTCACCGTTATCAAAGCTGAATAAACAAGTGTTTCCTCTGGCTGTCATGGAAGTGGGTGCGTGGTGAGATCACTGCCTGGCACGGGGAACGAGATCCAGCGCTAAACCGTTGTCACGCCTCTGTACTTAGAGTTCTTTATAAATTAATGTGTTTTCAAGATTGTGTGTGAGCTGGTGAACAAAAGCGTTCGTTTGTATGGGAAATTGAGGTGACTTTTTGAATTACTTATAAACATACTCTCTTATTTTCTTTGAAAATCTCCAATATGCTCCATTGATCTGAGAGCAGTTTTTGTTGGGATTCTTTTGTTGTTCGTTGGTCGTTTGCTGGTTTTGTTGGTTTTTTTTTGTTAAAGAAGAAATTAATCAGCAATACATTCTGGGATACATTTTGTGCTAGATGGTAAGCTGAAGAGATTTTGCTAATCGAAATTTGTGGGGATATTACAGAGCAGTCCCAGTGAATCTATTCTGCAGCTTACTCCCATTTTAGCACTGCTTCATCTAGAGGAACATAATTGGTTTTGTTCCTTTCACTGTTTATGTTTCCTGTTCAGTTTAGTAAGTCACCTAACTTAGAAAACCTTTATCTACCTCGTTTCCCGAAGAAACCTTTTATATCTAAATCATGTTCAGATCATAAGCCCGTAATGGATTTAGAATTGCTGTTTTTATAGCCTATTGATTTTTCTCTCTATTACCCAAATGGCTTTGTAGGACCCTTCTCTGAATCACAAAGCTTACAGAGACGCATTCAAGAAAATGAAATCTCCGAAAATCCCCTTCATGCCCTTACTTCTGAAAGGTAATGTTAAAGTTTGGCTGCTCTTCTTCATTGTGCAAGTGCATGTATGGAAATTTGCAATGGTTAATTAAAAAAAGTATAAGGTGATTTTCCTTCAGGTGGCCTTATAAATATGTGGCAGATGTAGCAGTATCTACAAGGTAGCACTTGGTCTAGATAATAGACAGCTGCCTTTTAAGACAGGGGGATGATGGCAATTTTCACACGGGTTTTCAGACTTCAATATCTTCCCTGCCAAGCGTGGGTAGATCAGTGTGCCATTGCTTTGGCCGCATCCTAGAGATGGCACAGGCGGCCTCAGCCACACTGCTGGTCGGAGATGCTCGCCCTGCCTCGCCAGGCTGAACCTGCCCGGTGTCATCCTGAAGGCAGAACCTGCCCTGTCTGTCCACCCTGAGAAGATGGGACAGTCTCTTACAGGTCTGAAAGAGAGAAATACAATCTTACTATTAAAAAAATTAATTTTAAGAAAATCGATTAAAATAAAATACAACTACTTGCTTAACACAGCGAGCTGGACAGCTAATTAAGTGGCAGGTATTTAAAATATTCCGTTGCCTTGGAGTCATTAATTATTAATTGCCTTGTCTTTGAACATGGCAAATTCATTTGAGTATTCCTGTATTCCGTAAGTGTTCTCTTTAGGCTGTTTATTCCAACCTGCTGCTGCTGCTGCGAGTTTAAAATGTTTGAAGACAGTTCTCTAGATCAGTCGGTGACAGTTTGGGAGCCATCAGGCACTTCCCCTCTTTGCACATATCAAAGGAGTTTGCATTAATTCAGATGGATACAATTATCAGGGCTTCAAAACCAATATTTTTTTAAGTGCTCTTGAGTATGTCTTGCCTACAAAGGCAGCAAACATAAAAAAGTAACTTGTAGCAATGGTGTTTGCGTACCACTACAATATGGTGTATAGGAACAAGCACGTAAGCAGCATTCGTGTCTGTAAAGTGCATTGGAGATAGCAAGGAGACTTTGCAAAATAACACAATAATGTTTTTCAGTACAGTGATCCATAAGGAGGTGTTGCCAAGGTTGGTAATTCCCAAAGTATTGCAGAGTGCATAGAACTTTATTCCATGTCAAGCGCGTTTGTATTAACGGTATTTCCCAGACCAATAAAATACGCATTGGTAGCGTAGAAATCATTAGTAACTCAACAAATTACTGTATTTCAACACACAAGGAACACAAGTAGTTTCAAGAAAAAAAATGAAAATCATTAATAAACTTTTTCTAATTATGAAAAATAATTTTAAAGTTAATTAAATTTAAATGCAGAGCGCTCTTACAGCACACAGACACAGCTTTTGAAAATCAGGCAGATTTTTCAAATATGTAATAAAATACTGTGATGTACCCTTACAGCATAGCTCAGATGCAATTTTCTGCTCCACTGAATTTATCTAGACTCTCAGTTGTTGGCTGCAAAGCAAATTTCTGTTCCTTCCACCTCAGAGATATACACACTGCTGTCATTGACTTAAAACGCTGCGTGGAAATTTCTGCTTCCAGTATAAGTTTTTCATTAGAATTGACGAATGGTTTTTAACTGCATTCATATAGAGACAAGTAATGCCTGTGTCCTGAAGTCACGTCCTTTCGCTGTCCCTTTCCCTGGGTGCCCCAAAGCAGCCCAGCAGAGGAGGTGTAGAGGGTCCCACTTGCTCCTTTCCCCCTGATTTTCAGGATGCTGCCCAGGGGCAGCATGTGGAGCTGTTAACATTTCCATTCTAAGCAATTACAAAACGTCCCTCGGGCACAGAGCGAGTCTTTGAAACACAAATAAATCAGGTTGGCTGTTTTGGGGGGAGGATGAAGGGGGACGGGGTGTGACAAAGCAGCCCCCAGTGTCAGCTGTGGGTTCACAGTCCTAAAATCCCCTGAAACTAGGGGGACCAAGTGGGAGTCAGAGGAGTCCTGGAGATGAGCACAGGGAGAAATGCTGAGATGCACAGTTAGACTGGTGGGTTGGAGGATGGCACCTCTGCTGAGAAGGAGATGTTCCCCCCTTACTGTGTGCCATTTGCCAGCTGGCAGACACAGCTGTGGCTTTCAAGAAGTAATGGTATTGGAGTGCTGCCTCATTAAAACAGTGTCTTCTCCTGGTACCTGCACATCCAGGAGAGAGCTGACAGGGGCATGGTGGTGGTGCTCCTGCTAGTATTTTCAGTGACCCATAGGATGCACTGTCAGAGGCAGAGCTTCACTCCCCACAGGGAAATCGATTTTGTCCATGTTCTCGGAACTTCATGACCGAGATAGGTCTTGCTTTGTGTCCTAATATGCATCAGAAAAATTGAGAAAATTACCTCAAATTATTGTTGTAATTGTAATCTTAGCAACATTTGTTTCGCTTGATATTCCCCCCTCTCCAGTTCATTACAATGTGTTCAGTTCCCTTCCTGGAGCCAAATATAGACCTTTTCCTTTTCCTCTCACTGACCTTTTTGTTGCCTTTGCAAATGCTCTCCAACAACACTGTACAAAAGTGTTTTTCCCTGGCCATAATACTTATTTCAAGGCTTTGAACTTCAGTTTGGTGGCTTGTGTTTTATGTCCCTGGCTGTCCACTGCATCCCTGCGGGGGACTTCAGAGACATCGTGTCCCACAGAGAGAGACGAAGGGGTGTCACAGCCGAGTCCAGCGTCCAGTGTCTGCCCCCATGGAGCTCTGGGCTGAGGGACTGGTCAGCCCCAGCCCTGGCACAGCCACGGGCAGCGTGGCCAGATCGGTGCCACAGGGTGCAGAGATCAGGCATGTCATGTAGGGCCATCCCTCTGGATGCCCCTGCCTGCTCCCGGCCGCCTTCTGTATGATACGCACCCCAGAAGTAACACAGACCAGGTTTAATAACAAATCCATCCTCCCACTTGAAAATCCTCTTGTTATGATGTGTACATAGTGTTGTTATCTAATAATCTCTGCATGTCATCATTATACCAGGCTTTTGTTCCACTGTTACAAGGTATTGTGTCAGTCCTTAATGGGATGCTTGCCTCTTTTTTCTTTTTGTTGCTGTTTAGTCATTTTATTTCTTTGTATTAAACAACAAAGCCATGAAAAGTAATTCTTTTTCCTTTATTTTTTTTCAGATGTCACATTCATTCACGAAGGAAATAAAACTTTTCTGGATAACCTTGTTAATTTTGAAAAGCTGGTAAGCTAATTTTGTCTTTCCTGTTTTTCAGAGAGATTCACATTCTTTTCTTTCCTTTCCCCTCCTTATCTTGTAAGACTAAAAGGTTTTCTTCTGGCTGAATCAGGAAGAAGTAAACAGGGGTAAAAAAGAGCAAATAGGATGAAATGGCCAACAATTTATCCCCCCTGCCCCTTTCCTCTGCTCTCTTCTCACTCCTGCCTCCCCACTTCTGTGTAAAATGGCTAAACCAGTGATGGCCAGTTGTCGGTGCCACACAGTCCACTCAGTTTTCTCTCCTTTGCACCACCTCGTCGACTATTTCTCCTCAGTTAAGTTCTCCTGCTTCAGCTTTCTCTGAATTGTGTTTCCTGTTTTTTCTCAAGGCACTAAAGAAAAGGTTTCTCTAGTTTATCACTTGCCAGTTGTACGCAAATATGAGGGATCTTAGTTGAAAGTAAATTTTTTTATATAGATTAGGTGATGAAGAAAATAATGCCTGAAATATGAATTAAACTGACTGTAAATACCACTATAATATGTCAAAGGGGACTATTTTATGTAGAAGGGCACTTACTGGCATTGTGTCTTTGGCCACATCTACTCTAGACATCCTATGACATCTACTCTGGCATGATATTACTGATAGAGGTTTGATTTCTCTGATTTGCATATTTCATTTCTTTGTTGATAACATTTTCATAGCACTGAAAGCCACAGTTTATGTATCTCAAGAGTGGTGGAGTGGAGAAACTTTGATTCTTTTTGTTGGCCTGGAGTATTTGATCAAGAAACCAAAATGTTCTTCCCAGTTGCTCTAGATGTGCCATGGGACCGTTAGTGCAGATGGCTGTGCCTGGTGAATTGTTCCCAACTTTTTTCTCCGTGTGTTTACACTTGTTTGAGAATTAACGTGCAACCATGGAGTTATTCATGAACCAGATGTTGAACTTACTTTCATACCCTATCGTAATGTATGTTGTTTTTCAACTTGCAAGCAGATGTAGACCTTGACTTTTGAACCTGAGCTCCTCTTTTTGTGTTTTCTATTTGATTTCTGTACCTTTTCCTGTTGCAGAGTTTACAAGAACACTGATTTGCATTTAATGAAAGGTGTTCTTGTCCCAAGTCCATTAACTGTTTGACCTTTAGGTGTTTGCATAAAACTCATTAGCATGTTCTTCTTCATTGCCTCTTGGAAGTACATCCAATTAACATGTAAATGAAACTGGCCCTTGATGCACAATGATTGTTACTAAAATCCTCCAACTGGCCCATATATTTATTTAGTGAATATGCAGGATCTGATTCTTGTTCCAGTCTTAGCCAGACCTTGTTAGTTTGTTTGTTTGTTTGTTGTTTAATCATGTATATGTTTAATGTATGCTGGGCTTGCTGGGTGAGATTTCCTGTCCTTTCTGTCACCATTGTGTCTCCAGAGGCAGTGGGAGCTTTGCTAATTGACTTCAGTGAGCCAGGATTTCACCTTTTCCATGCAAATGGATAATGGGCATTTTAAATGGCAGGGGGGGAGAGTCTGAGGTGATGGTGGTGGGGTGAGAGTTGTTCAAACTGACACTTCCTCCAAATTAGTAGTCAGATCACACCCTCAGGAACATGCTGTCTCATGGAGCCCTGTGTACATATGAATGCAAGCAATAGTGCAAGCTTAGGAAGTGGGGGCTTAGGAGGGATTTAAATATGAGTGTAGTGGAAACTCAGGCAGTACGCGTATTACACTGGTTCGTTTGGATGCTAAGGTATGTAGTCAATAGGCACGAACTTACTAAGAAGATGCATCGCATCAGTTCATGTTTCTTTTCTAATTATAAGGGCTTTGTCCCAAGGAAGAACGTCTGTCTTGGTCTTACAGACTGTGCTGAGCACTTTCTGGCCTCTGCTGAGAAAAATTAGGATTGACGTTGACTCCTCCTTGGTTTGGATCAAGCCACTGAACCTCACCTGCAAATTTGATGTTGCAGAAAAAGAAGAAAAGAATTATTCTACCATAGCAGATTACTGCTTTGGGGAAGGAACTTACTCACTGTCACAAATGCATAGAATTTCTACTTATGAATTTCAAAGCAAAGATGTTTTCTCATGTCTCCATTTGGATTAGTATTTTGAAATATTTCATTTCTGCATTAAACATCTCACCTGAAGGAGGACTTGTCAGTCTGAACCATTGTTTTTTCCAACTATATCAGTTGGTTTAATAAAAGATATTCTCTCTCTCTGCAATCCCTCCTTCTTTTATATTCCTAGACCATCATGGCCTCAACAGTCCTACCGTGACTGAACTTGATTTGACATGACGTGATTGCGGTGAAGACAAAGTTAATTCGAAATATAAAGAAGGGAATTTGCAAAGAGAAGAAAATGAAACAATCTTTTGTCTCAGGAATGTTGCCTAGTTTTAGCAAAAGTTGAAGGGATTGCAGTGGTTTATTTAACTCCCTGTTGGGTAAACTCTAGTCTAGAATAGTATTAGATCGATATTTAGTACCGTACCCACTTCCTCAACTAAATCTGAAGGAATAAATGAAAATATTGTCTTATCCTGTTGCATCTCAGGATATTTCCGTGGGATTACTGAGCTGCTTCACTGAAATATGGCTTCTTCAGGTTTTTTTTCTCCAGTCAGCCATCACCCATATCTTAGCAATGACATGTCTTAGCCACACTCCAGCAAACTCTAATACAGGTCAATGGCCATTAGCGTTTTAGATAATGCCTTCTTAGCTAGTGCCTTCAGCTGTAAGGACCGTGTACCTGCAGCTGAAAGTTCTCAACCACCAGCCCCCAAGTATCTGTGCAACTCCCAAGCCTGAGTTTTTGCTATACTCAGTTAAATGAGTGCAAATGATCCTAGGTAGCTGGTAGGCTGAAAGGCCATGAGAAATGTGTGTTACTCAACACACTAATGGTATGCAAGCACCTGTTTAAACAGTCAGGAAAATAGCATTTGCTTTGCAGATGAACTGGCTGATTTTCTCTATTACAATTGGATCCCAGAGAGCTGAAAACAGACCGAGAGAAATGCCTGATTAGGCTACTAAAGCTGGGAGATTTAAGATTCTGCTTTAAGATAGTGTTACACAAGGAAGTTCTTCCATTACCAGAACATCACTTTCAGAAGCCTGTTTTGGGATGGACCCCCACAATGACTGACTACAAAGGAGAAATAGCAAAGAATGATAGTGTGTGTGATAGTGGGGTCTCTCTTACTTCTAAAAGCCAAATGCAAAGGATATCAGCTGGAAAACATCACAGCAGCAGCACTGGGGGAAGTTGTAGCTCTCCCAGTACTCACACTATTGATCATGAAATCTAGATCATCTCATTAGAACTTCATTATAATCAGTGCAAGGACATCAGCACAAGAGATTCTGTGATTTCATGGCAAATGAAGCACAGCGGGTAACAAGAAAAATTATTTTGATTCACTGATGAAAGGAATATGAAGTTTCCATTAAACATGCTCTTGTGATAAGCTTTTCTGTGGAGGAGCCTTGTAAGCCACTCCCAGGGTGTTGAGAGATGAGCTGTTCTGCGTCGTTCTAGTCTTAAACATACTCTGCTCAAGACAGTTAATCCTTTCTGCCTCTGATTGTTTTTGAGGGACATGTGAGAAGGGCATCTGCTGTTTGCATGAGCTATTATATCATTCCTGCTAACTGCAATTTGCTTAAATTAATTACTAGATTTGGTGAAGAGTTGCCACAGAAGCAGTCAAATAAAAAGAAAAAAGTGATGCCTCAAGAACTTTATGGGTGACATGTAGTGAAAATGAGTACGCTCCACTGATTTATAGTGAACGATTCCAGTTTTCATAAGTTGAAGGCCCGAGCCTGAATGAGAAACCAAACTTAAACCTTTTATTTCCTCTGCTTAATCTAAGTGAACATCCAATATCCAAGCTTTTCTTAAAATGGTATACCTACAGTATAGTCTTATTTGGTACGTGTCTGCAGAGATGTCAGGGTGCTTGCTCTGCAGCATTTAGGCCATGGGCTGGTTGTTCTGTGTTGGTTATCATACTGCAGAAAGCTGCCTAGCTGATACTGGTGCCTGATTGTGCTAAGCATTATACAGCTATACATTAAGGCATAGTCTATGCCACAAAGGGGCTTACAGTCTAATTAGACAACACATGGAGAGAGAAGGAGAGGTTGCAGACTAGTGAATGCCCTGGATAATGCACTGAAGCTGGGAGTTGAATCCAGAAGCATCCACTCAGTCCACAGGACTTCCCTGCTGCCAGCTTTCAGCTTAATGAAAGTCACAGGAACGAAAATAAGCAACTGTTTGGCTATTTTTCATTAGCACTTTCTGTCAGCTCTTAGGGAGTTGTTCTCATTTAATCTGTGTGATATCAATAAGGACCTTTTAGACTAACCCTGTTTCATCATATATTATCACTAAGACAAAGAGCAAAGTCTCTCTCCTGCTGTCTTCATTTTCTACCTTACTACAGTTGCTTTTTGCTGTACAGTGTAGGGCAAGGAGATTTTTTCAGGCTTTTCGAATGACAGAATCCATCTCAGATTTTTTGCACTGATGTTTTATATCTTGTCTTTGCAGCACATGATTGCAGATACTGTTCGGTCATTGAGACATTGCAGGAATAACCAGTTTGGTGAGTAGCCAAAATTTGCTACTTACTTTGCCTTTGTTCAGCCTTGAGGTTTTGGGTTTTTTTTCTGCTTTCTTTCCACTTACTCAGGTTTACTACAGCAGCAAAACATGGACAACAATTATTTAAGCAATTGGCAAGAGGGGGCAACGTTGTTGGAAGGTCAACATAGCAGAAACAGTTGGGTGAAGTTTTACTTTACAAAATGTTTGCAGAAGGAGTTTCTAAATTTTTTATAAATTATTTTCCTGTAAAAATTATCACCTCTTCAAAATACTGTGTAAGATCTGTGCCAGCTGCACTTAATAATGGAGGCCTCTGATGTACGCTGCTGTTTCTCCCTTTCCCAGCTATAACCGAGTTCCCTCAGTCTCCCGCTGGTCCCTGTGTTTTGGTAGTGGATTCACAGCTGTCTTGGCTTCCAGTAGCTAAAAGATGGTATTCATCTCCGCAGCTTTTCACTTGGCTTTTCATCAAGAGCAATTGTTTGCTTATTTTGGGTTCTTCAGGACGCTTCACAAAATGGTAGAAGTCTTGAAGATACTAAGATCCTGTGGGTTTCATGAAAGTAGTTGACTAGGTAGAAAAGAGGGGGTTGTGGTAGGACCTCTGCTAGGGGAAGCCTGCAAATAGAGCTCTGCCTGCTTTAGACACTGGAAGATCTACGCAGATGGGAACAGTCACGAGTCCCTCAGCTGCACAAAAGACTTTTTTGTGTTTCCACCTTATTAGCCACCAGAGAATCCAACCCTAAGGGACCATGCCAGAAGATCCCAGCTCGTTTTGTTCTGCTGCTCACAGAGGAGAAACCTTGTTTTTCTCCTCCTCAGCATTTCTCATTCTCTGCGGAGAGGTTAAATACAGGAAGGGGACAAACACAACACTACTTTAGGAAGTGGTTAGTTTTTAAGCCAAACCCACTAAACATGTCATTTATCAAGGCCACTAAAACCTCTTTTCCAAAGAGAAGTTCAGAACTGTGCTGCAGCCTTGGGGAAAAAGAGTTTGAATCATTTGTTTTTTCTAGATGAATTTTCAGCAGCCATCAGCATGGAATCTGACCGAAAGAATAATAATAATAATAATTTTGTATATAAATGCATGTACCTTGGATAATGATAGGTACTGTTAAGAGCTTTGCTGAGCATTTGTTCTGTAGAATTGCCATGTGTTTGTACAGGTTTTTTTAAACAAAGGCTGCTCAGTATTATGGTTCTTGTGTTATTTTATGATATATATATATATAAGAGAGGGAGAGGGGGAAGGATGTGCCTTTTGTTTTTATTCTGTTAAACCAGATACTGAAGGAAATACTGATTAATCCAAACCATGCCTCTCTAAATCAGAATGTCTCTTATTTGGCATTATAAAATGTAGCATTGGATCCTTTTAATGATATGAATTTTTTGCAGCTTCTCTGCAAATCTTTCATCTCTTTCCCTTTTTTTTTCCAAGTGGTTTTGTAAGTGTTGCAACATAAATCCAAGGTTAATACCTGAGATTTATCATATAATCTGGTAGTTTGAAGTACGTGATTGTTATTTTATTTTACCACAGACTTGATTTATTGTGAAGCTGGCATTTAAAAAGCAGCTTATACAGACATCCCTGTAGGCACTTTTTTTTTTTCTTCTTAAATTCGTTTAGGCATGAAATGAATTCACTGAATATTTATTGAGACTTTATGGACAGTTTCTTTTTCTAGTGGGCTTATTTTCCTCTCAGGAATGTGAATCTTTCTACTGCATCAATTCTCAGATTGGCCTAAGAGCAGCAGGCATCTCACTGTAGGAAAGAATTCAAACAAAACTAAGCAAGGAATATTATTATTGTTTATGAACTGTATCATATGTATTAACCTTGCAGGCCAAAGTCTTTCTGGATTGGAAACTGGTTAGGTTCCAAGCAAGACTGAAATGTCTTTTTAATGGAAATAATACTTTCATATCCTAAATCCTGAAAACAAATAATTGCATTTCCAAAACCAGGCAAAGCAGCCTGAGAAAATAACAAAATTTAAAAAAAAATTTCATTTCAGGTGTTAACGAGAAATACAAGTGTTTTCCAGTATGTTCAGCACAGCTGCTGGGATCCTGTGCCCTCAGAACAAAAAGGTCATCTCTGTATCCTGACACAAATTTATCATGTTGTCCTGTTCTCTCCCACATTTCTCAAGTTAGATAGCTGCTCAGAAATAGCTCCTAAAAACAGCTGCCCAGGAGCTCCGTTAGCAGCCACATGCAGAACTGGCTGCATTGACATCCCACGTCACTTACCCAGCATCGTACAGCGCTCTTTAGAAACAAGTGGGATGGTCGGTTCCTGGAAAGCTTCTTGTGTAGCTGGAGAGCGTGGAGAAAAGGATGATCAAGAAACAAAGGAGAGGGAGGGAGCGTGCGAGTTAAGCTGATTGGTTCGGGGAATTTTGAGGGGGTTTTCTTTTTTAATTTATGGTAATGTTATTAAAAATTCCTTGAGGACATGGACTAGTTTGTCTCGTTTGTCAGCAGTGTGTGGGGAACATATCTCATTGCTTTCTCCGCCTGTCTTGATGGGTCTCGTGGCCATGGGCTTCGCTTTTCCTTTTCCACTTCTGGTCACCAGCCATGCTGGAGGGTTTCACAGGCAGCGAGTTCCCACAAGCCAACGTCAGGCATAAAGCTTGTAACAGAAAACATCTGCTATTCAAGGCACCCTTCAATTTGTGTGTTACACAGCTAATTCCTCTCGCCATGTAAACCCCCATGAAATGACAGCACGACTCTCGTCTCCGTTACTAGATCAGAAATCAAAAGCATAACAGATCAAAACGCGGGGGTCTGTCAGAACAGCTTTGAAGAGCTTTCGTATCTGTCTGCTGCGCTGACACCTTTCACCTGCTCTGAAGGAAATGATCCAGGGCCTGCTGTCTTGTGTACTTGTGTTAAGGTTGTTTAAAAGTTACAGGCTGGGTCGCCCACCCCTGCTCAAGGTCCTGTTGTGCTGCCAGAGCGACACAAAGGAAACCTTGAACCACCCCCTTCCAGGGGACGGACTGCCTGTACTGCCAGCAGGAGTAAATCTTCCACTTGGGAAGAGTCAGCTTCTTGCCATCCACTTGTCCTTCCTTTGTGCACGCTGTCTGCCCAGCCTTGCCTACTTCTTCCTTTCTTCTCCCCTTTTCTGTATCTAGCTGTTACCTCATGCATTGCACTTAAACAGCAAGTCCTTTGGATCACTGGCCGTGTTTTTTGTGACAGGTTGGCACACCGGGGACTTCGTAAAGCATAGGACAGAGAAGCAGGCAAGGCGTGGCTTTCTGATCCATCCCCTTTCTCCTGTCTTGCAGGCAATGAAGTTCCTTCGAAAGAGCATCATGAGCTGAAGCCATACATCCATCACCTGCATGTCATCGACAACCAACAAGCTCTGTTTGAGCTTTCTCACAGGATAGAGCCGCGAGTGTGAGCGTACACAGCTTCATATAACCTTGTAACTGCAGCACTTTGAATTAAGTGAATGTTTATGCCAAGCATGTTGCTTCCCTATATAAGAACAGTTTACTGAGTTTTATCAGTAGCTCAACACAACATGCGCAGGAAAATCAGGCACGAGCCAACAAAGGAGCTGCTCACAGTCACAGGGCAAGCTTGGTGCCATCCCCGCTGGTCATCGGGACGGGAGGGAGCGGAGCAGCATCCTTTGAGCTCAGGAGCTTGGTTTCTGTGAAAATATTGTTTGGTCCAGTGTAGCTTTCAATGCAGATTCTGCCAGTATTAGAATGAAAGGAATCGTCGTGTCACCACAGCAAAACATTTCAGCAAGTAACATGCCGCAAGGGGATTGATGCTCAGTTCACTGCATTCAACTCACCAATTCAAGGCTGCCAAAGTATTGTTGCCAAAAATACTGTGCAATCCGTGCAGCTCCCCGGAGTCCACTGGAGCATCGTACTTGAGCTAAGTGCGGACAACCAAGAATGGGAATATAAAAAGACAGGGCACCAGATGAAACTCAAGAGCACGTCGTGATGTGGAGGTCAGTGGTAAACAGTTCACGCTGTTATGGTCCCTTAAGAATTTGCTATATAAAACACACTGTAAGAGCCAATCCACTTCTGTTGCAATTTACAGACACAATTGTTTGTACACTGAAAACATGTTATTTTCTTTCTTTTCAGTTATCTCAAATTTAGCACCAGCTCCTACAGTTAAATGTGTTATAAATTATTATAGCAGGAGCTGTGTTTTCTGCTTGGATTACAGCCTCCTTGGTGTAATGCAATGCCTAGATCCACCCACATTCCTAACTCACCTCCTGGAAATACTGTTTCAGCAGGTAAAACTTTACCTAACTTGCACACGCTTCTAGTTTTTAAAGAACAAAAGGGTACACCTTACTGGGTACCGCTGTAATTACCTGCATACGCATCGGCTCACAGCGTCAGGGTCCCTTTACTGCTACTGTCCCACTCACACTCCTCTCCAGGCCAATTTTCATGTAGCAACAAGTACTACTTCTGGGCATGTACTGAGGCAGCATTTCTCAAGTCTTGTCTACAGTTGACCTACATCTAAGCACCGCCATCACCGGGACTCTGGTTTTCAGTGCTAAGAAGTTGCCCTGAAATAATCTGGCGAATGCCACGGGCAATGTGCAGTGTGCTATGCAGCTCAGCACGTGTTTGTACGCTGGCTCGAGGTAATGGTCCCTTTGCAGAGGAGGGAGGATACATTGCATTGCTTGTCCATCTCTATCCCGTGTTTCCTACATGAGGAAGACTTCCAAGAAAATGCTCCTTTACTGAAACGTGGGAATACTGAAGTAGCATGCTCTTCATCATTGTGTTATCTCTGGTTTAAAGGGATTTTTAAAAAAGCAGCTTTAACAAGTAGTCTGTGAGGGAATCTGTAGACTGCATTCGGTTTTCCCATCTGTGAAATATTGTATAGATCTATTGTAAAGGAAACAGATGTTTCAGAAATGTATTTGCTTGTACTTTGTTATTATCAAATGCTATATGATTTTTTTTTTTTAAGAAAAAAAAAATCTTCTTTTTACCCAGTAAAAAGAAAAAAAAATAAACTCTTGCTGGCCATGGAGTAAAAATTTCCTATGTTCTTCTGTAGATGTGACTGCAGATATTGTAAATAACTCTTTTGTGCAAACAGACCAAAACTGTTCCGATGAGGATACTAGCTGCGGTGGGCTGCTTTTGACAGTGTAAGAACACAAACCAGATACAATTTGCTGCTTGCGTTATTGCAGTTCTTCCTCTGGCTACAGCACTCCCTGCATCCCCACTCTAGCCGCATTACCTGGGTGCTTTGCTGGGTTTTGAGCTCCCTCTTGTGAATCTTTTTTACTGTAGCATTATTTTACTAACCTGTATGTAGACGAGCCTGCATGCTAAATTTAGCTCATGTGGTGTAACACTCTAGTCCACAAGTTGTTCTCTTGAAATCTGTGGGAGAGGGGGCATAAGAAAGTATTGAGGGTGAGAAAGGGGGGCTGTTTCTCAGTTCACTGCGTTTGGCTCTGTGATAGTTTTGGTAGTTGCTGCTGATGAAGCAGCTGTGGTGCCAGAGAAGAATAAAAGACAAGGAAATTAAAGAAGGGGGAAAAAAGACAGAAACAAAAAAAACCAACCAAACACACAGAAGAAGAAAGATGATTCTGTGCCCAGGCTTTGATTTGAAAGAATGCTAGAGCCACCTCGAAGTGGCTCCTCACTCTGCAAGTTCAAAATGGTTGAAGTAAATGGATGGGTTAACTTGTACCAGTAGCCTTCAAGCTAGTTGAGGTGTTGTCTACCCCTTGCAGCTGGCATAAACTCAGTCTGAAGGCGCATAGCCAGCATTAACCTCGTTATCTGTGTGGTGGCTAATTAGACTACTGTTTAGAACTTTACAAACAACTTTCATGGTGCCCACTGTAATTAGGATATAAATTTCTGGTCGGAGGGACCAACTTGGATGCATCAATTTCATGTGGAAAATACAGATATTGTAACTGTTACCATAATGGAAAGGCAAATAGTCCAAATCTGTAGCTAATACGTCTAATAAAAAAAGGCCCATCAGAGTCTTCGTTCAACAGGTGAAGTATTGCAGAGCTGGGCTGCAGACTGGCAAGCAGTTTGAAGGTGTGGTGATCAGGAGGAGAACTAGAAGCAAACCCTGTGAAAGAGAGGGGGACACTACATAGCCTCTGCCAGGGTCCAGCACTGGTGGTATTGTGTGTTTTTTTTAAAAATCCTTCAATAGTGCAATTATGTTGCATAGGATAAAATCCATGAATCTTGGAAGTTCGGTTTATCACAATCACACCTCTGCGTATTTTCTTCAGTAGCTAGGAGGAGTAATTAGACAACACAAAAGAAGAAGCTGGGTCACTTTATACTTCTTTGATGTGGGATTTTGTTGCATCAAATTTAGATGTTTCTGTGGCACATCTTTTTGATTCCAGCCCTGTCTCAGATAGAAATAAATTACATTTGCATGACAGTGGCAAAAAAAAAAAAGGTGTTATCCGGAATAATAAGACATATGCCGCTGTAAAATTACAAAGAAAGGTGTAAATACTAAACATTTTAGCAGAGTAATATTTATTTGCATAACCTATTTATTGTCATCTTATTACACTGTTAAAAATACTGGGATGAAGTCAATGAGCTAAGAACACCTGCCTGTACTGTTCTCTCTGAGTGCCATAATGCTGTCAGCTTGCATTAAAAGTAATAAAATAGAAAACCCCAAATCAAGGTATTTGCCTAACTTCTCAGGGACTACAGCTAGTAGTTATCCACCGTTATGAGATCTGGTATGTATGAAATAATCTGATTTACCAGAATCAATGTTGCCAATGTTTTCCTTTTCATATTTCATGCTTGTCTGCCTCTGTACATATTATTGTGTTGTGTATTTATGAGAGCTAGTAAGCAATAATTTATATGTCTAAATGGCCAAGCAATACAAGGTTAAAACTTGTAGAAGCAACTGTTACATTTATCTTGCATTTTCCAGTGTTTTTTAATATTGCTTTTCAAAATATAAAAACTACCTTAATGAAGCTTGGGCTCTGTGCCTTCATGCCTGTCACATGTACTTACTGTTCCTAACTGCAATATTTTACGCTCATACTTCCAGTCATTTGGTTACGCAAAGCCTCGCTGTGTTCGCAAGGTGGATACAGACCAGTGTGCAGCTGGTTAGAGGCTCAGGAGCCCAAAACTATTCATCCCTGGTTGGTGGGATTTGCTGGTACTGATATCCAGGCAGTTTTAGAAGCAGGGGTGATGTTATTGGGGTCCCAGGTGTGCCTTATCATCATGGCACAGTCTAAGAGGGGCCTGGAGCCACCATGAGAAGTCCCTGTGGGAGAGGGGAGGAATAAATCTATCTTCATATCCTCTGGACTCTGCTTATCAGCACTTGATCCTCTTACTGAGGACAGCCAGTGCTTTCCCCTGTCATCAGGCATTCCTGCCGGCGCGCTTTCCTCTCCCTCCTCTCGTCTGGTCTGCAGTGGGGAAGGCAGAGCCCATGATGGGCTGCGAGCGCGCTGTAATGCAGCCGAGTGAGGCTTGTCCTGTCCTTCTACCCTTTCCACTTGCAAACCCTGGGAACCACTAGGCCAGACCTGGCTATTTCACACAGAAGTAATACTCGGTACTTACAGCGTGATGTCTGTTCAAAGTGCTTTACAAATAGGCAGTACTTAATCCTCTAAGTGCCTGCACCTCAAATAAGTCTTAAGCCTGACCTAAAAAGTGTTTGTGCCAGTGTTAATATAAGGGTAGGGTGAATTTTAACTAGGATAATTAAAACAGTACAAGCCCAAATTGTTGACACAGCCCTATAATGATGTTTAAAGATACTTTACAGCCAGACATCCTTTTCCAGATCCAGCTGTGCAAGCCGAAGAATTTACATTCCCAGCTGTTCATGACTGTCCCTTCATTGGAAAATATTGCTCCCCACATTGGAGGTTTTCTGCTCCCCCAGAAGGAGACCTGGGGATATCTCCTAACCTGTTGCAGTTAGTTAGATGGATTACTTGAAGCCACATGTGGCTGCATGCAAGCAGATAACTTTGCACTGAAGGGCTCTCCTTCCATCCATCAGCCTTACTGGGAGGTTCTCACAAGCTAGAGTGACCGTACCTTTAAGATGATTTGCAGATGACAAGGTGTAGAGCTGAGGGTAGCTGCCTTACTGCTCCAGCTGTGCTAGAAGAGCCACAAGAAGAGGCTGCTGCACTCCAGGTGTTGTCCCTTCAGACCATCTTGCTGCACTGGTCAGACAAGGGCTCCTCCGTTCCTGTCCATTGAAAGGAGCTTTATTGACAAAGACCTGCAATTTAAGCTGCTCAGTGGATTCTGTGAATTTTAACTGGTTAGAGGCCTGTGATGAGCCATTCCTGCGAGAGCTGTGTGAAGGTGAGAGGCAGCAGGTGGGGGCAGTTTGCTCTATAGCCAGCAAAGCCCTCTGTGCATAGTGGGACTGACTGGCATGGGGACAATTGCTCTACCCTACGTAGAGATGATTCCCTCTTCTTGGTGGAAAAAAAACCAACCACCCAGCCTGTAAAACAAACCTCCTGAATACTTGCTGTGTTTTACACCCCAGCAGGCTTTCACACCACACAGAGCATCTGCCCTGGAGTCCTGTTCTCTTCTGCCATGGGGGTGGCAGCTGAGTTACACACACAGCAAAACCCAAAGAAGGTAAGTCTTCCTCTGGCTCGTAAGTGCTGTCTACCTGTACACCTACAATGACCATCATTTCACGCTGGAGAGTTGTGTGATGGCACCCTATGCACATGGCTGTGGTAATACTGTGAAAGACCTGTAGTTGTATCAGAGCTAAAAGAATTGTGCGGTGCAGTTAATACGAGGTCTGGGGAACCAAGGAGACCTGCAGAGGTGGGCCAAAAGAATAATCCTTGAAGCAAGGAGAGACCTGCTTTCCTCCATATTCCCTCCTGTCTGGAAGAAGGTCAGTGGATTTCAGAAGAGCCTTGTAAAGGTCCAGAAAGCCTAGCAAAAGTGTCCTTGTGCATCAGCCCAGCCTAAGAGCCTTTCAGAGGTCAAGGAATGGCAATGATAGAGTCTGCACGCTTTCTTTTCATTGCCCATTGCAATGGGGGATGTTTCTGGTAAACAGCTGCAGCTGTTTGTCCCCCCCGGAGGTCTGTACTGGCACTTGCTTGTAGAGGCACCAGGATCTTTGCACAGATCATCTCAACACTGTAAATTTGTGCATTTTGGGAATTGGCCGGGCTTCAGCGTGTTTTTTCCACCCCTCTCCTATCTCAGGCAGACTATGGAAGGAGGGATAGAGGCATTGTCCTGAAAGCCTTGGAAAGTTTCCTTTGCTCTAAAGGGTGCTGCTGACCCTTTCCATGTCCCACCTCCCCAGGGGGAATCCTCAGGGTAGAGGCAATCCTTGCCCTTACCTCCCCATTGAGAAAAACTCAACAATTGTGGAGAAACCAGGCAGTTAGAATAATTTCATTTTGGGGTCAGGAAGGAGAAGAATCATTCACAGGTCACATAAACCCAGCAGGTGAGGGGCAAACTCCTCCTTTGTGTTCTCTGCAGGAGTCTGATTGATTGCACCTGGGTATTTGCCTGCTTAAGTTGTTACTATGCAGGGAGAGGTGGATATTGCTGGGGTTGTGTGTAAGTAGGACTGGTTCCTACCAAGAGCTCTCTGTCTGTGGGTTGGTTTTCGTGCTCGTTATGGTCCTGGTGCCATTAGTTCCTCTCTGTAAGGTTTCAGCTCTCATCTCTGTAGTAAGGAGTCAGAGCAGTCCTGGGGCTGTTAAGAAATAGTGAATCAGAATAGTTTAGAATAACATTTGATTGCAAAACCAAATTACCTTTTTTAGCATGAAAATGTGGATTCAGTAGTGTAAGTTTAGAGAAGCACATGAGCAAGACATGAAGATGTCTTTAAGCAGAACCAGATGAGCTAAACCCCACTGAAGGACAGTCACTGTGGTAGCTTCCCTTCAACAGGTGGGTCTTTAATGATGGTTTCTGCAAGGAAATGGGTTATAGATTGTGTGGCCTTTGGAACAGGTTTTCTTGCAGAAAGCTGCCGGGGCTTCTAAAACTTGAGCAGCTTGGGTTTTTCTCTTGGTCTCCTGCTGTCGCTATCACAAGTGCAAGCCCCTTCCTGTCTGCACTGGCAGGAAGAGCTGGTTCAGAGCAACTGCTAGTGCTCCAGGGAAGGTTATAAAGAAAAAAATGGTTAGCGATGGCAAACAGCCTCTTTGTAAGCTGCAATAATTAGGCATGAGTAAATGGCCATGCAACAACAACAAAAAAACCCAACCAAAACCAAAAAAACTCAAACCAACAACTAAAAGGAAAAGTCCTGCCATTGACACTGCTGAGTGTGGAGCTACCTCTGTAGGGAAATGGGTTGGACAGGAGTATTACTTAGCAGGGAGAAGTGGCACTGGCAGAACTCACCCATTTAACCTAAATGGCACAGTGGCCCTTGAGAGAGGTACTGCCAGCTGTGACAGATGGCCTGAAAGCACAGAGCCATGCTTTGCTGGAGGGGAATTTACCAGCAAATGAAAACAGGGATGATTCAGACCTAGTAATGACAAAGGATGGTGAGGATCAAAGCTCAGATCAAGCACCTCCCTGGTAAGTTGCACGGTCTTTTGACAAATGCTTGTGAGAGCTCTCTGTTTGTGTTGTTTCATAAGCAATTAAGCTGTTACTGAGGCCATGTGGGCCTGATTCCTGCGTGGGTGTGCCCCCAGCCAAGTGTGCCTGTCGGTGGGGGTGACTGCGGTACAGCCAAGCATCTGCTGGGGAATTTGGCTCAGCAGCTTCAGCTCACAGTCCTTCAGCCACAAATCCCTCAAAAGTTCAAAGTCTTCAAGTTATATGAAGCAGCTTGGAAAAACTTCCATCAAAACAAGGCCAGCTGCTGCCATAAGGGTGCTTCTGCCTTTCAGAAAGACTGAAGTCAACTTTCTTTGATTTAGGTTTTAAAAACTCCAGGTGCTCAAACCTCTGCTGTCAGGCTGAGTCCCTGGCTACGCTACGAAACTGAATGTACTCACTAAATCCAATTTGAAACACTTCAGAGCAGCAAACAACTGTAAACTGCTTTATTTGCTACTGATGCTGGGCCTCATACAAGGCCAGCACCTCTGGTCACGGCGTATGCCCTGGCTTGGGGTAGAGCAGGGCCAACATCCTGTTCAGTGAGAGAGGCTCTTGCTCTTACCTGTTGCCGTGGCAACCAGGGTCAGCTGACCCGGGTGTTCACCCAGTGGAAGGGTTCCACCTGTGGACAGGTCAGGTGACCCCAACTGACCAATCGGGTGTTCCATCCCATCCGCCATGCTCGGTGTAAAAGCTGAGGGACCAAAAAGCTTTGGTGGGCTCCTCTCTGAGGGCTCTTTTCCAAGGGCTCCTCTCTGAGGGCTCTTTTCCAAGGGCTCCTCTCTGAGGGCTCTTTTCCAAGGGCTCCTCT
>VYZM01016283.1:494277-548473 GCA_013398915.1 Dromas ardeola | reverse complement strand
GCCTTTTGATCCTGGTCAGTGTGTTCCAGTTCTCATTTGTCACTGAGTGCCGTCTGGAACTTTCCTAGTGCCTGCTAATGATGTTTTCCTAGGAACTTGATCCAGTTTTGTATATATTTATTCATGTTGTATCTAATTCATTAGATCATAGAATCATAGGATTGGAAGGGACCTCTGGAGATCATCTAGTCCAACCTCTCTGCCAGAGCAGGGTCACCTAGAGCAGGTTGCACAGGAACGCGTCCAGGCGGGTTTTGAATGTCTCCAGAGACAGAGACTCCACCACCTCTCTGGGCAGCCTGTTCCAGTGCTCTGCCACCCTCAAGGTAAAGAAGATCCTCCTCATGTTTAGGTGGAACTTCCTATGCTCAAGTTTGTGCCCATTACCTCTTGTCCTGTCAGTGGGCACCACCGAAAAGAGCCTGGCCCCATCCTCCTGACACCCACCCTTTAAGTATTTATAAGTGTTGAGTTCCCCCCTCAGCCATCTTTTTTCTTGACTAAAGAGACCCAAAGCCCTTTCAATATCCCTTTTTTTTATTTTACTATTAATTTTTCATTAAAGTAGTTTAGTTTTTTTTCTTAAACTCATAACTCTCTTTATCTCTCTTCTTCCTCTCCTTGGAGCAAGAGGTGGGGGAGAGCATCTGTCGTCTTGTCATGTGCCAACCCAGCCCAAACCACGACAGTGTACCACCAGAAGAGGACCAGTCAGGGGCGTTGGGTGCCTCATCACACTCACAGGGATGAAAACTGTTGCGGCTGATGCCAGCATTGATCTCGGCTTGAGACTGCAGCTACGTGCTCCAGCTCCGGGGCACATTGTTTTTTAGAGGCCACTTTTTAAGTCCAAGTGGATGACAATGTGATAGTAGGAGCTAGCAGAGAGGCATAATACAGGACTGGAAATGATTTGAACAAGTCCAACATAGCAGAGGCAGAACAGGGGAGGACTGTTAGGGGAAAATAACATGCAAACCTGAAGAAAGTTCACATGTGTCTAAAATGCATTCAGACACCCTCATTTAGTGCTTATTTGATGAAGCTTACTTCATTTTAAGTGAGGTAATTCACTTTACTTTTAAATAAGAGTTTCTGCTGAAGAGTATAATGTAGTTTAGCCAATCAAATTTAATTTTGTGCTTCTTGCTAACTTGATTTATTCCTCTGAGCAATTTGACTGACTCCAGGGAACTTAGTCTGGCTTTGTACAAATGCAATGAGGAAAGACTTAGGCTAAATGTTAAGGTTTTCAGAGGATATTGCCAGTAACATGGCAAAAGTACATATCCATTTCCCAGAAATAACTAGATGAGAAACTGCTGGAGCCATGTGTTCTTATGGGAAGCGTTTCTGCAAAGACCGTATCACCATTTTGACCAAGCAAAGGGGTTGGCTGGCTATGGTTGGTTGCAGCAAAAGCTGCTACCAGCTAGAATAAACTTTTCCGGCAGCTAACTTGCTTTTAGTAATATCTTCCCTTTTGAAAGCTCAGATACCATTGACATCTAGTGGTGAAATCCTGAGCCTGGAGAGCCAGTTTATTGCATCAAAACTGCCTGAGCAACCTCAAGGGACTGCAGGGCATAATGCAGCAGTGAGAGTCTCCTCTGTCATCTGCGTGGTCCACTGACCCCAGTTTATTAGATTTGTTGACTCGGATTCCCATTTAAGTGGACTGATGGGATTATCTGTTCGGCCTTTTTGTGCACGTTTCCCCACGGATTTAGTTTTCAGGCTTTATGATGAGACCGCACATTCACTTAGGACAGATGCTAATGGGGATAAAGACTGCTGCCTTCTCATCTGTCAGTAGCCCCCGGAGTCAGCGTCTCATCCAAAGCCGCTGGCTGCAGTGTGAGCATTTGGTCTGGGGCAGCTTCTCCAAACACGCCGCAGAGTTGTCTGGGTGCGTTTGACAAAAGCAAGCAAATCCCCTGCCTACTGGGCAAAGGGCGTGAGGCTGATTTCACTGTTTATTCAAAGGAGTGGTTTTGTGATCCTGAGGAGCGTTTTTTTGTCTGGAAGGTGCTGTTGTACATGTGCTCCTGGCAGTTTTGGTGATAGTTCATAGCTATGTTCACCCAACATTTAATAAGGAGGAGAGCTGAGCAAATTAAACTGCTTTGTGTAGCAGTGCCGGGCTTTGATGCCGAATACTGTGTGCCGCAGATGAATTGCGCTATGAGAGGAAAACAGGTTGCTCCTGAGTTTAGAGTTCTTAAATGCCGCTCTCACCAGTGCGTGAGGCAAGGCTGGGCTCATGTGCTGGCTTGTGTACCCTGGAGCAGGCGTGGGGCACTGTGCTGCACCTGGGAGAGGTGTTTTGGGACCAATCTGCACTCCCTGTGACATCACGGGTCACGTCCTCTTCACCCTGGGCAAACCACCCCAAATTCCCCATATCTGCAGTACCCCCATGAGCACAGGGGCCAACCAGCTGGAGCTGCCACGTGATGTTACAGGGAAGCTGCAAATAGGTAAGCCAGAGGAACATTTGGGAGTCAGTTGTGTTATGAGCTGCTGGTTGATAAGCCAGTGACTGCTAAAATGAGCAAAATTCAGAAAGGCTGAACATGTCTGCTGTTGGTCAGGGAGAGCTGCAGGCTGGAGGGGCTCTGGGGAAAGTCAAGACTAACCAGCTTTTGGTGTGACTTGGTGAGTAGGAGGACTGCAAATTTGTCAGATACGTATCATGTAGTTGTGAAGAAGCATCCAAAAGAGTCAAATATTTGTTGAAGCTGTAGCTATTTGATAAATTGTGCATACTCAGCAAAAGGCTCCAAACAACTAATATGAAGGTACTTCAGGAAATACCTTCACAATGAGCTGACTTCAGCTGTGTGTTGGGACTAGGAAGGGCCCCGATCAGCGATTCCCCCTGCTGCGTTGATGCACCTGCCCCTGAGCCTGCATACCGAGCCAAACCATGAACCTGGGAAATGATCACATCCAAGGCAAACTTCCTCTATATAATAAACCTCATATTTGAGATACACAATGCAGCTTGGTAATTGTACTTTGCCCTACCACTGGGTCTAATGTGTGCAGCTCATTAGAGGTCTCCCCAGAGAATAGTCTCTGTGATATTACGACTATGATCTCAGTGACAGTCACTGTTTGGTCTGGGGTGATAACAGGGACTGTTAACACTTGCGCTTCCCTGAACTGAGGAAGAATCATAGAATGGTTAGAGTTGGAAGGGACCTTAAAGATCATCTAGTTCCAATCCCCCTGCCATGGGCAGGGACATCAGGGAAGAAGTGCTTATGAACAGCAGCAAAAAGAAATGTCAATAAAACTTGTTCATTTAGTGCCACTCAGAGGGATCTTAAGGCAAATAGAAAACGGTAACCAGTTAAAGTCACCAGAAGGCAGAGAGGAGTTGCTGTCCCTGTTTCACCGATGAAGAAACCTCAGAAAGAGAGAGTGGCAGAGAGAATTGGCTGAGGTCAGGCAGAGCTAGGACGCCATCCAGATTGTTTTTCACCCATCCTCAAGCGCTTCCAGACCATTGGCACTTCTCCTGCGCTCGCTCACTAAACCAATTATATACTGAACAAAAGTCAATGAAGGCAAAAGAGACGAGAGCCTGGCGGAGACAACTGGGAACCGGAGAGTGGCAGGGCAAGGCCTCCTCCCAGCTGGGAGCGCATGGCCTCCCTGTCTCCAGGCAATCGCCCAATTTTCTGCTTGGCACAGCTGCCATGGTGTTGCTTGCACGGGCTGTTTAATCCATGCACTTTGGGGCTTTTTGTACTTTCTTTCGAGGAAACTGGTGTGACTTGGAAAATCTTCCCCTCTGGATTACAGACCCCCTTCTCAAGCTGGGTGTCCCTCCCAGCCAGTGAACTTCTCGCAGCTGGTCCTCCTCTGCAGCCATCAGCTGGGAAGAGCCTTGGGAAAGTGAAGCTTTTTTATTGAGTAGGGAAGGTGATGTGCACGGAGATAGATGAGACAGTTCACGACAGCAGGCATGGTGTAGGCATTTTGTAAGCCAGAGAAAGGAGCAGTGCCTTTGTAAGGCTCCTTGGAGCAACCTGCATTGGTAGACATGGAGAACCCTCTCTCTGGGGGCTGTTTCTGCTGTGGAGGCCTCCTTGTGCTCTGCAGGCAGGCACATCTTCACTCTGCCCCCTGACATCTTTCTCAATGGCCTGTTGTTATCAGTAGTTTATTCCCTGGGTCTCTTAACCAGTCAAAATAGCAATCAGCTCTCAATGGTTTGGGCTTTATCGGAATTTAATGTATTGGGTTTATTTTTTCTATGAATCCCCTCACTAAAAGAAGGGGGGATTACTTCTGTATTCCTAGCTTGCAGTATCTCAGGCTGAATGCCAGCAAGAGCATGCTGTGACCAAAAAAACATGTAACTTAACCTAGAAAATTATGTTCTGTCTTGCGCACAGGATTGCACCATCAGTTGATTGACAGATGTGGGAACTATGGGACTAAATTCTGTTTTTGAGCTTTGTTCTCCTTTATGCCAGCAGTCACTTCTGGAGTAACAGGCAGTAATTGTGGGAGCAAGATTTTGCTGTGGATACAATTGAGGGAAAAGTAGTAGTATTTTTAACCCAGTTTCTAAAGAAAAAATGTCTCATTTTCTTGCCCTGTCTTATCCCTTGTTAGCTTTCTAGATACTTGAGACATTTTCAACCAAATCTGGAAGAGTAATGAATGGCTCAGAAATAATTATGTGCCTGTGAGGGAACTCAGAGGGCAGCTGGGAGACAGGAGGGGGACTCCAACAGGAGGGTGTAGCACTGCTCCTCAACCCTGTGGTGCTCCGTGGCCAGCAGAAAGCCGGCTCTTGCCTTATTAGCGTTAGCTCTTGCCCAGTGGAAGTTTTGTGGATCATAGGAATCAATCACCTCATGGGCATGTTTGGGCAAGATACCATTGGTACACCTTGCTTTTCATCCTGGAGATTTGATGTCTGGTGGCGCTAGCAAGGTGTTGATCCAGGGCTGTAATCTGGTTCCTGCTTGTACCACCCCAGGCGAGTCATCTCTGCTGATGTTCCTTTGTTCCACATCCTAGTTCTTTCCTCCTGCCTTTTGTACACCCAGCAAAGAGGGTGAATTGTCTCTTAGTGTCTCAGGCAGGAGATTCTGGCCTTTTGTGAGTTCTGTACATGACACTGATATCCTAGTGCTACTGCTGCCCCATTCCTAACCAATTACTACCAGTAAAATTACTAGCAGCAGTGTCATTTTAGATACTTAACTGAGGAGTGGTGGTGTAATTTTTGTTTGCTTCCTTGCTTTTTAGGTCTTCAGCTCTAGTATGGGGAAGAGGGTAGCTCAGGGGAACAGAAGTTGAACATCAGTCCTATTTCTATCCTAGGTATTTTACAATGTAAAGACCAATGCTTGACGACCTTACAGCATCTTTTCTGAAGCTCATTTAAGGAGTATAAGCAAAGTGCTTTAGGAGTCCCAAAAGGAAGGAGCCACATAGGTCATAAATCTTGTTTCGCCAAACAAGGCAATTTGAATATATCAGGATGGCACCAATCTGAGGCAGAACTGCTGTTACACAAAGCAGATAATGGTACAAATGTACTTTATGACAAAGACTTATTGGTTTGGCTTTTAATCGATAAAGAGATGTTTCTAGTTGGAGCAGGTTGGGAAGGAATTGGATCACTTTTCCATTCAATTTCAAACACATAACGTGGAAGCGAGCTCAGTAATGTGAACTGACGTTTGGGTAGTGGATTTTGTGTTGGTTTTATTTTTGTACAAAAAGGAAATGGACAGAAAAGAATCCCATCTCAGCTAGTGCTCAGTGCTGGGGAGCGGAAGAGGAGTCTCGCAGTGCCACGTAGGGGCTCCCGTCCTTGAGAGAGGACTACATACGCTCAAGTTCCCACTAGCTGGGAGCTGGCAATGCATTCTAGCTGCTCTCACCTTGCCAAGAGCAGTCCCAAAAATGGGGGATACCTATTCATTACTCAGCCCCCTATCAGGTGGGAGAGAGCCATACAATATTATAGAGACACGCTGTCAAAAGGTATACGCGCATATGTCCTATCCCTGGGAGATCGCAGGTAAGTTCCACATCTGAAAACCCTGTGGATCAGCATTTGCTATTTCCCTAATCTGGCTGTAAAGAAGGAAAGAGTAGTCTTAGTTCTGGCAGGGAGCTGGATCAGAATTTTCTCTTTCTCCACTCAGTAGCAGGGTCTTGGTATTGAACGGCCCATTTGTCACCAGGAAAGGTGGTCCTCTCCTCACTCTGCTCTGGTTTCTATGGCCTGGCTTCACATTTGCTTTGCTGAAAGCATGCAGAGAGTCAAAAGTCATGTGTGGATGAGGTGAGTGTCTATGGCAGAATTTGATTTGGGGAAGTGCTATCATCATAATCTTAGTTCATTTGAAGAAAAAGTGCTGGAACAAAGGTATCAAAGTGAATATAGCTGTAGCAATGCTAGTGGCAGGGATGACTCCAGGTTGTGATGATTGTACGAGAAGTGTATAATACCACAGTAAGACACAGGCATTTGGCATCCTGGGCTATTCCTCAGGAACCACAGCAGAAGCTGTTTTAGGCTCTCATTATTTTTATACGTTAGCGATTTTCCCTGCTCTAATTCTGTGAGCAAGAAGTAGGGCATTCTTCAGAGAGGCGTATTTGAGGTATTTGTGATAACCAGTGTGATGTCTCTGAATAGGGATAGCCAGCAGGTTCCTGAGGGCTGCTAGACACGTTCCCAGGACCACATTTGTTCTCAGGAGCCTCTGTACTCCCAGCTCCCGTGTCGTGATCAAAGCATTCCTGAGCACAGGCGTGCTGGACATGGCAAAAGAGTCCAGATAACATGCTATAATGAGGGTCACACTCTTTCCGACATGCTTTTTATTGGCACCTGGTTAAGGCAGAGATTTCCTTCTATTACCAGAAATTTAAGTTTAGATTTGGTGAGATTGCACACACTTGATTAATCTTCTTTACAAGGAAACAGAGAAGTAGCCTGTGATATTTTTCTATATGTATAGTTAAATTCTGTGAGAGGAAATATTTAATCTTTAGCTTAATATGGGATAGACTGTAGCTGAATGAGAAAGAAAAAAGATTAATTTTTCTGAAGTGACTCGCAGTGTGCTGAACGCTGGCGAGGAATTTGTCAAACAGAACAGTGCAACAATGACACCTTCTGTAAAATACTAGAAATGTCATGTCCTATTGTTTCGGCTCCTGCCCTTGGAAATTTCTAACCTCTATGGTGGCAGAGAGCTGCTCATGCAGTTTCTGAAGCAGGCATCTCTGCAGAGAAGTGGCTTCCCTACCAGGCTGTGCAAATGCATCCCAGGCTGACAGGTCACAAGCTGCAGCTTGACAGTAATGAGAATTCTTCTGCAAAAAGACTAGAAATGTGAAAAACCTTTTTGGTATTCCTATTACACTTTTTTTGTTGTTGTTCTATCCAAAAGCATGCTTAACCCAAAGAAGTGGGATGCTGAGTTCCTTACCTAAATGGCTTGAAGTTCACAGCAGCATGTGTGAAGGCCCCAGCCCTATGTTAGGGATGCTTTTAGACTGCCTGTTAAAAATATTCCACTGCACCATATTTCCTAAATTAATTTGTTAAAAGGAGAGAGCACAAGAGGGAGCCAGACTCTGCATCCTGGTGAGGTTCTTGGTTGTGTGTTGGGAGGGGGCAAGGGGAGCCTGGGACTTGGTCCCTGTGCTCTGAGCTCTTTCTGTATTTGATCAGTGACTCCAGCCAGAGGTGCACAAGGTCTTGTGGATGCCAGGTCAAACTTCCAGGACTCCCCACCCCCTGGTGGTGCCGAGAGACTTGAACTGTAAAGTCAAAGCTCATGTCTTTCCCTCTGACATCAAGGGAAGTGGCAGAGGAGTGTCCCACTTGGGCCAGGCAAGCTGCAAGGAGGTGGCAGATATGGCTTTGATCTCCTTCCTGCTGAGGAGGAAAGACAACTCAAATCTCCTATTTCATCCTGTCAGCCACTATATTCTCATGGTGCAGGTGCAAGGTGGAGAGCACTGGCACTGCTGGATCAGGTTTATTCATTTGAAAATAGCAGTACGGGTGCTGGGGGGGATTTAGGGTGGCAGTGGCACTTGGTCTTCAGCAGGGTGCCTGATGGTGTGTGGGTACAGGAGGCTTGTGTCTGAGTCCTCTGCCTCCTGCTCTGCGTGTGGTCAGCATCCCCATTGCTCTGGAGCTGCCCTTCCCAGTGCCTGGTGCTCCCCTGGTGCATAGGCAGCCAAGGTGACAGCCAGCACTGATTTTTGGAGGCAAGCCCTAACTTTTAAGCATCTGGGATTTTCTACTGGCACTAGTTTTAGCTGTTGTGCCTCAAATCACTCTTGCAGGGTATGGCACAATTGGGAGTTGAACTTCTTCACCCTGAGCCTCAGACCAGTGTCTTTACTGCAGGTCAGCCCTTTGGCTGCTGTGCTGTATCCTGAAATAATCCTCTGTGGCCTCTGCTTTCTGGGAAGGCATCGTGCAAGTCCTTATCTGCCACTTAGCCACTTTTCTGGGTTACCGAAAAAGGCATGAAGAGCTCTATTTAAGAGTGGAAAACATGCAGATTCCTTCACATTTGGTGCAGTACTTCATCATCAGTTATCAGATATCATGAGGTTAAATCAAGGTTTTAATATTTTAACAGTTACCTATGGGATGTTACAGGGTGAATACACCCTAGGGTACAATAGGGGGTTTGTATCATGGGAACGCAGGGTGTATAATTCTGTGTACACAGCCCTTACCATGCGGCTCTTCCCGCACACAGGCAGGGGCAGCTCTGCTTTGTTCACACCATTTCTTCCACCTGAAACTTGTCAGAAGGTTTAGACCAGACTCTCTAAAACTCTTTGTGAGGCACTCAGCGCTTCCTTATTTTTAAGAGAGCAAAACTAAGAACTCAGGTTCCACCCCACACCATATATCCTCAGGACTTTTTTTGGGGGTAACTTGACTGACTACAAACAGTGCTAGTTCAGACTTTTTTTTTCTGCTTGCTTTCCAGATAATCCTTCTGCAACTGACAGATTTGCATAATTAAAATGTAGATTATTTAATGATTTTATTCATATGTATTAGAATTCTTAAAGACTCTGCACCATCGTGCACCACCTAAACCAGTGTCACTTCACACATCAGGCAGCATTAATTGGATTTTACCTCCATCTCCGTGATCTGCCCTCCCTTGAGTGTACCAGGTACAATGAGGATTAAATAGAAAGAAAACTGAGAAGACAGCATTATTTGAATGGTATGTCATGTCAGACATATCAGATGCAACGTCAGGAGAAAGCTACTGCAGTGGCTGCTATCTGAAATTTAATACGGTGTTAGCTTTAAGTACCAATTCACATAAATTCGTGTGGGTGAGGTAAGTTGCTGGCCAAGTCTCTGCTGACATCAGTGACACATTTGTATTTCAATGCTTTTGAATTTTACCCTTTCACTGCAGAAATTTAGTTTTTGAAACTTAGCCTCTTCTCAGCCCCTGCCTCCACAGCCCACATGCTGGCCCATTGCCTCTGAGGTTTCTGGTTGCCCACAGCCAGCGGTGGCTACCAGACCAGCCCTGAGGGCAGGGAAAGTCCTGGGCAGCAGGTCCCACACCTCCTTGGCCTCAGCCAGTAGCCTGAAGGCTTTTCTGGTGCCTTCTGCTAATTTTGTTTTGAAGGATGGTGGCCTTGTTAAGAAACATGGGCAACATTGCACGCTGCCTTGCAGTCAAGAATAAAATCCCCTTTCGGAGATGAGCGACGTCTATCATGTTCTGAAATTTCCCTGAGAAACAATCTATTTAACACCTAGATGCAGATCTCCTCCCTCTCCTAATCCGGCACAGGTGCTTGCACATCTCTTATCTTAATAAAGAAAGGGCGAGCTATTCATAGGAGCCCAGCCGGGTCAGACGCTGGGGCTTTTTATTTGTGCTCCGCGGGGTGCCTCATCGCTCGGCAGGGGTAGGCATCCACTCAGCCACACAACCTATAGTGTGCAGTGTCACCAAAAAAGAGCATTAATTAAAGGGTGTCAGGAGAGGGGGAAAAAAAAAAAAAGGAGAGGGTATTTTTTTAGGGGAGGGGGAAAGCAAGAAGAATACATTTTTTTGAGGAGGAGGAAATAAAAATATGTTTTGCTGCCATCTCTAATTTTTGGAGGGAATATTCCTTTCAGAATTACATGTTAAACCTTTTGGCCATCTCCACACAATCTGGCAGGGCAATGTTTGCAGACAACACTGAAAATTGAACTGCTGCTTCTAGTTTATTTTCCGTCCTGAAACAGCACAAAACCTGTTACATGCTTTCAGATCTGACCTGCTCCTCTCTATGAATGTCACGCACCAGCAGTAGGAAGACGCAGCAGTATTTGGGTAAAATTATGGCTGTTTTCAGTAGAGATGTTTGATTTTTGTTAATTAGATGCTATGATACGAAAACCCGAATTTCATATATATATGCACATATATGTGCAGTATATACACAGGTATACATCTTCCAGGGAAAAAGGAATCAAATTAAACAAGTGCTTGCTTTTTTTCATAAAGTGCCAGAAACTGGCATGTTACACAGCAACTGGCATGTTACACAGCAACTGGCATGTTACACAGCACAGCAAGTTTGCTAAAGACCAGTAACAATTCTACAAATTAGATTAGCTTCCAGTAAACCAAAAACTCAGAATTCCTGGGATTAACTACCCTTTTGAGCAGTGACAAATGCAGAGAGTGCTCTCTGCACCGAATCACTCAGTGGGGCACATTGCATCTGCCCCAGCCATAAGGGCAGCCCTCCGGATGCCCTTCCCCTGCCTTTGGGGAAGGAGAGACACAGGGGAAGAGTTGTTTGTTTTCCTCTTACTGGTATTTCTTTTCCTTCCCCATCTGTGTGGTGGTGCCTCTCGTGCCTCCCTGAAACAGCAGGTTTTCACAAAGAGATTTCAAGATGTTCTGTGGGGGTGCATCTGGATCACAACCGCTTTCTGCAGTTTTTCTCAAAACGTTTCAGATGATTTTCTTGTTCCAGCTTCTGAGAGTTTCATTTTAACAAAACACCTACTGTACTGACTATTTGGGTTAAAGCTAGGCAGCAGTGCTACCTTTTACCTGCAGTTTCTGCATGAGGTTGTGCTTTCCTTAATAATTGTGGCTGCGAATTTCAATGCTGCCAACAAGGCTGAAGTCAGGTTTGCACTAGCAAAATGCAATTATTTTGAGTAAAATCCACTTCTTTCCATTTCCCCCCAGCCCACCATTATAAAACCACTGAGATGCTGAATACTAATTTCTTTGTTAAACACATTGTTCCATGAACAGTGAAATTAATGAAACCTACTTTTCAGTTAATTAAATTGGCAATTTCTATGTTAATTTCTGTACTTTCAATCCCTTCATGTCCACTACAACAGAGCCTGCTTCTTCCCCCCATACCCCATTTTATTCTCAACCTCTCTCCCCTCTGTCCTTGGCCCTGATACCCCACCGCCAGCCTCCCCCCAGGGCTCAGCACCCTCAGCTCTTTGCCAATGGCCATCAGGCTATGTCCGTCATGACTTATCCCTAGATGAGCACATACTGGCCAGGCTGGCCTCTGGCTAGGACAAACCTGAAGGACAACGGAGTGGACTTCACTCAACAGTGTTTCAGGGCAAGAGGGAAGATGCAAACTTGGGTCTCTTCCTTCTCTCCAGCTGCAACTTTTCAGAAAATGTGTGAGAAATTTATATGTCAAGTTCAATTGCACTGAAGAATTAACAAGTTAAAATGGGGGGACTGAGTGGTAAATTGATTATATGGTTACATCAGCCTCCTTTCTTTAGACATCTAGGCTGAAATGGGTTGGGGAGTCCAGGCCTGAGAATACATGAGGATGTGAAGAGGATTTGGAGAACTGCTGGTGGCATGCTGACTGAAGAAAATAGATGAGTAAGCTGGAGGCTTGATAACGTGAGACACTGGTAACATAAGCAAAGCTTAAGAGAAATAGGAGTCCTGAAAAAGTAGTGGCATAAGGGATAGGAGAGGAACTCAGTCTTCCTCCAGACAGCTGGCAGGAAGCTTACATTTTTTGTATATGCATTTGAAGTTGGCTTTAAGACTGAAATGACCCTACACGCACGTTGAGCCTCAGTACTTTCCCAATAGAAGTCAAAGCCAGGAGGCAGCTTCCAGGAGGGAAAATAATTACAAATATACTTAACAATTAATTTTAATTAATTTCTAAAAGCATGTTTTAAGCATTTCAAATTTCATGTAGCTCTTCACAAGGAAACTGTGAAATGATGACTCTCCACATAACCTCGTGGAAGTGCATTTGTGGAGACATTCCCTTTATCTCCTGAAATGGCAGCCTTGGTGAAAGTGTATCTCCTGGGTACAGCACTGAGCTTTTTGTTAGTGGTTTAGAAATATGACGGTGAGACATCGGCATGGCGAGGGAGTGGAAGAAATGTGAGCTGTTACGTCGGACAGTGGCAGGGTCTTCATGGGATTTCAATCTGTGCTGAAATATTTCTGCTTTTCCTTTCTGTTGCCTCCCCTGTGAGGTTCCTGGGCTCAAGGGGCTCCTTGGCCAGGACTTTGGGCTGTGACGGCTGGCTGAGCTGTATTCACACAAACAGCTGGCGCTTCTGAGCTCTGGTATAAAAAAGCAGCTTTTTGTGTCTGTTTGGTGAAATAGTCCCTAATTAGAGTGTGAGCAGAGCAGAATGCATGGTGCTTTCATGGTGGGAAAGCAAGTGAAGTTGGGCTGCGTTGGCTAGTTACAGACTCACATTCAGGTGCTGCTGTCCTTGAAACCCGTTTCATTTGTAGGGACCCAAGTTTTGTCCTATGCAGCCTGTGATCAAAGTGGGCAATGGGTTGGGAATAACTCAGGTTTCCATTTCCACTGAGAATCTGGGGACATTTTTTATAAAATCCTTCCTAGAATTACTAACAAGTCCTGTTTATAGTGATTTTGGCCAAGACATCGTTTCATCCAAGCACTTTTTTGGTTGGCTGGAAGAGGCACATGCCAAATTTCCTGATGAACTTACCATAAGAGGAGGATGTCTTCTGTGTCCGGCAGGCTAACTTTCATCCTTGAACCTCCTCGTGTAAATAAACAGCATACACTGAGAGGCAAATCAAATAACCTGTGAGTTCCCCTCTTAGCCGTTTGCAGGATTAGTGAGTTAGTAACTCTGTGACAAACTGTACCATAGCAGCTCTGCATTCAAATCCTCCTAAAAATCTCTGTGGGGACTGAAAGGCTTCATAACAGTTAGGAACAAGCGATGTGAAATTCCCAGTCCCAGGTGCACAGTCTGTTTTTTTCCTTTTTCAACCTTCTTGCTTATAACCTCAGTTTTGCATAGCACATTCCAGGGATTCTCGGACAAAACTGGCCATAAGTAAAGATAGCTATATATTTCATTAAAGTAGGTGGAAGGGCTGAAGACGTAAAGCTAAACGGACAGGAGCTGTGGGACTGGAAAGGATGAAAGCTTTTCTACTAAAATGGCAATTTATTACATACTTGCACAACTTGATGTTTGTAGGGCTTTCCCAGAAAAATATTTCTTTAAACCCTAGCCCCCCCAAATGTTGCATATTATATGTGTTTGTTAGTAATAAAAAACCCAAGAAAATGTGTCAGACCTCTTTATGCACTTAATTATGTAGCTGATGCAAGTTTCCTTAATTTCCAAATCTAATCTGCATAGATACAAAGATCACAGAACAATCTGGAGACTTGTTCTTTAACCAAGGGAAAAAAACAACAAAGGGAGTAATTAAACCACAAAAAGTATATACAAATAAGATAGTATCTGACAGAAAGCCATGGGGGGCATCTTCCTTTGTAATTCTTTTTTTAATGGCAGTATTTAAAAGAAAAGAGAGAAAGAAACAGAAGTCACTAGGAACTGATTTTTAGTTTGCAATAGCTGGGAAGGTTTTTTACATTATTTTAACCTTGTGTTGTCCAATTTTACCATTCTCTTTTCTTTAGCTCTACTCTATAAAAGATTAAAAAGGTTCTTCAGAGCTGCAATATATGGAAAACGTACATCATTAATGTGTCCTGCAACTTCCTGGCATACTCTGTAAATCTGTACTAGGTATCAATAAATGCCTGGATAAACATGTACTCAGATAAGCACTAAATTATATTGAATGGCACATGGCCCCCTGTGAAATCCCTTATTTTTTGCAATTGGGATATGCACGCCTTTCTTATCTCTGAAGAAAAAGGACCTGAGCGAGACATCCTGTGCCAGAAGCTTCGGGGTTATGGCACGAAAAGGAAAAAATGCAGTAGAAACAAGCAATCTATTTTTTCACCCCTGTTGCAATGACTTAAACAATGAACAGCAACTCTGGGGAAAAAAAAAACCTGTTGCAGAAATGTTTGATTCCTGAAAGGCATCTTTGCAAACTGTAGCAGTAGCTAGATACCACATGGAAATCGTAGTACTAGAGGGACATTAATAAACAGGACCAAATCAGTATGTCTTTAGCTCATGTGGAGACTACTGAGGTTATAATAATGCAGTAAGCCACTATATGATGAAGTCCTTTCCTACTCTTAGGCATGCAATAATTTATGCCACTGAAGGCACAGTGTTCTAAATTTCTGTAGAACAGTAGTAGCAAGATATCTCACAGTTGTAAAATTAATGGATGAAAAGGTCGTTGGCTGGATTTTGTGTTGATTTTATCTGACATCTGGAACAGTACATGGCATATTGGTTGCCTGAACAGCCCTGTATAAGGTTTTGCAGAAATTAATTAGTCAAATTGATGTAAGATTTGTTAGTGGTCTGCAATGCTCATTACATCATTCCACTTGTTAGTTATCCCAACTGCAAAATCCATATTCTAAATATGTTGAGCTTCCAGCTTTAAGATCTTATTATTGCCTTTGATTGCTAGTTTATTATCATGGTTCTACAGGGCATTGAACATGTTTCCGAGAGAGAAATCCATGGAAATGCATAGAAGCAACATGAGGCTCAAAAAAGTCCCTGAACTAAAAATGTTTTGGGGGTAGGAGACTTTAGAGAGAAGTATTATAAATTTGCTCTGTCCTCATACCCTCTTTTCTAAGCATCCACGTCTGGTGCTGTTGGAGAGATGATATTTAGGTGAACAGATGTTTGCTTTGATCCATTCTGGCTGTTCTTTTACTTCTCCTACAGGTATTTACAAGTTTGGTTAAGTAACACATCAGGTTTTTATCTGTTTCGCTCTTTGAATATGTAGATGGTTCTCTCTGGCAGATTTGACTGTAGGGTACTTGTTTGACCATTATGAATGCATCAATGCGGGTCTTGAATTGTAAAAGTAGTGTTGCAGGTAGTGTCTCAGTAAGAAAACCAGAATATAAGTTGTCTACAGCTACGTGACAGCCTTTTCTTGGTACACAGACGGGTCACATTTGCCTTTGCCAATGGCAGTATGCTGAGAAGACATGTACATTTTCACTGACCACCAGGACTCCAAGCCTTTACCCTAAGTTAGTGTTTTGCCAGAGCAGATTCCCGTTCACTAAAGACATGCTGCGTACTTTGTTTCCAGATTTATAAATACAAATGCATATTTCTTGCTTGTGCCTGTTTTGCAAACCACTCAATCTGCTCTATCTCCGTGAGCACAACTTTGTACCGTCTCTGTCACAGACGGATGCTGTAGAAGGTTGTCACCCACTATGATACTCATAAAGTACCACCTGCTCCCGCTTTGTGTTATTGTCTGTTAGATGATTGATCCATAAGTATTCATGATCCTCCGCCTCTGAATTGTCAATGACTCTGAAACCCATAAAGCTGCTTTGATACAGAAGGTCAAAAGAGGGTCCCCTTTGACTGATCCTTGGTAAGAATTGGTTTTCACATTCTAATTATGCAAGTATTTCCACAAGGTTTGAGAAATACCTATGGGGTGACCTTTTTGCTGGGAAATAAATAAATCCAGTTCTTTCTCATCTAGGCTTCTAACATTGGTACATGAGAAACTGAAGAAATTTTTCTTGTCTCCTCATTAACTGTGATTGTAACTTCCCAAAAGTCTTGATTTGAGTTAAGTGAATGTATCTGTGTTCTGCCTTTTACCATGTTTTCGGATTTTCTTCATTTATTTACCTTAAAAAAAGTCAGATTAGTTTGAGATCTTTTTATTCTTGTGGGCTTTTCAGCTCTGAAAAATAGTTTTGAGTAAAGGACTGAAAGAACATCTTTTGGGACAGAGGGCCCTTCATGCCCATGCTGAAGTTAATATTATAAGCTCAGAAATCTTTTTTGTTACCTCTCAATGACATATGAACAGCATGTAACTCCCAGCTTGCACATAACCACGTCAAAAGTAAAACAGTTCAACTAGTCAGTTAGGCTCAGGGCCTTTATTTTTATATTAGCAAAATGTTAATGATTGCAGATGAAATTATTTTTGTACCTTTGACTTTACCGGGGGTAAGCAGCTAATTTTTATACTATTTTAAAATGCAAGTATTAAATACTTCAAATATTAAATATTTTAATGCTAGTATTGCTGATAAAAATATTAAAATCAGTGAAAGATGTTTTGGGCACAGAGAAAAGAAAGATTTAAGTTCTGCTTTTGCATACGTATATCTTCCCACTATAGCTATCAGAGATAATTTTGCTTAGAGCTGCATAAAATAGGCGTCTTTGGGGAACTTTAGTTAAAGAGCTGTGTATTCTGTCTTGATAAGCATTGTGTATGTTATGTATGTTTTGGGCTTGGTAATCCAGTAGTCATTTCTGTGATCCATACAAACAAAATACCCAAACCAATAAGGTAACTAAACCTTTAATTACTGTAATGTATGTACCGAGCATTTCTCCTCCTCCCTACTTCCCTTCGCCCAAACCATCCTTCGTTCCCCTGGGCATCGTCTGCTAGCTAAAGCATCGAATCCGTCACAGCGCACTTAAACGGCTGCAGGAAATTTGTTTTACAAGGCTGGTTTTAACTGAACTACCTGCTGTGCACCACATTGCTACTGTTTGTGAAATGAATGATGGGAAAAGCAAGTCTGTGATTTCATTTGTTCAGACCGATTAGTCACACGTTGCATATGGTATCATTTGCTTGTCACTTAATGACTGACCAGCCTGCCTGAATCATTAGTGCGGCAGTGCAATGAAAGGAAGACATAAACATAATGATGAGCTCAAGGAAGTGGAGTGCTGTTTTACCTAAAAGAAATGGTGCGCAGAAATCCAGCACAGCTGCAGGTGCTCCGACGACAATGTGGGAAGCAGTTAGCTTCCAATTTAGCAGAAAATTAAGAGCGAAAAAACTGTTATTTGTGAGAGAAGATACTCATGGCAAGCAATCATCCATGCTCTATATCCACAAGATGAGCATTCAGCTGTCTTTGTCGTGACTTAAAACAATTGGTATCTTGGGCTGCATTCAACACCAGATTGGTGCTTATTATCTGCAGTTTATTCTTTCTTGGGATATTTTGTAAACCCCCCCCCCCTTTATTTTATGGTTAATTTGCTTGCTTGAATGTAAAGCCATTTAAGCTGAAAAATCTGGATTGTGGTTCATCATTGTGCCAGTGCTCTGAGCTGTGTGATGCAACATAATTGGCAATTTTCAAATTCATAATCCATTTTGTTTCATGCATCCACACACACATGCCCTGCCACCCCATCTCTTCAAATTGGTAAAAAAGGCGAGATTAGAGCATGCGGATTCCTTCAGTCAAATAACAGGAATCAACAAGAGGCATGTTTTTATAAAGTTAAATACTGAAATCCCGCAAGCCAAGAGAACATCATTCCCGAAGAAGAAGTAATTTTCTCTTCCAAAAACTTGGAAGAATTTATGGATCTGAAGTATCCTCATTCTTAGCCAGGCAAGGCTTCTGCCAGTTTCAGCAGAGCTTCACATTGCACAAAAATAGTGGAAAATCTGAAGTTTTTAATTATGTCATTTTTAGTGATTTTGGTAGCAGGCAACTGAGAAAAAACATGTTGGGGGGAGGGACTGTAACTTTGCATTGAAAACGAAAATGCAATCATTTCTTAAATGCATGTCTGTTTATGCATGCACATTGCTATTTGTCCAGCAGAACTTGAAATTCACTTTTTTAAACTGATGATAAAATGCAAAACAGGGAAAATTCAGGCCCAGAGTCCTTCTGTAAAAGCCTTTGGGTTTTCCTCTCCCATTTCATGTCTGGCCTTTGTTGCTGGAGAAGCTTTCACTTCTCTGCGCTTGCTTACAGGACTTGGAGGCCAAGGGAGTTTCTGTGTCTCACCATCTTACCATAACGTACGGCGTTGGCAGGGTTGGGTGTTTTTTTTTTAAAGTTTTATTACTTCAAGAGTAACTTAGGTTTCTACAACAAACTCTGTCCTGCCTGAGCTTGTGATTTTACTCCTTCCTTGTGCTCCCTTTCTGTTCTCACCAGCTGGCCACAGCCAAGGCTCAGCTCCACTCTATTTCCCCCGGCTAACGGCCAGCCGCCTTGCCTGCCAACTCTGCCTGCGATCTGCTGATTCCTCTCCACCCGTCTCCAGCACTCCTGTCAGCTTGTGGCCTTTACTTCATTAAACATATCCTCTGGTTTATCAGCAGTGAAGCATTCTTTACGACTGTGGGACAGAACTGATCTTAGTCCACCAACCTTTTGCCCCCCACTCAGTGCAGTAGATGCCAGATCTCCAGGATTTGCCAAGTGGCACCTACCTGTGAGGAGATCACACTGAACTGTTTCCCTACTGGATCTCTGTTTGTTCATCCCAGTATGCAAACCTTTATATCTGAGGAGGTTAATTTCACCTAAAATTGATAATGGTATTACAGAGTTTGAGTCAAAATTATTCATTGGGTATCATAGATCCATAACTGTCCTTGTTTGAAAACTTACAGGTTTTCTCTGTTCTGCTCAATTCAAATTCGTTAGGCCTATGTACTCTGAATTGCTCTGTTTTCTGGCAACCCGCCAATCTGTTCTTCAACATGAAGGTGCTGCAACCTTTAGACAAGCGATAGCATGTGAAAGATGATGACAGTGACTAGTTCATGTCTTTCAATAGCTACATACTCAGAAGGCAAAAGGAAGGTTAGCAATTACTAGGAAAGGAGCTGAGAACAAGACAGAAGCCATCATTTTGCTGCTCTGCAAACTACAGGTGTGCTTGTAGCTTGGGCACCGTTTGGCCACCTAGTTGGTTCACCATAGGCAGGGCAATAAAAGGTGTAGAGAAGGACAGCAGAAATCCCAGTCTTGAAACCAGGATTTCCATCTGGGAAAAGAGACACCAGGGTGGAAAATGAGAGACCCACATGATCATAAACAGTGCAGATTACTCTGATTTTCTCACCTTACAGGAGCAATGTCAGACAGGATTTTTAAACCAAATAAAAGGCAGTACGTGTTCACCTGGCCCAAGGAGGTGTTGTCCAGTAGTTGCTGTGGAAGTCAAAGCAGGAATGTTAATTATGAAGGAGAGTCTTTTGTTCTTGTATGTTTGTTCTTATTTGGAGGACGCGAGGGATGTGTGTAATCATGGCCTTCCTAGTGAATTTCAGCTTCTTGCTTCAGAAGTTTCACGTAACCTTTCGCATATGCTTGCGACTGGTTTTGTCTCTAACTGGCAATGGGGCAGCATCTCACCAGCACAGCATTGAGACAGGAAATGAAATGCAGCATTGCATTCAGAAACAGCTCCCCAGACTGTTCAGTTACCCAAATTTAATGAAAAAATTACAACAATGTTGGAAGTATGTCTTAGAGACAGGCATATATAAGTACTGTAAGGTGAATTCTATAAAATCTGGCTAACCAACCAGTTGTTTAACCCAAATGTTACAATTGTAGAAGTTGTAAAATGTTTAATAGAAGCTGGCTCTCGTTGACTTTGCGAGTTTCATGTATTCAGATGGTAAGGTGCAGTCTCTGCATCCTAATTGACGGCAACAAACTCACACTGACAGCTGTCTGTGTATAATGACTCATATTTAAGAAATGTTTTTACAGTTGATTTATTTACTCATTGAATTGAGAATATCTCCGGTGGCAGAGTTCCTTTTAAAAAAAACAGTTTATTTAAAAAAGCAGTGGACTAAGCAAAAGAAACATTTGCAGGATTTACAGAGCATCTTCATGAGAGACCCTTCTAATCTCCAACCGTTTTTATGGTCACCAAAATTCAGGTCGGAAGCAACCAAAGCTATCTGCAAACTACCGCACAAAATTTATATGGAGTCAAAGAGAGAAAAAAAGTTCAAGGAAAAATATGTTTATGTTCTTGTTTCAATCTTTATTCAGAAATTAATCTAAATTTAATTCAAAAAAAGTCAGTGCACTGTCCCCATCTTTCAAGTCTAATGGTACAAAACACTCAACAGATCTCAAATTATTTCTGGTTTGTTCTTAGTTCAGTTGGAATTGTCCACTGTTCAAAAGAGGATTTTTTTTCTAAATATTTCTGTATTAGTCTCTGGTTCAGCCTTCAAATTCCATATCTATATCATCATTAAAATTGTTCATGACCAATGCATGAGAAACTATTTGCTTATCTCCAGTGCTCAAGACCTGGCTTTCTGGGAGTACTGGACTCAAAATCAAGCACCTGGCATGCCGTACAGTTGTACATGGACACATAAAATAGCCAGAAGTCAGGTCCTAATGATGAACATCTGTGGACAAAATTTCGTTCATATGACAGTTAGGCAAATAGCCACCACTGTTTTGTTTCCTATAGGCCAAGAGAACTTGCAAATTAATCTCCTCCCCTGATCCCTGTCTCCATCCTCATGAGCGTGGCACTGGGGCAGCCAGCGAAAGAAAGTGGCCACGTATAGGACGGTTTTACAACTGATGGTATAGAAAATGTTGTGGTCACCATTTTTCTCCAAGGGCTTGCTATTTTAATTACCTTTAATTCTTCTGCTTTTAAAACAAAGTCATTAAGACTTGTCAATAATTTAACATTCAGAGAGAGTGTTAAGGGGAATTGTTGGTGTTCAAAATATCGCTTGCTGGTTAGATAGGCTGGCTGCAATGTAAGCTGTAAAATTTGGACATGTATTTCTGGAGCTTGATTACAGGGCTTAGCCTCAGGAATTGAGGCATGTTAATGTAGGCACAGACACACTGGAACTAACTGCTAAGTTTTCAGCTTCAGTTTCTCAGGAATCATAAAGAAGAGAAAAACGGTATGAATATGAAAATTAAACTGATAAAAATGAGTTAATTAGGTTTTGAAGTTCATGAAAATAGGACAAAAAAAGGGGCTCTGCAAAGAAGAAAATGGGTGAAGAAATGGAAAGCAAGAGATGCGTAAGGGAAAAAGTGCACTTACCTCTAGCAAATTAAATAGTGGAACATTATAATTTCTCTTAATTTCAATTGCTGTGACTAAAACAATCAAAAGCCGCACTCTATTTATCAAAAGGAAAATTACATTAGCATTCAGCAAAATTTGGGCTATCTGGTGGAAAGGAAAGTTTTCTTTTAATATGGTTTTTAATTTATTTTTTTTACTTTCCTAACCGAGGAGCTTTGAATGACATTCTTTTCCCCTACCAGCAAGTAGTAGCAAAATAGGTTCAGATCAACTTTCAGTAGATTACATATCACCCCTTAACCCATCCTCCTCTCGCATTTAGACAAAGAAACAAGTAAAACCAGTGTGTATATCCAGAGCCTTGTTTTTCTTTTATTTACTTGAATTCAGAAAAAAGTCATACGGAGATTAACACTGTGGGCCAGCATGGGGACCAAACAAAAACTGGAAAAAACAATTATACTGCTGCTGCTGGCACTCCTGTACAATGCTCAGATTGCATGGTTGTCAATGCTTCCTGCCACATTTTGGTTTTTATAAGCAACTTTTGTCTTCAGCTAAAAGCATTAGTATATTTTGCATCCATTCCATATTCTGTACCCTTGTAATTGAAATCTTTAGAAAAAAAAATTAGGTATTTGAACAAACCTCTTAGGCATTGAAAGTACTATACAATAGGAAGTCTCATTACACACATGTATTTCTATATCCAGTATAATTCTGTAGCTACATGGATATATCCTACTGGGTGGCTCAGGGAAGTCTGGGTCCACCAGACACAGGGTAAGATGCCAGCATCACTGAAGCTATTAGCTCCATAACATGGCAAAGTCCTTAATAATCATGCAGTCTGGTCAGTAAGCGGTCCCCTAGAGAACCTTTGTGGCACAAACTGGTTATGACCAAGATATTGGGAGGCAACTGAGCCACCCTGCTCATGGAGCCGAGATGTCCATACAGTACCATCTGGAGGAACTAGGTAGCTAACACAGCCATAGTGGTCATTAATTGAGTCTCTTCGTAGTTCATAAATGTAAATGAACCCTAAGAAAAAGTTAGGAGATGACAAAGGACTCTCTAGCAGAGTGTAGTTGTCCATCCATATGACCGGAAGCAGAACAAGAAGAAATGCCAGATTTGTCTGGGACACCGGAATACTCTGCTAGATATCTGAAGAGAGTTCCGCATGTCTGATAAAACACCCCTTATTGACATTCCCCCTTTGCCTAAGTCAGTGTAAATGTTGAAGCCACTCACCCATTTCCCAGATTGTCTGTACCAGTGGGTTACAGCTACAGAGCCACCTGAGAGGGACTGTCCCACTTGCTCCCTCCTGAGCTGTTGTGCTTTGCACAAACCATTCACCAAACAACAGAGGCGTGTGGTGCTCTGCCCCAGTGTCCTTTCCTGGGTGACGGGACAACTGTATTTCAGTGCCTGCACTCCAGCAGGTAGGTGACAAGAAAGACTGACTATACCTCTGCAGCAGGTCACACTAACATATACCGTAATCTTCCTGGTAATAACACGAAACAATGACGACCTCCAGAAAAAAAAAACCCAAACCACAAAACCAGGACACCCCTGCTCCTCCAAACTATGCAGCCTTAGGCCACAGGTGATGGACCTGGAAGCCAAATCAACAGTTGTCACTGCTTTTCTCATATAAATGTTTTTTAATTAATTTTTTAAAATTAAACTATAAATGTATTTTTACAAAGTGGTACAAAATGTAATGAAGTTTTCACACTTCCAGAACACCTTACAGCATAGTGGTTAAGGCAAGAGGATGAGAGAGGTGGGGGAGAATCTCAGAGAGATGAGAAAGGGTTTAAACTCAAGTTTCCTTTATTCTGGATTTACTGCACCAGTGACTGAGCTCCTGAGAAAACAGGAGATATTGTTTCCTCCTCTTTTGTGAATCCAGTCCACCCTTTCTTTCAGCAGCACCCAACGTGTTTCATTAAGAGCTGAAAGGAATGTTTGCAGCCAGGTGAATTTTTGATTTGTTTGTTTCAGTGAGAGAAAAATAGGAAAGTTTGATCCAAGCAGAAATAATCTATTATTTGCACCGTTCCAATCCTGCATTTGTTCAGCTGAATTAGTTTACCTTTCTTCTCTCTTCAGTGTCGCCAGGAATGAGCCTGTAATTCTACCGTGGTAAAAATTAGATTGATGTAGTGGCAGAAAAGAAAGTTCAATCAGTGTGGGAACCCTTTCTGTGCTGCAGAGTGATAGCATCCATGGCCTCCTTTGCAGCCACCTTCTCTCCATTTTCACAGGCAGAGTTTCAGCAAAAGAGTTGAGAGCAAAAAAAAGTTGCCCCTGCTGTGGCAATGAAAATTCAAACAAGGCTCCGGGAAAGAATCGTAGTTCCAAGAGGGGGATTTTCCCACAGAGTAAATTGTTTGTAGGAATCCCATGGTTTCATTGTAACGGTCCCCGAGGCAGCACCCTTCCTGGTGGATTGCTGCTGTGAGTCAGCCTAGCAGGAAAGCCAGTCTTGCAAGGAGCTAAGCAGTCATTAAACTCCTTAACTCTCGTTCATTAGTCAGAGCTGTTCTGATTTAACAAGACCTTCTTCTGTAGATGTCTGAAGTCTCACCTTTAAGGATCTGTTGAAAGAAAAATCTCCCTCCCTGCTCCCTCCTTAAGATGCTTTTAAAGTCACCAAATATCAGAGAAAAAGTCTTTATGCTGCTGTAATGTAGCTGCTGTGTGCAGCGTCAATATTGATTTTGATACCAGAGTGTCTTCATCTCCTGCTCGGGCCCTGCAGGAGTCAACAAGATTTTAATTCTACCTGCACTCGCAGGAGCATAGGTTTTACATCTGTAAAGATACTCCAGATTTAAAGTAGGGCCTTTTAGAGAAGACCATAATGACAGATCTTTTATTCCCTGCTGCAGATCCTAAGGGATGAGCTGCAGGATTTGTGGAGGGCAAGGTGTCCCAGTCAGTACGGCTGGGGCTCAGGAAACCTCACTTCTGCTCGCAGCTCTGCCACCAGCCTTCCAGGGTCTGTTATTGCGCTCTCATGTTGCACCGCTTATGGAAATAACAACCTCTTCTCTGAGGAGTTTTGAGGTCTAGATGGAAAAAGCATATCACGTAGGTGTTGCTAAAAGTTTGTGAAGTTAGGTGGATAATGTGAATTTTGTTGGTGAGAATTCAGGGTAAATGCTGGGGTTTTTTGTTTTTAACCTTCATGTCAGGTGCCAAAGTGGAAGAAGAAAAGCAAATTAACTAATCTATTACATGAACTAAATTTACTTTACCTATGTATTTAATTATGGTTACTTATCTATCACATATTATCACATATGTTATCTTATCTATCTATCTATCCATCTATCTATCATGTAGTTACATATCTACCATTACACTGCCTCAGTGGTGGAGGTCTGCAGTAGCAACAATAATGTTTCAGGATGCTGTCAACTGACATGCTGCATGGCTTTCTATGGAAAATCGTATCTGATAGCAATTACATGAAAGAAACAACGTGTTTTGTGTGAAGTCCTTACCTGGAGACTTTGATTACAAAAATAAAATTAGATAATGTGTCAAATATATGTTATGCAGTGGGAATATGAAGAATTAGACATGACTGATGAATTAAAAATTATATATGAAACAACTCAAAAGTGAGTTGTCTTCCATTTGACTAGACGAAAGCATCTAAAAGTTGCACTGAACTGAAAGAAGTAGTAGTAAAGTTGATAAAATTTCTGAGGACAGCAAAGGGTGAGGATGCCTGTGAGGCAATAGTGCAAATGGTCGTTTGAAATTGATATTGATACATGAAACTAACAGATGGCACACCAAATGTATTTGATGTGAATGTAGGGTTAATTACAGTATTTGAAGAAGCATTTGGACACCCATTTTTGGCATTTCATTACAATGGGCGTCATCAAGCACTGGGGATGAAAATAATTGCGGAAAGCTTGAAGAAATGAGAAAATTGCAACAAAAATAGTAAACTTCAGTATCTCACGTGCACTGAGCAATCACCATTTCCAAATACACTGGAAATAATCAATTTACTGTATTCCGGATCAGTGAAGCATAACAGTATACGGTGGTTTAGCTACTGGTGTGCAGCTCGATACGCCATTTATAGTTTGGAGAAAGAGAGATTGCACATGGCCTCCAAAGATCAGAAAAATCCACACCTGCCTCATCAGCAAAGGCTCATGACCTAATGGGTTTGTTTATTTTGTTTTACATTTGAAACACATTCTAAACTTCTTAAGGAAATACATATTTCTGGGTACTGATATACTTCCCAATACCCAAGCTGCATGTAGGAAGCACGGAGTATTTTAGGACAGTGTTAAAATAATGGAAAATTTTAAAGGATAACAGATTCTTCAATTCATCCGCTTAGAATAGATTTAATTAGTTTTGAATGCAAATGATCTAGTCTACTACAAATCTAAACACAATTGATTCAAAACATTTCCGAGCTCCTTTCTCCTGAACACTTACAAGACAAAGGTGTCTTCAATTTTAAGTCAAATTCAGTTTGTAAAACAAAATAATCAAATTCAGTAAACAAAAATGAGTGATCTGGGAACTTGGTTAGGAATTCCTGAATGTGAAGCAGCAATGCTTACTAGGATCAATCTTGAAAATAGAATTCGGGGCCTGAAAATACTTGTCTACTTGCTCAAAGACAGTAAGATGTTTATAATTACGTATGTCATTATTTGCAGAGTAACATACCCCCAAGAAGTTCTTTTCACCTATGCAGTACATTAAATTTGACACAGGAAACTTTTACAACTGAAATGTGTGCGGTGTATGCTGAACCGAAAAGAGTCAAGATCAAACCAACAATTACGATGCTTCCCACAGAAATGTGAAATGGAAAAACATTCTCAGCCAGGGAGGGAGCATTGGTCTTACAGCATCTCTGGATGAGAGCTCAAAATGCAAGAGCGAAACAGTTGCCATTTGTCAGGAGCGAAACCAGTCACACCAGTAGTATCTGTAGATGAACCTGCACTCCTAAGGGACACCCTGAGCAGTGACATGTGGTTTACGGACGTACAATGTTCTGCCACGTGCTCTCCCTGTCAGCCAGGCTGGGTTGTCCCTCCAGCAGGCTGGTCGTTGGCACCAGCCCATTGCCCAGCTCGCACCCAGAACAGTCATCAGGGAGAAAGACCTTTCAACTGGAACTACGTTGACTGAGTCCTCTGAAAAGAGTCACCCACCTTGGGAAGGGTTTCCAGATCCTACAGTGCCGCAGAGAAAGCAGGGATGCTGCAGAGAACAGATGTGGGGAAGGCAGAGCCAATTCACCTACACTTCTACAGCTGAGGACAGTGGTTACAGACGTGATGTGCAGCATGCTTGTTTATTTGCTGCTTTATATCATATGCTGTATAATAGCCTGCAGGAATCCATTCTGCTACTAATTCAGTCTTAATTAAGATTATGCCTTTACCTGGGTAAACAGCCAAAAAAAGTTGAGAAGGGTGGGTGGAATAAATAAATAACACTGCATTAAGCCATTGTCTCAACTGGTATCAGTCAAAGTCCTCATACATCTAAAACTTTTGAATGGCAATGACAGAAAAATTAATTTAGTAGATTTTTGCTCTAGGTATGGTGTTGAATTAGTCTGACTCCCAACCCGATTAACTAATGCTCATGGCAACAGAGCATAGATAGGCAAAGGGTTGTGTGCATGGACCTCTTGGTGCCTTATGACCAAGCCTGGCTCCAAGCAATTGCCTGTTTCTTAAAGATGCTGTTACTTATTCTTTAGATCATACAGAAAATGGATTTACAGCAAAAATCCGGCAGTGAAGAATAATTCCCAGATGTTGAACACACCTGCTGGTCTCTTCTTGGTAGGTGATGGTGAATAAATCAGGTAAGGCAGCCCAGATTCAGACTCACAGGCTGAAGCAATCTCAAACTTCACGTCCATTTATGGCCCTGAAGTCATCCAAGACTTTCTCTTTGATGGTGTTTCTGTTCTTAGAGGACAAAAGGTATCAAAATAATATAGTTGCTTAAAAAAAAAAAAAAAAAGAGGATTGCTCTTTTTTTAGCCACAGCAATGGTTCTTCCACTTAAAAGAAGAAAAAAAAAAAAGCAATGAAAAAAACCCAGTACATGTTCATGCAAATATATCCATATAATTCATTGTGCAACACTTGTATCTGAGGGGGTGGTTTGGCTTCTAGGCAAGCAAATAGAGTAAGCAAACACTTATTTCAGCTTGGTGGGGCAATGAGGAAGAGATATTTGAGAAAGACATTTGGCTAGATTTTTTTTTCTGGAAAAGTGAATGACTATGAAATATTTTTTTCTCCTGAAGTCCCTACTTTATTTGGGAAGATATTGATGATATGTCAGCTTGTAATTATGGATAGAAGAAAGTGTTGTATCATGGAAAAAGCACCCTGTCATGCACTACTCCACTTTCTTTTGCAGCTCTTGGGATGATAGTGTAGTCCCAGCCATAGCTATGGGACAATGCAGCTTTGCTGTGACTGGTGACCATGTAGTCACTAGACTTGGCTTTGTGACTCTAGCGAATGGTGGGTGTAGAGCTGGCCAACTGGGTAATTCTGACAATGGAAACCTGCATGAAGCAAGAGATCTTGGAAAATCTCTGTCTCCAAGTATTTTGCTTTTCCAGTCGTCTTTGTCTTGTTTCCTTTATGTCACCGTTTCCTTTCCACGGTGACAGTCAGAGGCACATATAACCTGTCATTATGTTTTAAGGCCTTTAAAGCATTTTCAGCAGTATTAGGCAAATCTATGTAAGAGCGGTGACTTTATTTCCCAGAAAAATGGTTTCTAGGGAAACCTCTTCTCTGTTCCAAAGAGAGGGAAGGAAAACGTGCTGTTCGTTAGAATGGCTCACAGCAGACCTGCTGCAGGTGAGGGTCTCCTGTGCATTTCCCTTACCACCTTCCTTCTCGGGTCGGGGGCGGGGGGGAAAGATGGAGCCTTTCCAAAGACTGTGCATGTTTCGAAGGTCTAACCCTCAGCTGAGGCATGCTTCGTGATGGGTGTTTAAAGAGGTGCCATCCTGAACATAATCCTCTCTGAAAGTTTTTTAGTACAAGTCTTTTCAACAGTGATGAAAAAGAAAGAGAGAAAAAAAAGAAAAACAGATAGCAGCCTACACCCCATTTACAACGGATTTGACAGTGGATTCAATAACTACGTCCAGGCTTTTTAAATAGTTCCTCTTTGGACAGCTAAGCAACTTTTCAAAGCACTAGGGTAACATATTCCCCCTCCTGCTTCCTTCCCAGGCTCCTTGCCACCCTTTTCCCCAGTCAAACAGCTTTCACTGCATATTGCTGTGCCCGCAAGGGAAGGCACAGGGGGTGAAGGGTGCTTTGTCCCCAAGCCTCCCCAGGACTTGGGCACACAGCTGATGCCTTGTGAGTGCTCCTGGATACGCCTAATGCTCTCTTCTGCTGGGTGTATGGCAGTATGGTAGACCCCATGAGATTCCCTTTGTGCTACGCCTTTGCAGAAAGTCCAGCATGGTGGCACTGGCCTTACTAGTCCTTGGTACCACCCTAATGGTAGTAATTCCTAATTGCAAGCTCCACACAGGGTCCATCGCCAGGGTGGCCCTGCAAGCCCCCTCTGGATTGTGCAGCTCATGGCAGTGAACACAGAACATCTTTGCTTTTCAGCTCTTAGACATGGTGAGCAAAACCACTCTCCTTGATGGGACACAGGATTTTGTATTTTTCTAGCCATTTGTGGTAACAGAACTCTGTTCAAAACTCCGCTGGCTAAAAGTAAGCAGAGCGTTGTCTTCCTTCTGCAATTAACTTTCTGTACCAGGGACAAAAGACATGTATGTGGGGCAAACATACAGCCCCTGGGTTCTTAATATCTGCTTCCACCCACGTAGTACCAGCAGCCTTCCCCAGGAGCTTTTACTACTCAATGGAAACAGTAGCAGAGGATGGACCTGTGGCTGAGGAGGTGGAGTCTACCAAGAAGCTGAGGTCAGTCCCTAGCACTGCCACTGCTTTTCTGATTAGTTTTCCCAAGTCCCCGTCCAAATGCCGGGGTTGAGCGGGATGGGGGTTGCAGCAACGCCTGGTCTGCAGCAGGGACTCTCCCCAGACCCACCTCTCCAGAGACGTAGAGGCAGCCTCCCCAGGCAGGGCATGACCGTAACATCTCCGGGCTCCTTCACCCACGAACGGCAGGAAGGGCTGCAGGTTTGCTAGAAGGTGGAAGAACTCAGTGACCCACAAAGTCCTTCCCAGACCCATGGTGTCCCCCCAGTCCCAGAAACCTGAAAGCCCTGGGGCTCTTCAGCCAGGTTTAGACGGGTGAGTTAAGGACTGCTAAGCAATCCCTGCTCTATTTAGCTTGAGAGCGATTAAATTACGTTACTCACTTTATTTTAATGTATTTAATGTTTATTTCTATATGTGCATGAGTACTTAATTTAGCATAATTATTGAGATGAATTGCAGCTAACATTACAAGAAAATTGTAACTTGTCATAAAACAAGTGGTCCATATTGTAACAGAGCTGTTACCACACAGAAATGCTCTGCTAGAATAGCTTAATAACACAAATAAATCTGCACTCCCCAACATGATACTTCTTTGGCGATTTGGTTAATTATTAGGAACCAAAATGGCTAACAAAGTAATATATATAAAAATATCCTCTCACATCAATAAGATTGTAAATTTTAACTCTATTGCATGACAGCAAGTGTAAGCAAGAATTACACACAATGCAACGAGCTGAATGAATTAATATGCTTAGGGCCTTTGTTGCTAGAAATACTTTGCTCTGTATTATAATCAGCCATTGTAACTCCGCTCAGCTGCAATTTAGGTTTCTCCTCACAGTTTAATAAGTGACAGATGAGCGTTTGTGGCAACGAGAGCTTCCAACAATGCGCGTCTTCACAGCTTTCCCCACATGTCCCAGGCCTGACCTTCAGGATCCAGCGTCTTTTCCCCGTGGTGATACAGTTGCTCAGGATACAGTTGCTGCATTTACCTCTTTTCCTGCTCTGACCCCTGCCTGCTGCAGCCCAGTCCTGGTTGCCCTTAGCCCCTGCGGTGCTCCCAAATTGTGATTTAGCCACCCAGCTACATCTCCTCATGGAGTCTAAGAAACCAGAAATACCGAGCACCCTGTTGAGATGTAGGGAAGAATTTCCTACACAGATATCCCTGCAGGGATTTGCTCACTGACAGGCAGGAAAATCTGAAGCACATTATGGAAATTCAGCCCTGATCTCCTCAGTGCCAGCCAGCTGCTTGAATCGTGAAGCCCATCTCTCTTCCTCTCACCTAGCAGGAATGGAAGACGAGAGGTTACGCCGCTGCTTTAACTCCTTAACCAACACGTGTTGGAAAATTATGCTCATGGAAAATTCATGCAACTACAATGGGTGTGTCTTTCCAGGTGGATTATGCTTCAAATCAACGCATGGCATCAGTGACAAAAATTTGTTATCCAACGGTTGTTTATTCAGAGCTCCAGGTGACTTCTGTCACTATAGAATAGACAGGCTTGTGAATGCTAAGGAGATAACCAGAGCATCCATGCAGAGGGTTTGCTTGACTGGCTGCTAAGAATTACTCTTTGCAATATGACAATTTTTCTTAACATTAAATGTAGCTCTGAATACAAGTTTTGTCATCAAATGTTCAAAAAACATTTCTGTCACCAAAACTCATGAATTTAAGCCATGAATTTAGAAACAAAATATCTGTTGAGCTTTTGTATTTCCTTTCTGCTTGGAAAACATGGGTTTAATTTAGTCACAGTTTCAATCTTTCTTCCCCAGAAAGAAGGGCTGGAAGTTTACTTTTTTGTTTAAATAAGTGGTTTGCAGTGCAATCACATTAAGCCATTGAGCTGCTACATGAAGCAGATTTCTGTTACGGAGTAAACACTGAAATCCCCACAAAGACGAAATAAGAATTAATGGAACAGGCACAAGTCGCTCAATATTACTTCTGTGCTGTCACCAGCATGACTGTAGGCATAATGCTTCTTTTAGATTTCTTTCTTTTGTGGGCTGATCTTCCTCATTGGTGAAATGGGGCTGCCAGGACACTTGCAGAAAGTCTCCAATACTTTTGCCAGAATGGCAGAATGTCGTCCAAAAGGTTGGATGACATACAGTAGCCACCCAAATTTGCCACCCGAGGCTTTGCCGCTGAGTGCAGCTCTCCGTGGGCTGCGATCGTGCTCCTGAAGTTTCTGCAGACAGGGCTGCCATGGAGTCATTAGAGCCAGACATTTGTCCAAGCCGTGGAGGACGCCAGCGCTCTGCTTTGGCACTGTATTGCATGGGCATCTGGTCCTAGTGTTGCTAAGTGGCTGATTTCACCAAGCCAGTCAAGTGTCTCCACATCATTCATTTAGTCCAGAAGTGGGGAAGGATAAAAAAGGAATTTTATAGCAAAAAAAATTACTATTATGGGAAACACAATCTCCCCATTCAGAAGCCTTTGTGTTAATGTAGGAAAGCCAGCTATGTGATTAAAAAGATATTTTAAATTAGCTACATTTTATTTCCTGCACCTCTGCTGTTAGGTTTTTTCTCTCCATATGTCCAGTCAAAGTTGCTGGAAATCACATTTTATGAACGCATCTCCAGCTTCATTCCGTGAATGCCTGATTTTGCACCCAAGGTGAAGAACCCAATGAGATCCATACTGAATTTCACCTTTATGTGGCGGATTCATATACAAGCTTAATGCTGCATGTGTCTGTCTTCAAACAGGTTTAATGAAATGGCAGCTTAAGCTGACTATTTCTACTGCAGCTGTGCTCTCTGTTCCAGGTGGCCTTGGGACACAGCAATGGCCAGTACAACATGCCCCTTGTCCCCAGAGTGTTTTCAAGCTTAATAATAGACAAGGCAGGGGAGGAGTAGTTTGTTCCTTGTTTCCAGTGTCAGGGCCCAGGGCAGATTTTCATTAAGCAGAACTGGAGCTTAAACTCATGTCTCCTACCTCCTAGGCTGGATCTCTGATTTTGCTCTACCATGCTAACTAGAACTCTAAAAACCTCAGTGTATTGCTGCCAGGAAGAAGGGCATGATGTGTCATAAAAGATAACTTTACCAACTCTGGTGGGGGTTTGGTGGTTTCAAGGCAAACCCAAAGAAACACAAAACAGCAACCCAGCTTAGGCAACTGCACATTGAAAAGGATGACTTCTACATTTAGCCTTTTGGGGTCTGAGAGTTACTTCATTATGCATTTTACCTACATGTGACAAGAAAAAAAGGAATCACAGGTGATATCAGGGAAATTTTTTTTTCTGTATTTTTTGATTTTTTCTGCATTTTGAGGTCCATTGGATATTCAAGGAACTTGTACTGAAACAAAATATGTAGCATATTGAAAGTCTTCCACTGTAAAACAAAAATTGTTTTCAAAGAAGGGCTGATCTTAATGAGAACGAATAAATAGTGACAACTCCGCAAGACTGAAGCCAGATGACCTCATGGAAAAATGCAGTGTTTCATGAATTAGGATAGTTCCTCTAGGGTACACAAGACTAAATTTGCTACTGCAACAGATGCAAAATATAGACAGCTCTCTGCCACAGTGTTACAACATGAGAAAAAGGTTATGAAAAGACATTTGAAAAAATAGGTAATCATCAAGGCAGACAACATAATGACACTGCCAACTTTGCTGAAGCAGTGAATCGATCCATAATAAATGTAGACCTAACACAAGAGACTACAAGCACCTCCTTGCCAACATCCTAAGTGCTCCCCCTCACCCTCCCTGCAGCACTCTGCCCAAGTCAAATTCAAAGTCATGAGATTTCATTTTCAAGGCACTTATTAGCTCCAATGTCACCCCGAAGTTCAGGACTGTCTTTGACAGCTCCTGAGATCCAAATGGCATTTTTTCTATAAAGGTCAAGTCCGCAGTACAGAGATTGGGACAAATCTTTCTCAGCTTCAGGTGTAAAACCACGTAAGGACCTTCCAAGGACTATCCCAAAATGATGCACTGCAAAGTTCTTGAATGAGGATAATAAAGAACAAGTAAAAGCACGTGACAGTCATCTATCTTGTTCAGTCTTCAAACTTCACAGAAATATGCTTGGCTAAGGGGTTAATGGGTCTTTATAAGAACCCGTGAAGCACAGACTTCGGGCCACTGTGCATGGGCTGAAGCTCCACGGATTTCACTGGTCATGTGTCTCAGGTCTAACTCATGCTCAAAGAAATAGATTACAACTCTTTGGGCATTCATAGACTTGCAGAAGCTGCAGATGAGAATTCACATCTGGCAGAATAAGGTAGAGTATGACACAATCTGCACTGCACCATCAGTCAAGGAAAAGAAGGACTCAAATTCAATCCATACAAATGCACTGTGACAGCATCCAAAGACAAATATTTCAGTCATATTCTCTAAGTTAGAAGAATATCAACTTCTGCTAAAGCAGCAACTTTTGCTATGATAAGGGATGCTACAGAACTGTTTTAAGCTAAAAGAAAATATGTGGTAATGATGTGATGTGATTTCAGGAGTTTATGTTACACCTTGCAGACCATATCATACCTTTAAGCTAGGTTCTTTAAAAAAAAAAGAAACAATAACCCAAACCCTCAAAGATTTCAGCATCCTGCCAGCAAGATCCTGCCTCAGTAAAAGCGAACAACTCATTTCTAGTGCAAGAAAACTGGTGTATGTATGTAAAAGTATAGCTGGTGAGACGAGGTAACCGAATGTGTCTGCAGCTTTGCTGGTGCAAGGAAGGAGACAAGTTTCATGTGCCAAAATTACCATTCAAGTGAACAGAATTTCAATAATACAGAAGTGGGCGCAAGCTAGGCCTGAACTAACCTCCAACCTACAGATTTTGCTGCTTCAGTAACCTTTAAAGACAAAACCAAAGCCTAAGTCTTAAGCTGGCCTTTTGCCTCTGGCTCTCTGCACTACCATTTTCTCACTGCCATTACACTGAGCTGCCTTTCCCTTGTCCCCCAACACCAGTCTGCATCAAAAAGATGAGCTGGTTCCCCTTCACTGAGCTTTCACAGCTCCAGGTGTCTGTCAGACATGCTCTGGCTGCAGCTGAGCTGGGTGAAGAGGCCCAAGCTGTAAGAAGAAGAACCCACGAGCCCTTTGAAGCTCTTTGCTCGTAGAAGCAGTTAGACCAAAACAGGATGTTTGTCTGGTCTTAGGGCATGGCGGCAGTAGCAATTGCTATCTGGTTTCCAAGCTTACTCTGAAAGTGTGCGGAGATGAGCTGGGCTGAAGGCAGGAGCAGAATCTGTCCCCAGCAATGAAGAGCTGAGTGGGCAGAAGAGCGAGAGAGATGATTTGAACATAGTGAGGAGAGAAAGATGAAAGAAAACTTCTACCCAGATTTTAAAAGCCCTTCTGACTCCAAATTATATATTATAGTCACACTTAAAAGTGTGTCCCGTCCTACGCTTTTAATCCTTTTAGTTGACAATGCCTTACTCATGGGTGCAGAGATGTTCATGATGACTCTAGGTAAACCAGCCTGGGTCCACCCAGACCCATTAGCTTATCTCTGAGGCTGCTGTGCAAATGCCACGGTGCTCTTGCTGAAGCCAGCAGTCACCTGCCGTTGTGTGGCATCAAGCCCGAGGGAAGAAGCTTTGCCAGTGCTTGAGCCTGGCTCAGGGCAGCCTCAGCACTGGCTGGGCTGCAGCCATGTGGCCGCTGCCGCTTTGCAATCCTGCTTCCGAGAAAGGTTTTTAGCCTATGGTCAGTGCAGAGAACATGCAGCTCAGCTGGCCCTGGACCTGTGCTGATGCTGTGCCTCTACCTCAGCCAAAAAAGCATGAACTGTATGGGAGAGGATGAGGAGCATCACGCAAGGTGCCGCAGCAGCAGCTCAGGTCTGTTGTATTATGCAGGTTACCTGATACTTCTCACTCCCTCGCTCTCCCAGAGAGGTAGCGGAAAGGTTATCTGAGCAAGCTGAGATGCTGCTCTCTGGGCTGCTTGGTTTTATTCCTGGTCTGCCCCAGTCCCTTCTTTTTTTCCCCTTCTGCTCGCTGGTTGCTCAAAGAAAGGAGCATTTGCTGAAGCCAGATTTGAAAAGCTAGTGCCAACCTGTTTTTGCTTTGAGCCTAAATGAGCAAGTGAATAATATGGTTACACAAGACTGGCCGGGTGCCATCAGTCACACACAGTAGCACGGTTGTCTGGCACCCTGCAAAATTGGCAATGGCGACTGGGAAAAATAATAAAGACGTTTATATTTTTATTATGGAGAGATCAGCTGAATAACATCCTGGTGATGTACCATAATGCCTTGGCTGTCACAGGAAATCAGAAAGGTCTAGACTCTGATGAAATAGAGTTAAAGCACATTAGTATTCAGCAAGCAGGATGATATTGAAGCGAACAAACAAAAGATATCTGGATCTTTAAGATATGACCCTTTCTCTCCCTCTCTTTTTTCAATATTAATTTCTTCCTTTCTTGCTCAATATTAATTTCTTTCCTTTCCAGCTGTTATCTGCAGCAATAATGGAGCATTCCTGGTTTTACTTTGGTACCTTACAGTGCTGAATTCTTCATCACATGCCAATAGCTAAGGCAGTATGTGGCACGCAAAGCATGAAGTTACGGACTGTTCTGAGCCCTGGTATTCAAACTGGAGATACTTCAGAGCATGAAGACATTCAGGCTCAGGTTTTTAAAAACCAATACCGTTTGATGTAAAACTAATTCAAAAAGGCCCTGAGGCTCCTCAGTGTGGGAATGATGTGTAGCCTCAGATGAGCTGTGATTGGCCTCGGCAGAGCCAGAAATCAGATTTATGAATCAATCAGTAAGAGTCCCCTGAGTTTTCCAGGCTGAAAGGCCAGGGTTTCGACTGCTGCTTTTCCCACACAGGGCATTGCCATACACCTGGACCCACGTTAGCTGTTGGCTCCTTCCCCTCTCCATTCCTAAGGGAGAGAGGGATGGTGACAAAGACAGGTTCCTCTTTATGCATCTGGAGCTTCATCCTTTTTCCAACAGTTTGGAAGTGGACGCTAAAGTCCACTCTCCAAAGTATGGACAGAGAGGGGATACTGCTTCTTGGGCATCTCTGCCCAAGGAGATGTGTCCTGCATCACACTTTCCTCCTGAAGGCCCTGATCTTGGTACATACTTCAATATTCAGAGATCCTACAGTCTGGGTGGTGGGTGGGCTGGGGCATCACCTGCCTGAATCTGTTATTCCTGTTGATAAGCTGGCTGTAAGGCAACTTGTGAGATATAAGGTCAGGCTGAGGTAATGGCACAAAGGGGGAGGAGGGAATGGTAGCAGAGAAGCTTTGTATTTTTATTACATTGTATGCAGCTGTTGCTCTTTGTCTTCCCAGTGCTGTTGATCTGCCTTTGTCTTTTTAAACTGTAAATTCTTCAAAGCGGGGCTTATTCTTCATTCTCTGTGTGTAAAGGGGATACATATTGCGTCTAAATAGCATGTGACACAGAGGAATACAAAGAGTCCTGAAGAGTATACAGTCTTCCCTGCCTTGAGATTACCCACATTTCTGTAAAACAGAGTGATCTCCATTCCTTGTCCTAAGCTGTAGATTTGTCCTACACATTTTCATCCAGGACTTACCTTAAACATCACCGAATTTGCATATACAAACATTTTGCAGATTACAAAATGCCAACTTTTGCCTTTTTAAATCTCTCATGGGAAGTAAATGTTCCCTATGCTACCTGGAAGTGCAGAGAAACCTCTACCTTTGACCCCAAAAAACAGAATTAGGCTTGATATTTAAAAACTGAAAAGTGCATGGGGAAATCTAAATCAGAACAGATAGGAAGAAAGGGTTAATTGTCACAAAGAACAACATAATCCTGACCACATTGATTGTAGTAAGGTTTTCATTAGCAAACAATTAGCAACACCTACACCAAATAAAATGAATTTCTAAACAACAGGTAGTAATAATAAAATACGCTCCTTAGCCAAGAGTCATTAGAAGGTAGAGAAGGATTATCCACAAAGAGAGGATTAGAAAAAAGAGAAACCCCTGATGTAGCAAAGGGAGCCCCAGCAGGCCAGCTGGCTAGATTGAGGTAATAATCCTGCATTTCTTCAAAGAAATAATAAAAGTAAAAAGAAAGATCAAAGCCAAGAAAAGAACCCCTTTGCATGATGCAGCGTGGTATGGATAAATGCATGTGCCTTTTTAACAATCGTTTCTAACAGGCAAACAAAGAAGAATCAGCAGTAGGGTTCAGTAATATTTAAAGAGACCCAGGAACTGATAATGCCAGTTTTGTACCTGTGTAACTCCTCTGGCTTCTTGATTTATACCAATATAAGTAGGAGGAGAATTTGGACCCATACAGCAGAGTACATTATGCTATAGGACAAATTGTTGCTCACTGTTTCTCTGACTGCTGGGGGGCAGACGGAATGAACTAATAGGTCTCTCTGGTTTTCTGGGATTTTTTTTTTTCTTAGGAAAGTTTTAGATCCCAGTTATTTTCTTGCCTTAGTACTAATCATTGTTCCATCTGCTTAGTGCTGGGAAGAACAGAGGGAAAGTTTGCCTAGTTTGACCATTACTTGAAGGCTTACCATCCTTCCCTGAAGCAGTATTGCTATAGCAACAAGCAACTCAGAGAGGGGGGAGAGAAGTAGTTCAGGGACCAGAGGCCAGGTAGGAGGGACCTCTTCTGTCTGTAACCAAAGCTCTCAGCCCCAGCTGGGATGGTTTAGCCAGATTTTCAGCATGATAAATTAGACTCCGGTTATTGTCTCTGGGCCTAGCTTGCTTCTCTGTTTCACAGGACCCATTCCAGCAAAACCCAGGGAGTTACACCAGCGCACGGCAGAGGAGTTCAGCTGCGCAGGTTTTCAACAGAGCATCTCAGACCCAAGGCTTCCTCAGAGGAGTTTCAGTAGAGGCTCAAGCTGGTCAACCCAGCCTGCTCACCCCTGGGATCTGCCTCGGCTAACATTTTCCGTTGTGCCCCCCTGGTTCCGCACGCTGCCGCTTGTAGCATCACCAAGCCCCAGGGACGTGTCCCTGGGCCGGTTTGTGCCCGGCGCCCCCCGGTACCCACCGCCCCCCCTCCCCGGCCTCTCGCAGGCCGGTTCTCCGCACACCGACTGCTGCGGCAGCGGTGGCAGCGGGGACAACCTCTGGCCAACTCACCTACCGCCCGATGCCCGGGACAGACCCTGCTCTTCGGGTTCCTTCCAGGAGATGGCACCATTGCAGCACCCAACCGCCCGCGGCCGCAGCCCGCAGCCCCTCCCCGGTGGGGGGAGCCCGGCCCCGGCCCCCGCCGGCTCCCTCCGGCCCGCCGCAAGCCGGGAGCGGGAGATGCCCGGTAAATCTGGCTTGTCTTTTCCCTCCTCCCTGGGAGGGCTGTTTTCAGGTGAGTCTAAAGACCGAAGCAGTGAAGCAAAAAAAAAACAGACAGGTGCCACGAAATTTCCTGGGTGGGGAGTTTCATGAGGAAAAGGTTAAGGAATGTCTGTGGAAAAAGTAGTTGAATCTTCTGGGTTTTGTACCGCACGTGGCTTTGACCTAGAACCACCATGCGAGATGTCCCTGCCCATAGCAGGGGGGTTGGACCTCGATGATCTTTAAGGTCCCTTCCAACCCGAAGCGTTCTATGATTCTATGATTCTAGAAGAGCAGGTTTGTATGTGACACAGGTCACTCCACAAGGCATGAGGAGGACAAATGGATTATCTCCTGCCCCATGATACCTCCCGATACCCCATCATTGTCTGTATACGCCTGCTTTCCGCAGTGTCCTCAGTCACATGGCGGAGTCCAAGACAGCAAAAGCAGCTTAAGACATTATTCTTTCTGCCTGCTTGTTACTGCATTGCTGCTGGAAGTTGTCATCCCAGCAGTCACCATCACAGATCCTGTGTGTTCTCCCGCCCGGGTCCAGGGCAGAGTCACCCCGTCGACTGCAGTGGCATATGGGAGCTGGCATGGACTGTAACTATTGCAGTGTCTTGCCTGTGGGGAAACAACTTCTGAACAAAAGGTGGGAAATGAAGAGCTACCTACCAACAAAGCCTCTCAAAGCAGTCACCTGCAAGCCAGTGCCACACTGCACCCCATGTCTTCTGCACGTAGCACCAACTCTGCAAGGGCATATGCTCAGGATTAGGAAAACATCTACCAGATTCCTTCAGCTTCTACCGTATCGAAATTGCAGGAGACTCTGAGCTTCACCTGCTCTTACAGGTCTAGTTTACAATGAGGGACCAAATTAACAAAAAGTGCTAGTGAGAGCAAGTCACCTAGATAAACTGTGTTGATCTGTGGTGTAGAGAATCACAAAACTGTGCTCTGGAAATGGGCAGGTTACTAACACCAAAGTCAAAACAGGGTCCCTGTCCTACCACAGAGCCTGGGCCATGGCCCCAGAGCCAAAAGGATGCACTGCATGGATGCCAAAACCCATGACCCCCATAAAGAAGAACGGATATTGCTGTAGTAGTGATGCTATGCTTCAGGCTTGTCCTTTCTGCATGCCCAGTGAACCACAAGCACCAACGGCCTTGCCAAGAAGAGCCCACCCATCCTCTCCTGGCCTGCCTGAGACCCTCACCAAGATCTCCTCCAGGTGGGGTGTCTTTTTGCACCCCCGTTCACATGCATGGGAGGAGAGGGCACCTTAAGGAATGAGCAACTCCACTCTCAGGAAAAAGCTTAGGCACAGTCTCGACAAGGCAAAACTTCCTGGAGGTTTCCTCCCACTCTGCTCCCTCCTATGGTTTCTCCTGGAGGAGGGGGCAACCAGGCCCATTATTTACTTAACACCAGATTGCTCAAAAAGAGGTTTGAGCTGGCTGTATAAAGAAAAGCAGGTTTCATTACCTATAGCGCTTCACATTTCAGAGGAGCTTGTATTGTTACGCAGTTTGAATTGTTTGACAATATAATTATTATTATTAGTCCATAATGTACACTAACAGGTCTGGTGGTGAAAGGCTGTATATTAATGCACAGTAACTATGTTTCTCTGGAGGGGGTTAAACAAAACTGTAACTAGGGTCAAAGCTATGCCTTTGCCTCCATCTGCTAGAAACCAGACATAGTCGCTTAAATTTTAGTTACAAATTAATCAAACAAAAATATGGCACATTTTGCACTGGGGGGGTAAATGCTAATTTTGCAGCTAACCAAGAAATATCTAATATGGGAACGCTCTAATGCTAAGTGTTACTGTAGTTCGCCTTTGAAAATACACCTGATAAGATCCTTGAATTGGAACCGAACACTAGAAATCAGAAAAGAATGGCATAGCCCAGTGAACTAATTTTTACACCTTCTCTCTTTCTGAAGGTTCAGATAATTTCCTGGCAAAGGCTGTTAAACCAATATTTTTTTCTTAGTAAAGACTGACAAGTTTCTGGAGCTCTTCTATAGCTGCACTAGTTTCTGGGAAGGAGAGATAAGCCCTTTCCTATTTGCCAAACAATGATGGCAAACAAAGCGGTATTCTACAGGAAGCAAAAGGCTTTTTAAAAAATGTGTTTTATTTGTTTGGCTCAAGGTAGTTGCCTGCTAGACCGAACAGGCAAATACGTTTTGCTCACATTTCTCTGTAACCCATGTTCCAGTGCAAAGTACAGGCAGTAATGTACAGGTACAGAACTGGTTTCAGGTCTGTTTTTTCATAGGAAAAGATTTGTGTGGTAATAATGCTGGAGATGCGGCACGCTAGTAAGAGCCTTGAAGGGATTCCTCATACCTAGCCCCTTGCCAGGGAAGAAGCTGAAAAAATGACCATTTCTTGGGAGATGCAACAACGGGTGGTGGTGACTGCAATGCCCCATCCCTTCTGCTGGGCTATCAAAAGCAGATAAAACATGATGCTTCCCAAAAAAGAAGCGGTACCCTTCAACAAACTAGTGAAAATCACCCAGAAATGGGCAGTAGGTGGAAGATGGAGACGGTGGCTAGAGTATGTGAGTCCAAGAGATGGCCAGTTAGACAGACTCTTGAAGCACCTCTGTCAAAATACTGGTGAAATTTTACTTTTAGCAACATGCTTTCGTTTAGGCCAATACAAATCTTCATGCCTCCTAATCTATTCAATATCCTGCTAAATGTACCTATCGCTTCCCTACATTTGGCAGGTTGCACACATGCAACCTGGTGGTTCTGCTCTAGCAGAGCTGGAATTCATGTTTCTTTGGGCTGTGCCTAATATCTTAGGTAGCCACGACATAACTTTGCCATTGGGGACCACCCTGTGCCCTTGCTGCTCAACAAGCTTTGCTCTAAATGCACCTTAGCACTGCAACGCCCCGAGGGAAAATGGATGCACTAGTGATGGTTGCCTCCTCACCTGGTGATGTCAAAGGAATCTTCCCTCCTGATGACCTCTCATGTGAGCAAGGACAACCCCAGTAGACAAATTTGACAAATTTGAGTTTCCTCAAATCACCGTTTTGCTGGTGCCAAGCCATTTTGAGGAGACGTGTTACCACTGCTGTGTCTGTCACCAGCTCCACTTTGCTGGGATGTGAATTCTCAGCTTCTCAGTCTGCCGAAGTCCCACTTTCCCAGTCCAGCTCTATCAGTTACCCTCCCGATGATGAAAGGAGAATTGCCATCAAGAACCCATGAAAGAAGAAAGGGAAGGGGCACAGGGCTGATGCGTTTCTGCAGGTGGGGAGGTCACCAGTGGAGAGAGGAAGGAAAAATCAACTACGCTAGGCCAGCCCCCATTTTCTTCACATCCTACCAAGGGAGAGAGCTAGTGCCCTGCCAGCCACACAGAGGAGGGCAAGCCAAGCTGGAATCGGACCAAAGCTGCATAAGGAAAGGAGGGTAAGGCAGAGAGCGAGTCCTCATGCAAACCTGCCCCCATTCCTGCATTCTCTGTGTGACTACAGGGAAATAGTCAGGCTTTCTTTTCTGCCTGTTTCCAAGGGGTGTAATATTTGAGAATAAATATTTGATGTCAGCCAAGTGTTTGGGTTCCACAAAGACGGTAGAAGCGTTTGTTCCTCAGCCATCACCTGGGTCCTCACTTTCTTTGAGCAGCGTAGGTGCAGAGCCTGTCCTGGAGACCAGCCAAACCAGGCATTACCACCCTTTTCATGGCATGCTTCCCCATGGAAAAATTTCAGGCTCTCATTGCTGTTCACTGTGGCATGTTAGCAAAGGGCTCGTCTTCTGTCCTGAGTGATTTAGTGGATTTGGTGACTGATTTTGTAACAGGAGCTTCCGGAAAGAAATCTAAGCGCAGTGATCTGTCTCTCCATGGTCTGTCAATCAACCTGGATATATGTTTTTTAACTCTGTTCCCAGTTGCCTTGAGGCCTTATCCTGTTAGGCTCTGTTTAAACACGTAGGAGGTATTGTCCCTGTCACGAGGAGCTCTCTAAATAACCTGACATAGTAACGTTAGGCAAAGCATGAGCCGACCACCAAGGATATGTAACTGTTCTCTTTGGATTTCTGCTTGTGTTTTAATTTCCCACAAACTGTTCTCCTTCGTGTCTGTTCCTCTCCGTACTAGACTCAGCCAGTACCTGCTGCCTTATGAGCTGATCAAAAATACATTCGGTGTAACATGTGTGCATGTGGGAGGGGGGTCACTGAGGACAACTGAGTGTTATTAAGCTTGGAACAAGATTGGCAGCATCAAAAGGCTTTTCCTGTCCTGTGCATCCATCCCTTGCTCCTATGGGGAAAACTTGGTGGTTTGAAAGCCTAAGTGAGGTCATGACACCTCTTGAATCTTCAAATGTTCCCTGTTCTTCTTGCCTCCTTTATTGCATCTCCTCTGGGGAAGGGATGTATTCTTTCTTCAAACTGCGGGTGACAACTACTCCACAGAAGACACAAGGAAGAAGGGATGCTACAACAGCACAGGGAGTCCTGGAACCGAGATTTTGTTCCCCAGCAGTGTGCAGGAGCTTCTGTCTGTTTGTGGGGGACGTGGTTTTCCCTCCCCAATCCTATATTATTATACTTTGAACTATACTTTTGGTGAAGGCAGGTGAGAGGTGTGTACAATTCACTTAATTACTACCTTACCCTCCTCTGAAGTGTGGAGCAAGCTTTATTTGTAATGAGTTCACTCCTGTAACAACGGGGGAAAAAAAAAAAGAAGAGAGCTATCTTAACAAATGACATAAAGACTCTTAAATACAGATTTCTCTCCTAATTGTATGGTGATACAAACCTGTCTCTCTCTAATAGATATGCCCATAAGTCTTTGGACTAATGGATTAACTTTACATTTACAAAAGACAGGGCTTGATCCAGAGCATCTTTGCACTGATACAATGGAGAGGATGAAAATAAAAAGAAAGGAGAGGCGTTATTCCTATACTGGACTGTTTTTACTTCTTGACTTTCTTGAGCCACAGTACTATACTGATTGGGCAGGAAAAGATTTTAAAAACACAACAAATTATGGGGAGTTTGCTTTTGTGCTTTATAAGACAAAGCGGAGAGTCCCACTGCGTTCCCTTGTTTTGGTCAAAGAAAGCACCCACAATTTTTTTTTCTGCAGGATCCTGCCCGCTAGTAAAGTCAGCAGCGTGAACAGCAGCAGTGCCCCGGGTTAGGTACCTAGTGCTGAGGATCAAAAGAAAGTCAGATGCAATGTGACAGATGTATCAAAAGATTTCCCTTGCGCCACGCATCCTCTCCTTGCCCCAAAAAGGAAATCATGGTGATTTGGGAGCACAAATACAATCAGGACATCTCTTGAATCTACGACTCTTCCTCTCATTCCCACTTATTATCACATCTACATATTGCTTTTCTTGGACTGTGAGGGACAGAATTACCCCCTAGCACCCAGTACCAGGTACTGATCGCATGGGATCTTGCAGGGGTTTGGGATTCTTGCATTTAGTGCTGCTAGTGCCTTTCAAAACTTACTCCTAAAACATTGTTAGAATAACAAAGAAATTTGATGTATTTGTGTAGGAGCTTTTTGATTTAATTTTAAAGTAATTTGAAGTGATCACTGGAGGCACTTCCAGCTCCATGGGCTGGATATAAGCTGGATTTAAATTAATTTATATAGTAGACAACATTTTCCAGGTTTTCTATAGTAGAATATAAATTCTCTTGACCTGTGCATCTTTTAAACGCAAAGGATAAAATTCTTTAATGTGCTCCTGGGAGGCAGGTACTCCATCCCATGAAAGCTATGAGATTTTGAAACTATTCTAGGAAGGTGGTGTTTGAAAATGCTTTTATGGTGAGGTTCATTCAGCATGTTAGAAGAGGGAGGACGACATGGTTAACTCTAAAAGCATCTGGACATCTATTTCCCAACCCCTGTGTTTCTAGTGAAATGCACTGCTTCTATATAATTTTTCCTGTGTGTTGTGAGAAGAATTATCTGCTCCTTTAGAAGCTGAAGGGTGGATAAAGCCCAGGAAAAAAGTTCATTCAAATAAAGCTTATTTTCTCACTGCGGCACTCTCCAGTTTGCAATCTGTGCTCCAGCCAGTGACAAAACGTAGACGGATCCAACACAGGCAGCCGCATCCACCAGACGCTGAGCACGAATCTCATTCTCTCCAGTGACAAGGCAGAAGAGATGGTGGTAAATGCTTCTTCAGCGCTACGGCTCCAGCTGACTCTTCCTGAGGGAGAGCATATGGTTCCTTGCTGAGCTGGAGATGTAGGTAACACTCCTCACTGAGGGGAAAGCCCATCACACCGCACTCACAGACTGCACCCTCAGCAAGACATGGGATGCCCGGCAATGATCCTAGACAATTTGCATGAGTAGATGGTACTTCTGGAGCTGTGTGAGGAGCTTATTTAGACCCACAGGATTCTAACAGACTCAGGTGGAAAGGGCTAGAAGTAGAAGATGCCTGGCCAGGTTGTTACGGGTCCCTGGCTAATCGGTTTGGAAGTGGTGAGTCACCCACTAAACTCATAGTTATGGATGCTTGCTGGGGGGAGTTATTGCTTCAGTTCACTTACAACTGTCAGAAGAAGGTCAGTGTTCCCAAAATAACTGCAGGTTTTCAGTGAGCTGCAATAGGGCCGCTCAGGGCACACAGGTGCCCGTTATCTGCGTATCTCTGGAGGGTGTGAGCAGGAAAGGACCTCACCCAGATGCTGCACAGGAGTTGGCAGAGGGTTGAGAGAAGTCTATGGACACTTACCCATCAGCAGCTTCCAAGTGCCAAGAAATAATACCTGAGACACAGCTTCTTTGCATACTGGTAGTCTTCTACCATCTAATTCTTTGGGCAACGATGATGAGCTTGAATTGCAGACATCCAGCTGAAGGTTTTAGGATGCCCTGAGCAGATGCTCAGGGTGGTGCTAGCAGAATATCACTCAATGATCCTGCCCAATCTATAGGAGGAAAAGGGGAAGGCCATGCTGCCTTTATAGACCAGTGCCAGCAGGCTGTGAATGCACCTCAAGAATTTAGACTACATCCAGGAGAACTGAGGAAACAAGGCAGTTCCCACAAGACTGGGCTATGAGGATAAGGCGCCTTAGCCTAAATACCACTTTTGTACTCTGTAAATTAATTTAAGAGGTATATGAAAGGTTGGGTGAGGGTCAGAATTTCTTACTGCGGAGTATAGTCATCTTAGTCCCAGTTGCTAGAATTAAATGTGAGACAGTAATTTATCTAAGAGACTGTGTCTCACACACAGGCATTTATTGAGGCATGGCCCAGCTGCCAGAAGATAAACCACAGGCAAATGGGCAAAAGCAATGCAGTACCTAAGCCATTTGAGACCTGGGACAGTAGAGTGCCATGGCCCATGGCGCAGTATTGCAGGCTGTCAGTAGGTCACCCTTCTCTCCCACTGGGAAGCTGGGGTTCCTGGGAACCTCACACCGTCCCCTCTGAAACAGGGCAGCACAGCCCCTAGCGTGAGTTTCCAGCTGTCTGCCATAACAAGGCAGAAAGGTGGTGGCTTGGGCAGGGCAGGCTTGAATCCTCTTTAGATATCCCAAGGGATGTGTCGCTTCAGCTGCCAGAGAGGAGGAGAGGCAAAGGCTGCAGGAGCCTATTCTCTGCTTCTGGGCTTCAGTCTTCCAGTTCTCCTCACCTCCAGATCTGTGCTACTGCGGCCCGATTTTCCAGCTTCAGCTTGCACTTTGTTCAATCCACTCTGGCATGTTGTCTTGGCTCCTTTTCCTCCTGCTACATAGGTTTAGTAAATGGCGCACTGTTAGCAACTCCTGCTAAAAAGTTAATTCCACTTTCAGTTTGGTGGCTGTGGAAAGCAGCAAGACATTATATAATTAGATTTTCTAGAGAATCCAGGTGGCACAGCGCTCTGGGTCACAGGAAGGCAAACCCCAACACTTCTGTCTCGTAGTGCTTTAACACTTTGTCTTTGCCTCCTCTACCCTTATGGCTCCAGACACCAATGATATACCTGTTTATTATATATTATTGATGTGCAGTGTCATTTGTGATATTGCATTACTGCTTGTACACTTTAGATGCATACTTTTCCTGTGTGAACTCCCAAAGGGAGTCAGGAAAGGGAAAGGGGCAGATTTCAGAATGGAGACACTGCCTCCTTCACCTGAAATTTAAACTACCTGGGCAGAAAAAAATAAATTTCTTCCTTTCGGGATCTTCTCAGCATTAGTGTAAAGATGGGATACTCATAGGGAAACCCACACAGCAAGTGACACCATATGTGATGCTGAAACATACTGTTAGCTGCTAATAAGTGTGTCTAATATGGGTTGAAGCTGATGGGTCCACTAGCAGGATTCTAGGCATGCTATGTAAAAGAAATGATTAAGACTTTTATGGACTGAACGAGTTAACACAATGGAGGCCACCTGCCAAATTGTTGGCCATATGAAATGCCAGTGGCAAGAATTATCTCAGAGGAAAGAAGGGAGGGTCTCCCAGGAATCTGAATACAAACACAGGACTGAGATGTCGAGTGGTGTCAGAAGTAGAAAGCAGTGAGGACACATGGGCTGAGCGGAAGCTAAAAGATAGAAAGCGAACTCTAGTTTTGGGTAGACAACCGGATGGGATGGATGGACTGTAACTGTGCAGAATAAAGTGTTCTGTTTTTTTCTTTTTCCAGTTTTATTGCAGAAAAGGGTCTTTAAGTGCATTGCAAGTAAACTGGAATGTACCGAAGAAATACCTAGCACATAGCTTCATTTTCTACTTCTAAATGAAACAAGCTGTGATTCCTGTGCTTTTGACTCATTGCTTAAATCATGCCGGTGATTCCTAAGGGAGATCCAGATGCCCAGGAGAAAAACCCGTTGAGTGAAGATGTAATTGAGTGGAAGAAGCTCTTATGTCAGGTAGTAGAAGTACTTGCAAAACTCAAATATTGGCTAACGTATTTGAAATTGAAACTGAAACTGAACTTGGCAAAAGCAATGAAAATAGCAGCCTGAAGTATCCCAAGAAGTCATGAAGGGCAACCTTTCATACAAGAGAAGAGCTCTGATGCAAAAACTTTGTTGGGTACAAGAAGTGAGAGCAGGTTGCTCTCCCAAGTTCAAATGTCAAAGTGGACTGGCAATTGGTAGGGACAGAGCAGATTTTTTGAGGAAATTTATGACAGGCAATCTTTGGTGAGTCTTGAGTTTGCTAACAATGATGATCTTTAGCAGGATTTAGAGAACTGACAAATCAGCCTCAGAAAGAGATTAAAAGGATGACATAGGAGAAAGAACTGGGAAGTGAACCACCTGGAGAATGTGGATGAAATGGGGCATTGCTATATTTTCCTAGCTTTTTTTTTAATCCATGGAAAGCAGGAGGAGAAAGGTCAGATGATCCTAGCTCACGGGATACAAAAAAACACTTCCTCTGAAGAGAAAATCCAAAGCTCATTTCTCTGAAACAATAAGACTGTTTTGTCCCAGACGAATGGCTGGGAAGGTAGGGGAGAGAAAGGCATTTCCCATATCCAACTGAAATGGTCCAGCTCCGCTGATGTAGCAGAATTTACCCAAGAAGGAATTAGCTAAAACTAACACAGCCCCACCACGGGCAGTTTGGAAGCAGTCATCCATCAGCGTGGGCTGAAATACAACTAAGAATCAGTAAAAACATGACACCTCCAAATATCAACAAGGAATTTTAGGATGGTTGTTCGCCTTGACTTGAGACTTGCAAAATTAGATCAAGAATAGAAAGCCAAGGATCCTCTCATAAATTTGGAGTGTGGATTTTTTGCTACAGCAGTCACATACTGCAAAGGAGAATACCTCCTGCGAGGAAGCTGGTGTTCATCCACCTTGTAAGTACAGCTCTCTGTCTAATACGTGTAATGGGAAGGGAGAGGGAACACTAATCCTCGTTCATCTACTTTATGAATGACTGAAAACAAAATATATGTTTGCAATATGAAACAAGAAAATGGAATTTTCAGCAATGCAAGCTTTATTGGTAACTCTCCTCCCCCCCTTGAAGCTCTTTTAAGAGTGCTATGAGAGAGCACGGGAAAGGCTCTCTTAGACACCATTCAGACTACTATTGCAAGAGACTTCATTTTCAGTTGGTAGCGTAAGATCACCCAAACTTTGCCCTCAGCCTCACCCACAAGCCAATTTGTTGCAACAACCACTGCGTGTGAGGAAAGGTTTTGAGATGGCTGGCTGGACATCAAGGTAGCAGGAACCTTTGTGCTTTCGTTGTTGTGTCGGGTACCACTGACACTCCACCCTCGGAGCGCAAACCTTCACCACTACCACCATCTTCTTTGCCAGTTTTCGAAAATACTCTCCAAATTGACCTTAGGCACTTTGAAAAGACAGTAGTTTTTTGTCTATAAGTTAAAAGTATGTTTCTGGGGTTTGTTAACAGAATACATAATATTAAAAACTGAGTTCAAGTTAAGGCAATTCAGCATCTGTAGGTCTTTGTAGATACCTTTGAGAAAAGTGTTTTGTCCTGAGCATCATTGACGTAACAATTGTCCATGTATTCATGCAGCTATTTGAAACTAAAACAGAAAGTATCAAAGCACCAAAAATAGTGACGGAAGATGCCAATGAGTTAATAGTCAGGGACACAGCTCCTGGACAAGCGTGACCGCAAGTAAATTTTAAATTCGTTGTTTTCTTCTATACCTTCTGAGATGGTGATTTGCCCTGCACAGCAGAACAGATCTTGGCCTTTCTTTTGCGCTTACTAGAGGATTTGCAGAGCAGGAAAAGAGGATTACAATTCCTCTCAGCAGAAAGTAATCCTTTTAAGTTAGGTATGTCAGCATTCATTGAGAAGTGTGGGAAAGTGCGTGCTACTTAAAATGCTTGACAGGTCTCAGAGAAACGTGGTGGCAGGAAGATGGGAGCAAAGCCCCCAGTCATGATTACAGTGGCCCCCAAATTAGCGACTGTTGGAGGGAGCAGTGAAAACAGAGCTCAGGACCAAGGATTGATTTTAATGTTTATCCAGCTTGGTAAATACACAGCATTAAAGTCCGGAATTATAGCCTAGAGTGCTATTTGTTCATTTGAAACTAGCAGCAAACAAATTTTGCATTTACAAGGCCACTGCAGAGAGATGGTGGTCCCATTCTGTAATTTTACTCTGCATCGGTATGTTAGCGAGGTGGTCCCCATAAACCGATGGATCTGCTATACATGATACATATTCTGAGCAGCTCATAATTCCTTCAGTACACATTTGTTCGGTTCGGAAAGTTATAGTCTGATTGTAATGGTCCCACCAAGCCCAAGACAGAACTTATTGTCATGAGTTTCATTGTGTGGTTTCGGAGTCTGAAGACCTGGGCTGAGACATTATGAGCAACGCTCTCATGGAATGACGAGCAAGGTCAGAAACTATTCTGGACCCAGTCGTTGCAAAATAATTCAGGCTTAATATACAAGGCTGAAGTTGAAGATTACCCGGAATCCAGCTGAACCTTATCTGAGCAGCTGATGAGATCCTTCTGACAAGGCAATAACACAAAAGCTATTGGGGGTTAGAAAAACAAACTTTGAAGTAATATGAAAAGAGGCAAAGAAAATGGGTAGGAATTCAGCGATGGACAATCCACACTGAGGAGTATTTGAGGTACAGCTGCACAGAAATTAAACTAACGCAATTTAAAAAAAAACAAACACACTTCTGATAGAGCAACATAAAGAGCAATAGCTGACACGAAGGGCTTTAAAATGCTGGGAAGGAGACTGATTGTGAAAGTACAAAATGAAGTGGAAAGTTAACAGACAAAAAGAGAAACAAAGCAACAAATTGCATAAAATAGCACAAGATATTATCAGGCGATTCACAATGTATTTGTAACAGCATAACAGCTGGACATCTCTATTGTAACGGAATGCAATTTTATTCACTCTAATTTAGCACAGGACAGTCAACACAGTCATTTCAAATCTGTTGTTCGCAATCCAGGATAGCATCTTGACAGCTTTTAACAAACGATGTGCTTCATAACGTAGACTGTTCGGCGCAAGTGAAAGAACCAAACCCAAGGTCAGCAGAGCAATACATAAAATACATGTCTTTCAGGAACGTATCGCACAAGAGATCTTTATTCTTTCATTTTTTAAGAAGTCCGCATTTCAATTTTGCTGATATTATACGTAATTCTCGCATTTTGTCTTCTACTGAATTCCCTCCTCTCCACCTCATCCCCAAAGCTTCTTGTTTCTACAGCCTGAATGACAACCGCAGGTGCCTCTATAGTGGATATTGCAATGCAAACCAGTATTTAAATGCCCTACTTTGACTAAACGGTTCTTTGTTTGCATGTAACTACTTTCCTCACATTCCTGTCTAACAAACACTCTCCGTATGTCTGGAATATAAAGGCTTGGAAGTATTTAAACGGGTAGTCCACCATGTGTTACACCGAGGATCAGATACCATGGTACATGCAGAAACTCTTCTTCCACATTTTAGGGTGTCTGTTCGGAGAGGGGCAGAAGATGACCCTTTCTCATCTGTCCTTCGCTTTCCTACAAAAACATTAGTTTTCTCTGACTTTTATTTTAAGTCAATATTTACAGTACAGTATTTAAAATACCCTGTCAGGCCTGGGAACTCATCCTAGTAGGCAGACTGCACAACGCATGTTGGAGGTCTCCCCTAAATTTAAACATACATATAATATTTAATTTGATGGCATCCAGAAAGATTTAAAATAATCAAAACAATCTGAATTTATTTTTAGCATGGCAATTCACAATGGAGTTGGACGGCAAGCTACGGAGGAACACAGTTGGTTCATCTGATTTGCTTTTATCAATGCAAAAACCATAAAGGCAGTTATCATGGTTTTATTTCAGCCAGATTATGTGGACAAGTGAATTTCTTGCTGTCCTGGTCCAACTATCCAGACTAGAGGGCTTGTGGAAGCTCACCCACATGCTTCTAGACAGAAACCTGGTGCGGAACACACCCCCAGACGTTGTCCTGGCATCCCCCAGTTCAGACATAGTCATCGAGCTTCCTCCTGTTTTCTCAAATGCCAGAGAGAACAGTAAAGACACACATTTATTTTATGGCACTGCAAACAGTGGAGGTACTTCACTGCTGATCCGAGAGGGCTCTTTACCTGTAAGCCACCTGCAGAGGCCATCCTGCTGAGATGGACAATGAGTTGTTGGGCAACAGCCCCAGGAGAGGACACACACGCCTGCAATACTGCCAAGAGGGGGGGACATGTCTCAGGCCCACCAAGGGAGAAACGTTCAGGTGCAAGAGTGGGAAAAAGGAAGGGAACTTTACAAATTGTGCCCTCATCACAAGACTTAACTTAATTTCAACCATATTGGAAAGTGCACCATTCTGTTACCAAAACCGCAGCAGGAAAATACTATCTCAACAGGTTTCTTCCTGACACATTTGTCCCGGTTTGAGTGACACAGGATTAATTTCTCTTTCAATAATTCTACTTTTCACTGAGGTCTCTTCTAATGCTAGGGGAAACTGTGCTTTTGGAAGACTCTAGTGAATTTGTGAAAATATTTACGTTATAGCCAGCTATGGTATGTGAGTTTCAAGGTCTCAGAGCTTGCCAGGTGTGGGGATGAGGAGGAGCAAGGCACTTGACCCAAGCTGGCCAACAGGATTATTTCATACCATGAACATCACATTCAATATAAATTAGAAAGTTTGACGAGAATTTCTCTCTCTTCTATGATGGCTGTGAGCCAGGGAACTTCTTGCCCTGGTGCCGGACCCCTGAGCCCTTCCCTTCCTCCCAAAGCCGCAGCGCTCCCAGTGTCCCTCATTTACTGTCCACGGCTGGGAGTGCACAGCTTCCTGCTGGTGGAATGGGCTCAGTATAATCCTTGTATATTTTATATTGGAATTGGGATCAATCCTGGTTCTTTAGTATTATTACTGTTAATTATTTACTCTTATTCCACTAAATCTGTTTACATTGCAACCCTCGTGTTTCCTTATTTTTCCTGATTCCCCTTCCCAGGTGGGGAGGGGTCATCAGATGACAGAATGTCTAAATGACAATAAATTGTTGAGGGTTCATCAAACCATGACACTGTTTTACATTGCATTGGACAAGTGAAGATTCACAGTGCCAGTGGGACTGGGGAGAGCTGTGCATGGACCTCTATTCCGCCTGATCATCCGTCTTTGGTAGCACGTCTCTGCCCAAAGGGCTGCTTTTCTCGCTGAATTACTGAGTAATCATAAGGTAAAGTGACTAATCTAGTACCACCACACCCCCCCGATTAATAAAGGGACACGTATGATGTTGTAGGTTTTTAATAAAAATTAAACCTCTTAGTTGAGGAATACAGGTTATTCAGAGGAAAGTAGAAAAATAGTTTCCATGCCTTTGTGTGACATTTATCTTCCTGCTAGCTGAATATAGGAAGAATATAATAAAACAGAAAATTGTTTGGAGGAAAAATGCTTTGAAAATTGTTATATTCCCATTTCTCCAATTAAATTTCTCTGATTTGACTTACTTTACACCGTTTGTGATATTTTGAAATTTGAACTCTTGACTTGCTGTTGAAAAAAACCAGCTCTGCAGTTACACTTCTGCAGTTAAGGACAGTTGACTCGGGAAGCTGGAGAATGCTACATCATCTCCGTTCCCCTGTTTTTAAAGTTTTTCAAATGGCTTACACTTAACACTTGTGCCACGTAAATAAAAATTTTAAATTATTTGAAAGCTGAAAGCGTATTTTCCCAGCACCAACGCAGGCTGGGCGGAGAATGGACTAAGAGCAGCCCTGAGGAGAAGCTCAACATGAGCCAGCAATGTGCACTCGCAGCCCAGAAAGCCAACTGCGTCCTGGACTGCATCAAAAGCAGTGTGGCCAGCAGGACAAGGGAGGTGATTCTCCCACTTTAGTCTACTCTCGTGATACCCCACCTGGAGTACTCTGTCCAGCTCTGGAGCCCTCAGCACAGGAAAGACCTGGACCTGTTAGAGCAGGTCCAGAAGAGGGCCATGAAGATAATCAGAGGGCTGGAGCATCTCTGCTATGAGGACAGGCTGAGAGATTTGGGGTTGTTCAGCCTGGAGAAGAGGAGCTTCCGAGGAGACCTTATTGCTGCCTTTCAGCACCTAAAGGGGGTAAAGATGGGGAGGGACTCTTTATCAGGGAATGTAGCGATAGGACGAGGGGTAACAGTTTTACCCTGACAGAGGGTAGATTTAGATTAGTTATTAGGAAGAAATTCTTTACTGTGAAGGTGGTGAGACACTGGAACAGGTTGCCCAAAGAAGTTGTGGATGCCCCATCCCTGGAAGTGTTCAAGGCCAGGCCGGATGGGGTTTTGAGCAACCTGGTCTAGTGGGAGGCGTCCTCTGCCCATGGCAGGGGGGTTGGAACTAGATGGTCTTTAAGGTCCCTTCCAACCATAACCCTTCTGTGATTCTACGAAGACCGCTTCTCTCGGACTAATCGCTGCCGCCGTGTGAGGGGTGCGTAT